>JAEAOA010000379.1:752500-1352500 GCA_016746295.1 Potamilus streckersoni | reverse complement strand
AACCCTTGTGCACGTCTGCGGACAACCCTTAATTATATTATAAGATGTGACGTTTCTGTCTTAAACGGCGTACAATATATCTATCCTTTGAAACTCATGAATGCACAGACCGGTTGGATCACATAATCTCCGTCTTCGGTTGGATCACATAATCTCCGTCTTTTCTGCAGTAAGCTTATAGACAACAGAGAGAGAATATTGTGTATATTGTACAGGTGTTCAAAACTAGTGCAATATACAGGTATTATGATAAATATCACATTTAAATTTCACGTGAGATCAATGTGACTATTACAGGCAATTTTCACATTCACACAACGAATATATACATAAAAAGATGCGAACCGTGTAGTTATCAGTCACTTGAAGTATTTCTATGAATATCGAAAATTAAACTCCAGTTTACTCTATAAAAATGACAAGAGTATTAACTTTCGAAGTTTCCTTATATGCATGTAGAAATAAAACATCTTAAAGCGTTTCAAAAATGGAAATACAACTGTTAATGGACCTATCAAAAGGCCGACCTAGAGACCTGGGGGATGACTATCACGGCTTCCTTCTTTATCTTTAGTCAAAGCTGCCATAGTAAATGATAAATGAAACAAAACTGAAGCAATCGGCACAATAGTCAATCAACCTCAGAAATCTCGTTTGTTTCCATTCTCCGTGCATTATCCCTATCAAGCATTTGTCCGAATGAAAAAGGATTCCGGCGGCCAGGAATCCCAAAATATTTGCCAGTTACAGGTAAAGCGTCTATGGATGTATTTATTGATCCATTACTCCAACGCCCACTGGTATTTGGTTTTGCGCTTAGAATACTGCAGTCAGCTGCTTTATCTGTTAATTTCGACTTTGTCTTTTCCAGGTCAGTTTCCTTGTCGACAATCATTACCTTTTTAATGTCCATTGTTTTATCTTGAGATTGTTTGTCCATCGGGGTAGCATCAAGGTTATTTGTTATTCCTGACTGCAGATTACTGTGAGCGCAGTTATCTTCTTCAGATGAAGATTGGTGATCTAACACTGTGGCTTGCACTGTAGAGGGCGTACTTCCTTCAGATGTTCGGATATTAAGAGAAATGACTGACGTAGAAGACCCTGATGATTTACTTGCTTGGGTCTCCTGCTTCCTTGTTTTCTCTTCATCAGAAGAACTAGAGGAACTAATAATAATAATAATAATAATAATAATAATAATAATAATAATAATAATAATAATAATAATAATAATAATAATAATAACTCTACAAACTTTAATAGATTAAGGCTTAATGGGATCTAAAATTAATTCTGGCCTATCTTTTATTTCTCCCTTGAACTAAGCCAATTAGAGCATTTACCACTACTGTATTTTAAACTTTTAGTCGCATTTATCACTGTTTTTATAATTTTAGTCAAACTAATATCCTGATGTATGTATGTATGCATGCATATATATATATATATATATATATATATATATATATATATATATATATATATATATATATATATATATATAATCAGTGAAAGATTAACACCAGGTTATTTGAAATCATCACCTATTCTTCTGATTTCGGCTGAAAAACTTTTACATGAACATTTGCTTCAATTATATTCTTTAAACAAATTTATGCATCTCGCTACGGTTTAAAAGTACCTGAGTGAAGATTTCTGCATGGCTAAACATTCCTCTTCCATCAATAAGAAGAAATTGATGAGCATGGGTATGAGGTGGAAAAAAAGAAGCAAGTGAATATATACAATCCATAGTGTATCTTACAACAATCATTAAAAGATGGAATGTGATCTGATAGATCAATTTGTGACCTGTATATAATCAAACGTGTATTTCATATGAGTTTTTAGTTGTGTCAGCAAAGGCATAACTCACTACCAGTTACTGTTGAGCCATTTGTTTTAATAATTTTGTTTTAATATGATAATCTGTTTGTCCAACCAGACACTTTGTCACATTCTAGTGACTATATTTTCATGCTTGATAGAATGTGACACAGTGGCCGAATGGTGGCGACGCATGGATACATCAGTCAATGTAAAGGTCTGCAATTCATTCAATATATGATTTTATCATATATTTTCATTATGTGAAAAAGTGCAAATTATTATTTTATTTTTTAAAAGCGTGTAAAATTGTATATTTTAAAAGTAACACTGAAATGAAATTCCGCTTGCTTTGAAAAAGAACAAGAACAAGTTTTTGGCAAAACAACAAGGCCAGTAAAGGCTTATTTGGTCAGTATGCTAAATATTTCTCATTCTCTTGATTAGATGTGGATTTCGAATCCAATAATGATGAGTACGTACCCATCATCAGATGAACTCCAATCTTGCCTAGTCCGTCTTCGCGAGTTCCTGTAGGTAATCACCTTCGAATTGGCGCCAAATTGCACATTTTTACTTCCCCAGATGTTTGTTATGTTCTTCACCACTCTGCCTGTACATTCCAGCTCTTCTTCTGCATCGTAGCCATCGTAATGATGATTAATAATTCTCTTTCTTCTAATTTTGTCTTCTTCTATAGCATCGTTTTGTTTTGCTTGAAAGATATAACATTTCTCAATTTTAAAAAATGAGCAAGATTTGCGACTGATTAACCTTTTTTTTTTTATAAAACTTCCGTTTATATACACATGCACACAATCGAACATTAAAGCGTATGCTAGACGTCATTCAGTGACATCCGTGATAATACGACTATCCGTTCAGAAAGCGTTGTGATACTAAGACTTCTACGATGGTCGATATGGCGACCACATTAGACAAACGATCAACCCTTTTTCATTTCGGACCCACTAAACGTCGTGAGAACTCTTTTACAGACAAGGCAGTGGTGCTATGACCATCCATTCAGGAGGAGTAGTGACAGCAACCGCACTCGAAGTACGAGCAGCAGCTTTTTCATTAGAACCAAGCAGACTACTGAATGAATATGTGGTGTGTTGAGTTTAGGAGGAGAAACGATAACAAACTTGTGCTAACAACTGACAAGAGACCATATCATAAGCCCTTCTAGTCTATGTATAGTAGGTTTCATACCACAATTACCCCACCCCCACCCACTTTAAGACTAATCAGTATCAGACATATTCCAAAGAAATAGTGACTTACTTGATACCGTTGCTTATTTTAACACTTTTGAGAATGTAGACTTCAAACATTAGGAATTGTAAATAAGGCTGCATTTCCTTGTAGCTTTTGAGATCCTATGTTTAACACTGATTCCGGATTACCGTTTGCTTCTGAAAGACCGTACCGCGCACAGTGATGTTGTTCTTATACTTCTTGCGTCAAATGGAATCAGTACACAATTAATAAAATCCGGTTCAGTACCCACGAATGTAGTCCCAGTCTATTTTTAGATCACTTTTTCCGGTCTAAATTTGGTGGTGATACTAGAGTTAGATTTTGGCATTCTTGGTAAGGATTTAAAGGCAATTGATTATTCTTTAAAATGTGAGCTTATGGTGTGGTTGTCTGTGTGTATTTCGGCGACAGTGCACATTGAGTAATAAGGTCATGGTGATGATCCGGAAGTGAAATCTGTGTTCCGTTGCCTGGTGTTTTGTTTACAATTCAGCCTCTCAAAAAAAATGCAGGTCAACCCTTGACAAGAATTAAACCGTAAAGTCATCTTTGAAGGTATTTTAGATTAACATATGATTTGTATTGATTGTCACACAGTGGAAAGTTCAGTACTGAGGAACAAATGTAGAGAACATATAGTAAAATTAATTGTGTACTATGGCCTGTCAGTAAAAACTTGAAACTGATATAAATTTTTTATTATTAATGACATATACATGAAATTTTAATATGTTATGTATAATGACTTTAAAAATATAAAAATGAAATTAGAAGTAAAAAAATAATTTTAATTTTAAAAATTTAAATGAAATTTTAAAAAAATTAAAAAATAAAAAATTTCCACCAAGTATACACATATATAATATTTTTTGGGAATGATATTAAATGATATCAGCATATATATACTCCTACACCATATACAAGCTCAAATGATAGATATTTGTCAAATTTGATCTAAGAAAATATCTTTATTAGTCAAAATGAGACCCTCATTTAAAATACATGAAGACAAAATTCTACTTTGCTTTGTACCTTTAGGTCATTGAAACTATTTATTTGGGGTTCAAACAGTTAATTTATTTGTTTATGATGGGGTGACTTCCTGAGTAACACATATCTGCTTGTATAGCTATCAGTAATTGTTTATAACCATAGTTATAGGGTATTTAGTGAGAGGACAGAGATGAAGACTTTATACTAGAACCTGTTCAAGTTCTCTACAAAATCATATTAAGCTGTCAGAGAATGAAATACAGGTCAGAGGGGTAAAATATACTTTACCCAGGTATATTTACCATTGCATGTAAGAAAACAGCAAAATGATGTAAGTTGAACATAGAATGCATTCCATTTTATTGTTTAGTTTCTTTAAGATGTTGATTGATGTAGTGCGACATTGTAGCCCAGATGATATTATGGGAATTCTCATGATCCATTTTGCTTTATGCATTATTAATGACTAATAATATTTGTTATCTGACACTTTAAAGATTACATAAGTAATATTCAAACAGATTATTTGAATTTAACTTTCTACAACTGATCCTAACATGGTTACATAGCTGACATGAACAAATATACATATATTTTGTAATGTTTGGAATCAAAAGTTGACATTGTTAGGTTGACATGGTACCTATAGTGAATCTGTAAGGCTCAGTTTTGACTGTGTGCACTTAAAATATCCCAAGATGTTATTTTCATCATGAATATGCCTCTGTATGGTAACACATTTCAATTTAGTACTTTGACAGAGGGCGGTATTGCAGCATCAGCTGATATTTGATTCCATTGAATCAATGAATCATTAAACTTAATAACTTGGTAGCCAAGACTCTTAAAAATAGACTAAAAATGTTCAAACAGATTATTTGAATCATGTTTGCACATGTGATTTTAACAAGTACATTGCATATGTCCCACACATGCAAATATCCATCCTTGTTTACAAGTTTTCGGGATGAAAATTTCACATTTAGTTGATGATATAGGATCTATTGGTACCTATAGTTGATCTGTGTGGCTACATTTTGCTATATTCACTCACAATATCTAAAATTGTTTTTCCTTCATGAATAGGATTGCATATAGTAATAAATTTTAATTTGGTACATTGTCATTTGACTTTCCACTATACTGGTATGTATCAATGTTTGCACCAATGATCAAACCTTACCGCTCCAACATTGCCTTAAACTTTATGATACATACTCTACCTGATTAGTTATTTAACCTGTAAATGGCTAAATATGCTTGTAGAAACTTCATCTATTTTTAGGATGCATTTGTCACTTTAATACATGCCCATTGCTTCACATCTTTGAGTGTCACTCTATCAAGTTTACCTTTTTTAACCATATTTGCAACCTGAATGTTATTTTGAAATCACCATATCTAACACATTTTAACTTCATTTGCCTACATCTTCCTTTTTTTAGAATTAAGTGAAACATGTTATATATTTTCAGGTCTAGTCTGGTATTTGGAACAAAGTATTAGAGTTGGATCAATTTGGAAGCTCTCCAGTAGTCCAATGGTGATAGCAAGGTTTCATAAGGACATGTGCAGTATGCTGCTATAAGTGACCAAGATGAGTTCATATCAGTACACTGATATACAGCATCTCAAAGACATGGCTTAGATCTTCATGAGAGAGATTCACATCTTTTTTCAGTAAGGTGAAACTGTATTTTCATATTGCATTGTTGACTTTTGTAGTTATCAGCATTAAAATGGAATGCATATTTGCTATAAAACATGGTAGTGGTCCCATCAAAACTTTAAATTTGAGTGGGATATTAGTTATACAAACAACTGTCCAAGTACCTGAAACAATAAATGTGGAACATAGTACCTGTCATTGTTTTTTTAGTATGTACACCTATATGCATCTGGATAGGCATATTGCAATTTGCTGTCAAAATCACTGTGAGCTATCATGCTTCAGTACCCCTGGGATTAATATTATCAGTTGTACAGACCTAAACTACCATTTGTTTTAAAGACCATTCATTAATCAACATTGCTGCCTTAAATTTGTCAAACTGAATGTCATAACTTGTATGAAAATTTATTTTTTGTAAAATAAAAAGTTTTTAAAATTTATACATTTTTTAAAATTTTCATTAAAATTTAATATATCAATATTTTTTAATTTCAAGACTATTTTCAGACAGGCCTTATCAAGTATTACAATTAGGTTTTTACTGCATTGGAAAATTCCTATAATTAAGGAAGATATAGCAAATTTAGTTTTGGTTTCTTAAGAACAATTGGACCTCAAATTGCACCCTATAGAACACCAGCACTACACACTTTCTGACAGCTGTCAAATGTCTTGCTTGCAAGGAAATTTCAAAAGACTTTATGTATGAAGTTGAAACAGTAGTGGCATGCAAAATAAAATGTAAATATAAAAGTTTGACAAAAACATTGACCCTTTCAGGAATCAGTACACAATTAATAAAATCCGGTTCAGTACCCACGAATGTAGTCCCAGTCTATTTTTAGATCACTTTTTCCGGTCTAAATTTGGTGGTGATACTAGAGTTAGATTTTGGCATTCTTGGTAAGGATTTAAAGGCAATTGATTATTCTTTAAAATGTGAGCTTATGGTGTGGTTGTCTGTGTGTATTTCGGCGACAGTGCACATTGAGTAATAAGGTCATGGTGATGATCCGGAAGTGAAATCTGTGTTCCGTTGCCTGGTGTTTTGTTTACAATTCAGCCTCTCAAAAAAATGCAGGTCAACCCTTGACAAGAATTAAACCGTAAAGTCATCTTTGAAGGTATTTTAGATTAACATATGATTTGTATTGATTGTCACACAGTGGAAAGTTCAGTACTGAGGAACAAATGTAGAGAACATATAGTAAAATTAATTGTGTACTATGGCCAAATATACCAGCCAGAGGATGAGCGGATCTAGAACCGGAACTTCTGAATGTCTCTGTACAAAACTGTTCTCCCAAACCGGATATGGATCATGCCATTAACTATGAACATCTAAAGATATGACTTTTGCTAAGGAATTTTAACATTTGTAGATAAATTACTATCCATTATGACAGTTGTACCACTTTAGAGAACCAAACGTTTGCTTTTAGGATCAAAATAAATGTCAAACTTTCTGGACATTAAAGATATTTTAAACACGACAGATGTAATCTATGGACAAGCGTGCTTTAAAAATGATGATAAACCTACACTAAAAGTTTGTTTATATATTTTTTAATAAACAGAAAACTTTATCTTGTAAAGCTGGAAATTTTAACACTGGCATTTGTGACTTTTACAACAGTGTTTTGACCATTCTCATACGTAGATTAACAACAATACCTCGTCCTACATTTACTGGTTTTATGTATGTTTAATCAAGAAACATTCAATGCCGACCAAAACGTGCCATTTGTCATGTTCATTATGCATTTGATAATCTCGGTGACATATGTGCCTTTGATGTCTTTGAAACTACTAATGATGCGATGGTGGAGACACATGCTTCTCACGAACAAAAAATATCGATAGAAAGCACGGAGCTCTCCTTATTAACAAAGACCTATTAAAGCTATACATCGGAAATTTCAACACATACATACATACCTAAGAACGAAAACATCTAATACTGGAACAACTAATATAGATAAAAGTAGTTTGTGACAAGACTCAGACACGAGGCCTTAACTGTCTACTTTTTAGAACTCTGTTTAGCTATTGTAAAGAGTAAGGATTTTGGTCCACCAGAATATATCACTGGCACGAAAAAGTGTTACGTAACAAAAATATTAGCTTAAAACAAAACTATGCGATTAATTCTGATAAGGATTTTGTAGCAAAAATCTGCACAGCAGTCTTTGAAAGCGTTGATTAAGACAAAGTTAACTATGAGCGTAATTACGAACACCCAAATATGCAAGCTGTCCGAAAAAGGTTTCCCTAATTAAAACAACAATGTGATTAAACAAATATCAGTTCTACCATGTTAATAAAGATTTTGTGGTAAGATTTAGAAGAAAAACAAAACAAACATCTCTAACGTTAGGATTCCAAAAGCAATACAAACTAGTCTTATCTCACCTAAATTATTAAAACATGGAACTTGGTGACTAACTGGCTTTACGTATGGAAGGAAGGATGAATGATTGATTGGATTCATGCATGCGTGTATGTATGAATGACGGTGGTTTAACAGCACATCATTACAATCCTGGCCAAACATTGATGAGAAGGCTCAGACATCCCAAAAGGGTATGCAAAACAAAGATCGTAAAAGTTATTAATAATTGCCTTACGTTACATATTTTATTCATATGTTTATGCTTTCATTCTATCTATTATAATAACATTATTGTCTTTGCGAAATCCCATTACCTATTAAACAAATGTATGCCATATTTATACATATAAATGTTTCTGGTATAATTTCATGTACATGTACCTTTCATATTTGTATACAAATTCGTTTTTTGTGTGAACTGTATACAATTGTCGTATAATCCCTGCACATTTTCATATCAGTATGTATTATTAGATTAGAAATTACTTCTTGTACCTCTTTGGCACGAAATATGGCTGTTTTAGTTTACTTCTGACGTATGAATTAAAATAGAATTTTATAACAACAAATCTTAAAGTTAATATTATTTTATTGTTATAGTCGGTGAATAGCCCTTAAGAGCTGATATATTCCTTGTTAACTATGGAATACCTACTTTAAACAGAAATTTTGTATTATCTATTGTCTCAGCTTATTACTAAACAAAATATCGTATTCATAATTAGGATACGTAAGGATGCGTACCACTTTTCTTATTATGATCAATGTTCAAGCTGCATTTTCTATTGAATGGATACAGACAATTAATTTTAAATTTACATTGACATATACATGTATCCCAGACTGATAAATCTGTCTCGATAAAGAGAGGTTTTATTTCTATGGCTGTTATCAAGACATGTATGTGTACAGGTCTTCGAATAGTTAGGTAAATTCTGACTTATAAAAAAATGTTTCACATAAATAAACGCTTGAAAATCACATTAATTAAGCATATTTATAAGGTGGGGTCCTTTTGTAATTCAACCATCTCTATCAACAGACTAGCGGGGTTTCTTTTGTAATTTTATTTGTATTATCTTTCAGATTTATGGGGATCTCTCCTTAGAAGATATTATTAAATCACAAATATTAAGGAACTCTCAAGTTTGTTTTAAACTGTGGTGAAATTGTATTTTAAAAATAAAGATAAGAAGGAAAACAAGTCAACAATAAATTTTATTTCGCAATTAACTGAGAGACAACAGGGAAGAACCACTGATGTTAAAAAAGAAGTGGAACAGTATGATAACAGGGCTTTAGGATTTTGGGTAATGAAATAGATTAAAACCTTCTATATTCTATGACTTTTCCCTACATCAAATGCGCAACATGTTTTCGCTGCAGTCAGGGTGGCTCAGATACATGTAAGCCAGAAACCTGAAAGTTAGGCGATGGTTTTCTTGGTTGTAAACGGATATAGAGGAGACTGTGGTAGAATGACAATATTGTTTAATGAACAGCGTAATGGTAGACCAACTGTGATGAGCTACCCTAGATGTGACAGTGCTAATTCAAGTTTCATATATACAATATCAATATGGTTGGTGGTCAGAGACAAAATTCAGTTTGAAAGTCTCACCATCTTAACCATCTTTGGCCTTTGTGTTTAAGATTAATCATTGCTTTTACATGGTGTATTTTGAACGTGGTTAGATTAAGAAAGTTTGAAGATATGGCCAGTAATGCTGAGGTCGATGGTGATTTTGTTACACTGGTTGGTGAATATTTGCTTCAGGGTGGTGTTTACAAACACTCGTATACAAAAAATCTTGCTAAGAGGGCGCTCACCAGTTATTATGTACTTTTGAGAGAGTGCCTTATTTATGGTTAAAGTAATTGGATTTAAAACATACACAGTGGAGAGAATGTTAACATACCTCTATGCTACTTTGATGTAATGTACCTGATATTTCTTTGGATATTGTACCTTTGGAAACTGTACATGATCTTACCACAAAACCGTGGTAAACAACTTTGTTGTCAATGTAAATAAATGCAAGTGGTGGTGCAATCCCGTACGAGTCAAATGAAAAAGATGTTTAGGTGCTAACCAATGAGTCCTAGGTCATGTTGCTAAATCTAGGTTAATAATGTCTGTTTCCCACGCGTTGGAAATATTGGTTTCACGTTCATTCCGCATACAAACACCACTGAGATGCTTGACTGACGATATCTTCTTGATTGGTTAGAGGTGTGGCATTTTCTGAGTTGTACCGGATACTCGTAGATCTCTGTCTTGGGGTATTGTGCAAGTCATTCCTCAGACCACCCCGCGATCCACTGCTCAAGTAAAAATAGAGAAACCTATATGGGTCCTGGGTGAACTACGCAAACATAGTATGAAACTCATCCAAGAAGCGGCAAACCACATTGAATGCATGTTAGCGAGGCCATGCGAGTCAAAGCTATGAAATATCATTAACATGCTATCGTTGTTTGGGATACCTTTCGGAAAGTATGCATATCTTGGAGACAGAAATAGCACATCTGTGATTTTTGTGCCAAACTCGGGAAAATATTCTTACGGAATTGATTTGCTTTTCAAGCATCACATCGTTGTATACGACAAAAATTAATTTCATTCGGATCAAGGTCATAGTAGGAATTTCAAAGAATGTGGTAAAAATAAAATATATAGAACACGATTTGCTTCTCAAAGACGATTGAAGTGCTACCGAGACTAAACGTCATATTTTGCCATGTTGCTGTAGTCCATTCGATCTTGTTGCCATTATTGTCCGTCGCAACTACGCAGGTTATGAAGCAAAATAAGAAGTTTTGTTTTGCTTGGATAAATTCGTGACTGTACATTGTGTTTGTTGTGTATGCACGCACCAGCGATGTAACTGGTTACGAATTTTGGAACTATCAGTGGGAAGGTTTAAAACACGTGCTGCAGCATTTTTATGATTTATGTAAGCTTTTCTGATAAAATGTTTTACAACGATTTTGTCTGGTTTGTATGCACCTAGGGTAACTAACCGGTACTCATGAAGATTGCGAGAGTTCAATCCAACTAACTTCTGGAATGTTTTGTTGATAAACATGCTCTGCCGCATCAGCGGAAATAATGGCTGCAATACGTCGACGGTTCTGTTCAACTATACGTACACTTTCTACTCGTTTGGCTAATGTAGGAATTTTGATATTTACTCGTACTGCCATTGCATGCAGTTCTCTCTTAGTCAGATGTGGTTGGATCACAAATCCTAATAACACAAGTATGTCAGCTTTTCTTGTGTTTCTTTCTAGTTGTATATTATGCTGATGCACGTATTGTTTCAGTTGTTGAATATCAGTGATGTCCTTACAACCTGCTGCGATTGATCTCGCGAACGTTACTGTACCTGATGGTAGCTCATTTGTGAGTTATAATTATTTAGCTATACAACAATTTAACTACGGCTTAGTATTCGTATCCCACGGTCTCGCCAGAGTTCCCTTGATTGAATTACAGACGGCGTACTAATATATAATGGATATCTTTGTTTAATTGCAAAATCCTTCAATACAGATTAAAACGTATTGCTTTCTTACCGCCATCAGAAACTGCAATCGGTTCAATTATGCCTATTATTTCATCGACTTTTGTATCTATTGCATCAACGTTGTTGGGTGTTTTCTCAACGTTGTTGGATATTTCTACAACAGTCGTGTTAGCGAATCTTCGCCATGGCGCACGATAATACTCGAGAACTGACAAACATGGTCGAGACTTTACTCCGATGTCGTATTAGACATTTTCGAGCACTTACATCAACATGTAACGCGAACGAATGCGATTTGCATTGAATGTATCGTAATGCCATTGACCATTGACCATTGAAGAGTATATATATATATATATATATATATATATATATATATATATATATATATATATATATATATATATATATATATATGGAAACTTGTCTAACTGACTAACTGACAGTCGCTATTTAATCTCTTCCTTTATATACTGTGATATCGCGTTAAAGATGAGGTCATAATCTAAATGATTGAAACGTTACATCAAGCTATGTGCCAAGGTTGTGTGCTATGGCAATAGGAAATTGTAAATCGGGCTTCTATAAATAAATAGGTTTGTTCGTTTTATAATCTTTGTAAAATTCGCTTGAAAACTTAATTAACATATCTTTCAACATCATAGTCTTTCAAAATGCTATAAGCAGTAACATGTATTAAATATTTCTCTGCCACTATAGAATATTTGTGTACTTGCTCTTCCACAAAAGAAGTAATATCAGCGGAATATTTTGCACACTGCTGTGACAATCAACAAAATTAGTGCTGCAGTAATATAGCTACAAATAATAATATAGACCTGACTAGGGCAACTAGTATATTAACTTCACTTATGCCCACGAAGAGTTTTTCATTAAGAGTTTGCATAAACTTGTTCCAATCACATAAGCACGCATGAATTATAGAACAGCATGGGTCTAGAAGACTTTACCTTATAACAGCACCAAAAATCCAAAAGACCTATAATTATACTTTTATTGGCATTAATATTATTCTTACCATTACAGCGTTCATTTCCAATATATGTTTTGCAATATTAGTCAAGAGATCAATAAAAATAACAATAAGATGACGATGATATGATGGTGACGATGACGAAACTTAATAACAATAGTAACGATAATATAATAAAGATGGTTTATTATTATTATTATTATTATTATTATTATTATTACATTTTTATCAATATTTAGTAAGGTTTTATTTCATGCCCTCATAAATATCTGATTTTGAAATGGGGAATATTAAATATATGTGTTGATGTAGAGCCTCTCTTTTATGTAGGTGTATGATTTTATCAAGGATTGCATGCCAATTAATGAGACGCAATATCCATCTCATACATCTGCACAAGTTTATAAATTATTTAACTGTATGTGATTACATATGATCGGCTATATATTTCCATTAGATCAATAATCCTGCTAAGTTTTCTTAATTCAGCGTTTTCTGTTGTGTGTAGTGTTTGTCTTGTTAGTCCGTTTTCGTTAAGTCTGACTTTGACAAACACTCAGTGAGAGTCAAAAGCTTTAAAGTTGTTTAAAAAATGTTGATTTGCACTGTCACCTTAGTCAATTCTTGACACACATGATTCCTAGATGTACCTGTTGCAATTGATAGGACCTTTAGCAGCCATATAATCTGCATTTTCTCGATCCATCGATCGATTGACATAACTGTCCTCATTTGCTCACTTCAATTTATTTTGTTTATGAACATTTGTTTTTAAGACCTTATATTAAAGGACATTAAGTGCAATTTACTTCAGACATAAGATATTTCAAGTGTAGCATGTGTCATGCCGTCTTGTGTTTTGACACAGTATCCTAAAGTCCAGTTCCTCAAAAGATCCCATCTTTAAGTGAGGCCTTGATCACAAAATCTCTTTACGCTACTCCATGTGTAAACTCCTATCAATAATTGCTGTAAACTGAAACAAAAATACATACCAGGAATATAACTCAATTTAACTAATTATCTTTTTCTCCAATCAGTAAAATCCTTACTAACTAATCTGCCGGGGAGAATAAACTTCCTGCCAGAAGAGGCACTCATTCAGCTATTGAGCACGTAATAGCATGTGACTAACGATGGATTACTGCATACAAGCTTTGTTATAAAGCTTGTTGTGGAGTAGTCATTGTTCATCTTCAATGTTCCATCTTGGTTACGGCACAAAAATCATACTTTTACCTTATATTTTTACATTACAATGAATGAAATATCTAATTTTTCTCATATTTACATAAAAGTATACCTTTTCCATCTGACGGTACAGTAGCAATTTTACGTGACTTTATTTGCTTTTCCTTACCTTCTATAATGAACTGAATCTTGGCACGTTTCATTTGTTTTGACAAATTGACCTAAATGAATTGGTAGATAGTGGTAAGAACGATGAAAAAACTGAAAAAACGAAACCTTTTTACCGTGACTTTATGCTTCTTGCTTCTTTTATATAGTATTTGCACTTAAATGAGTTAAATGACGTCATGAAGAATGCCATTCAAATTATTCTGTTCCAAACACAAGTCATTCGAGAGATGAATGTTTCACGTATAGAGAGTATGGAAAAACATACGAAATACAGGCAGGAAAGGATCAATGAGGTTCCTATGTGGGCATTGCCTTTTTATTTCTAGAACATTCTAATCTCAATGGAATAATAATAATAATAATAATAATAATAATAATAATAATAATAATAATAATAATAATAATAATAATAATAATAATAATAATAATAATAATCATCATCATCATCATCATCATCATCATCATCATCATCATCATCATCATCATCATCATCATCACTTAGCCAACATCCCCAAAGTCAACTAAATGTTTGAGTTAGATGATATAGTCGAATGATATAACATGCATAAGGAAGAGTGGGGCGATGAAAAATGCATTGGTAGCAAATTTTCTCTATCAAAAAGCTTTGAGTCTTTCAGCCAACAGCTAACCTAGTATGAAAGGAGAGATTAGTGCGTAATTGATTTATTTTATGTTCCCAGTTTTCTTTCCGATTTTCATAAGGTCTACTCTCATTTCCCCCACCCTGTCTTCTATTTCCCTTATGTCTCTCGTTCCTATCCGTAATTTCTTTTATTCATGTTGCGTCATCAAGATAACGCGAAAGCCAATCATACCCATGCTGCTTACAAACGGATCAACATCGTCATCTGCCGATGTACGTTGAACAGTTTTTTAAAAATTGTATAACACCATTCTACGTCCTTTTGTCACAAATTTTGAACAAATCTCAAGGCAGAGAGGAAAGTTTAGACTCAAAATATTTTACAAGAAAATCCTCTGTAACATTGTGCATAAATTATGTTGTTATATAGAGAAGATATTTCAGAAGTCTGACATGAAAATTTGCCTCTTTCTTTATAAATTTCTATAAATTACTTGTGCCAATGGATAGCTTAAATAATATATTTGAATGTTAATTGGGATCTGTGACTTAATAATGAATTTATAAAAACTTTTGGAAGCTTTAGTGGAAATAGTTTAAAAAGAAAGATGAAACAGATTCGTTCATTCTGGCTCAAACGATGCACCTTTTCCCTGTTCCAGTGAACAATAAAAAGTCTAAGACGCTTGTTGAATTAAAATGCGCAGTTACATAGCCAATAAACATTAAAAAGTAGAAAAGAATTATAATTCTAAGAGCATCTTTTCCTCCAAATCAATGCCATACTATACTAAGAGACAGCATCATTTTCCATTCTCCAATGGAAACTTACGTGTGACATGTTATACGAGCCATGATTACATTGTTTCTACCTAAAGTGTGTAGTGTCCACTACTAAGCATTGTAGTTATTGATTATTTATGTGAAGGGATGATTACTGGGTGAAGAAATTCCAAATTGAATATAATGTATTTATGAACGGATATTTGCATTATTTAAGTTGGAACAATATAATAGACATATACAAATTTTATTTAGAGTCTTAATCGCGTCATATAATAACAAAACAAAATTATTTATCCATGGGAGCCATTTTATCGCGTAAAAAGTGTGGTTGGGATAACTTTCTATCAGTTGGGAGGCCGGCATATATCCACATTATTCTCTAAACAGAAGTGAGTAGGTTTCTTACTACTGTAAGTTAACATTTAAATCATGCTTGTCATAGGGTAGACGCCATGGTAAAGCCCGCTACCACCACGATTTATTCATTGACCATTAGCTTAAGTTTTATTTTCAAATTTCACTCGGGCAATCGGTTAAAGAAAATAGCCGCCAAGATGTTGATAGTTATAGTAAAAAAAATGTTCCGTAGGTTAAGTAAGGCAATTTTACACAATTGCAACTAATCAGAAAGAGAATAATACCCAAGAATGTAATGGGTTTATTTGGACATATCGGATTTGCATAAGGGATTTGTCAACATTTTGACATATCAAAAATATGAAACGGAACACACTATAAGTCAAAAAATGGAGACGTTTGTCTCTTTAAATGTGCTGTAACCAACTGACTTAAATTATCTTGGCTTTAAACTTAAGAGTAATCCGTAATCCGTCGTAATTTATATTAACAACGCTTGCAATCAAACATAGGTAAAAGGAATAACCTTGCGGTTAGGCTGAAATAAAAATATCGGCATATATTAACCAAGGTCATACAAAATGACATTTACTAACATCTATGGATCCTTGACCAGTGTATGTACTACTGATAGCAAATGTGTGCGGCATTAAGAATGTACATACAGGCACAATGCCAGCGTGTCTGATGTTTCGGTCTGATATCCGTTATTTGGCTGACTGGCGTTACTTATAACATAAAAATTTAAACTGTTGTAACTCTAATATTTTTAATTTATTTTTCGTTAAAACATATTTATATACTCAAAATCAGTGCTTTGTCAGACAGGAGTGATTGTCAAAGAAAATACGTTCAAGTGTATATTAGTAGAAATGGCATGCTAATGTATAGTGGACATATCTCTTCAGTGGTAGTATATGTCATTTCTGATAAAAGCAGACACAAAACTAAGAACATAATGTAGAAGGTTTCTAACAGACCCTCTCATGTAGCCTCTAAAATAACAGATGTGTATGGTACAATATTATGGTCAAACAAACCGCAAGAACCAAATGACGACATGCCAAGTAAGCAAAATGTAATTACCCAGTTTCAGATACATCGTCAATCACAAGGATTAAGACAGCTAATAATTCCACAAACAAGACAGATGCGACCAGACAGCTTAAAACGATTTAAATCAATAAGAAGCCATAGCTTCCCTATGTAGTAATCATACGGAAATAATTTGGTCACATTTACCATTGACAAGAACCAGGAAAATCAATGACATTGGACGTGTAACTACTAAAAAGAATTAAATTTAAGACTTCAGTGCTACAAAGCAGGTGATTTTGACAACTGTGGCATTCAGGACCCTCTCATTTGGATCATGAAACATGAATCATTTAAGTACAGGAAGAAACAAATCACGATATTTTGTTGACCATTAATGCAAAAGCAGACCTATTTTCCGGGAAATTAAAATATCTTCATCTTTCTAAAATCTACAAAGAAATATAATCAAATCCGACAATGAATCATTCTTTCATGAAGACAATCCCTAGAAAATTGTAATAATACTTTAAATCATATTCAAAATATATTTTATGTCAGAATACAAGTAGCATTAAATACTTAGAAGTCTCATATTCGAATACCCGAAAAGTCAACTGACTATTCGACAATGCATCTTAAAAATCAATTTAGGCTCTAAATAAATGCATTATAAATAATTTCCTCCAAAAATAATATTATTAGTCAAAGCTACTAGAACAACAAAAAGAAACTTTAAAACAAACGTAATGTATAGTATGTGTTTAAATAAACCTACTTTTTCCAGATGTATTGGCCACGTTATGCTCTTTGGAAGTATTCATGTTCATCTGTTTTTTCATTGATGTTTGATGAAATAGTCCTGAATCGGAAGGTATTTTGTCAATCTCCAGGTCATCATTGGAGAGATTTGTGTTTATGTCAATTTCTTCATTCTTTTTGTTATTAAAGGGTTTAAAATTGTGCACTGACTGTTCTAGTCCAGTTGACAGGTCAGAAGACTGTACTTTGTCGTCTGATTTATAACCATATAATGATGCTGGTCCTAAACAATTAATCTGTGTGCTTTGCTTGTTGACAGACGGACCGCTATTGAGCAAAGATGTATATCTTCTGTCTGATTCACATGGTATGTTATTGGCATTATTTGCTGTTTGCCGTCCTATCATGTGATTTGACTGTACATTTCCAAGCGATGATTGCGGTTGGTCAGGTCTGACTGAGGTTAAACACGTATAAAGCATTTGAGAAGGTATTTGCATTGATGGCGAACTTGACATATCAAACTGTTTCTGATTGGGTTGAACATTCACTAATGAATGATCTTGTCTTTGTATGTTACCTTGTTTGATATTTTCTATATGTTCTGATTGATGTCCTGTAGTATGAGTTGTTAGTGGATACTCACAGAATGGCTCTTGTATAGGAAGATGGGATGAAGGTATACTTACAGATGACATTTGGTGCATATTTTTCTGCATTAAGGGTAGGCCTGAGTGACTGGTTTGTTGTTGGTATGCATGGAGTTGTAATGGTCTGCGCTGCTGGTATTCACTGGGAGGATGAAACACTGGCTGCCGACTGAAATTGTCTTGAATTTGTGCTTGAGAGTTGCTGTCTATCATAAACGAGGATCGTTGAGATCCTTGAATCGGGGGATAAACCACTGAGGTCATATTTTGGTAACTCAATTGTGGATTCCCGGGTGACAATGCAGTCTGAGCATTACGTTGCATACCTTGGGGGATGAACTGCGGATGACTATCAACTGGTATTGCTTGCGATGAAACAGACGATGACTGAACAATGATGTTTCTTCCAGTATGCGAAGGTCTGTTTCCAATACTGGAATCAATTCTTGCTGTCTGAAAAGGGCCAACATTTGCCACATCAACTCCCATCCGATTGTATTCAGATCCCGTGCTTTGATATGCCTTCATATCTTTGAAAAAAGCCTCGCTGTCCGGCTGACCGACAGATTGATTTGAAGTGGTAAAATCTGGTATATATCTTCCAATCTGAGGCCTTTCTTGACCAGTAAATCCTGTCAAGTTTTTATGGAACATCATATTTGAACCAGCGTTCTTAGGGGCTTGCTGGTAAGAAATATTCCTGTCAGACACCTGATCTCTGCCACAATAATGACCATTATAGCCAGTCTTGTTCAGCTGTCCCGCATATAAAGATGCAGATTGAACGAAAGACATTGCTGATTGTGGTCGAGCTGTCGAAAGTTTATGCTGGAATGGATCGCTGTATGCATCTTGGCTACGAATGGAAAAAGCATCCACGGAAGCCTGTGATAATGAATGTTGGCCAGTGTTTTGGTGTTGCATACCATAATTAGGTACTGTACCAACGTGTGGATGTAACTCTTGACCACTTTTAAAAGATCCACTTTGTTCTAATGTCTGTTCTGGTATCATTGATAGCTGTGGTCTTTGACATTGGGTCATATTCATTATCTGTGCACCACTACCGTTACTCTGGTAAGGAATCTGTGTCTGCGGTACACTCTGTCGTACTATATGTGGGAATTGATGAAAGCCTGGGTTGACTGGTATCCTTAGACCATGTGAATAATTCGTCCATGTCTCGCTCCGCGCGTTGCATAGATTCTCATAATGAGGCCTTATAACTTGACTTGGACTTCCGGAATTAAAACTTGATATAATGGATTCATTTGCATAGGCCTGTCTTTGATCTGATTTACGATGCTGCATGTATAATTCCCTATATCTGCCGGTCAAGTGTGCATTGTTTTCTCTTTGCGTCCGATCATGTAGTGCCTGTGCCATTAAGGAGATTATTTTCTGCCTGGTGTTTGGCGAATATCTGTCGTACCAGTTCATACCTATCACAGTTGTCAGGCCTATCGGGGTTTTGTAATATCTTGCTTTTTCATGCTGCGTGTGAACCGGCCTAAAGGCCCACTTTTGAGTGTTTTCCATCCTTCCAGCCAACACATCTGGTTCATTGTATCCCAACCTAGTCAGGCCTAATATTTCATTGCAAAATAATTCCAAGCGTTTCGGGTTGAATTGTGGAGTCAAGTACACAAGGACCAAGATTGACCGTCTGACTATGTCCTCAATACTCATTATATGTGATGCTGGAAAAACTGTGCTGTCAAAAAGCACTAATCTCAAGCCTGGAAATCCCTCAGTGGTCATCATATATGTAAGTTCTTCCTTGAACAACTGCACTTCCGTGAAATCATTTTGATCATAAACTATGACAGCATCGTAGAACGGTTCCTTATCACTCGATATACTAAATCCTTGCATATAATTTCCAGGGTAATTGCCTATGGGCTGATTTGAAGTACGGCTGTCAGACGGAACACGCTGATCATACTTCTGTCCTTCTTGGATTATATGCTGAGAGCTCTCAGAAACAATATGTTGCCACCTAGGCTTTGGTCCTGAAACTTCGTTTGCCAAAGACCATTGGCTTCCATGTAATCTATTGTCACTACATTCCGCTGACTTTCCGTTGATTGTAGATTTATTTGAAACAAAACACTCACTGTTCTTGGATCCTCTGTCATAGCTGAGAGAAAAAGATGGATCATTTTTATCTGATGGCACAAGCTTGACTGGCTGGCTAGTGCCGTATTTAATGTCACTATCACCAGTTGTTGGTATATTATTTCCAGGTAGTGTGCATTCTGAAAGAAAAAGGAAGAGATCTTTCAAACAAAATGCAAGCTTCCGCTGTATTCGGTTAGTAACTGAAATAGTTAGAATTTTAGAAAGGCAATTTTTTTCTTTACGTCATTTTTAACTAACATGACAATATCCGCTTAATATGATAATAGAAATGAGACCGGCGTTTACCATCGGAGATTCGTCATCATCATCATCATCATCATCATCATCATCATCATCATCATCATCATCATCATCATCGTGATCTTCTTTATTAGCAGTATCAGTAGTAGTAATAGTAGTAGTAGTGGCAGCAGTGATGTTATTATTTTTATTATTATTATTATTATTATTATTATTATTATTATTATTATTATTATTATTATTATTATTATTATTATACCTATATCAGCAGTTAGGACAAATACCACTACTTTCACTAATCAAGCTAGCTCTATCGATGTTAGCACAACCGCTATTAAGGTTAATGCTAATTTTAAATTCCACTCTGTGCAATAATATGCAATTAAATACTAAAAAAAAATTGCCGACAATTTTCAGTTTCCTTAGTTCATTACTTCCGCTCTAGAACATTCCAACTTCAATATTTATCGTATGCTATTCAGGGACTTAATGTGTAGCAACATGTTATACAAATGGGTCACCATGAGCTAATTTCTATTTCACCTGTCACTTGAAACTGCTCCTCATCTTCAGGTTGCACTGGAAACGTCACAACATATATTAGCTGAATACATCTAGCAAGTCTGATTTTAGTGTCATCCATCCCACTGATAATCGTATGGCCTTCTGAAAAAAAAATAAAGAAATAAAAAATAATAATAATAATAATAATAATAATAATAATAATAATAATAATAATAATAATAATAATAATAATAATAATAATAATGATGATGATGATCATCATCATCATCATCACCATCATCATCACCATCGACGTCGTCATCATCATCATCATCATCGACGTCGTCATCATCATCATCATCATGATCATCATAAACATCTTTTAACTTCCAAATTCCTCCATCTCTATCCTCTCCGAGATATCTTTTCCTCGTTTTCTTCTTCATCATTTGACAACATTTACTCCATGATTAATATGAGAAAATGTTATAGAGTAATAGTGTCAAACGCACTATATCCATCAAACACTAATGACATAGATAACTATTGAATTATCGCACTGACACACTGGTCATCGTACACGAAAATATGTCACTACTCTCTCTCTCTCTCTCTCTCTCTCTGTATATATATATATATATATATATATATATATATATATATATATATATATATATATATATATATATATATATATATATATATATATATATGAACCTGGAAAAGTCACTTAGCTTCCGTTTTTATTTCTGCATGGCATAGCCAATAATGCGTCCAAAGTCCAGTTAAACCCTACAAAACAACCTATAATGGTAAGAAACCAGAATATGAGTCAATTTTTGTATCAGCAGATGTTCATATAAGCACATGAAGTGCAACAAATATAAATTTTAATTAACCTGACAGGATCCATGTCTCCCTCTCTCACCCCCTCCCTTCTATTGAATGCTCAAGGTTCAAATGGTAGATACAGTGATTGTTTTTTACGCGATGATCATTTTTACTAATTTTGTACGCTTGCCTCTGTTTCTTCTTGGCGTTAATTCCCAAAAACAGTGCATCAAACAGAATAATATCCTTAAACTGTATGGGTATACAACTTTAAATAATTTGTATGGTTTTTCCCAAATGATTTTCCATTTTCCTCCACACGACTTGCTCTCGAAGGAAGCACTGTTCACTCTATTTGTTTGCAAATTTTTGTCCCTTCCGTTTCTTTTTCTTCCTATTTTCTGTACCTTCTACACAATGTCTGGCATTTAAAACGACAATTTATCCATTTAACTTCTTTCTTTTCTTTATCCTGGTATCTAAGCTACCATCCTTATGCATTGTATAATAATGCTTAAACAAGATAATATTTCAATAACTTAGATTTTTGCCCTCAAAACTGAATATCATTTGTTTTTGTTGTTCTTTGTCTGTTTTAACAATTATATCGTTTTATTTCAACATGGTTTCGAGTCAACTTTATCTTTAAAGCTAGACAGATATAGACAGAAAAAGCATACTTCTTGACCTCTGAATACGTGATATTTTAATGTCACTAGTTTGAATAACTGCCAAGATATAAGTTTCGTCGGGAATATAAATATGCATATCTACCTGTTGCAAATGCAACTGTTGTCTTTCTTGATACCTACCTTTAGGTAAGGCCAAAACACAGTCCTGTCAATCCTTAGAAATTAGAATTGTATTATTTTTGTATCTGAACGAAAATGACCTAGACTTGGCAAGAAATGTCATCAGCCCGTAACAGTATTAGACTATCACATTAGTGCGCTTGCTTTTACTGAAAGCGCCTGCGAGTATCCTTTTGCTTGAAAAACTCTCCCAAGCCAAAATTTAAACTTGAAAAGAGCACAAGCCTTCGCGAGCTGACATATTGATCGCATTTCCGTACTTGACTAAAAGATATGAAAAAATAAGATGTTCGTCAATATATAGTTTCTGTTTGATTTTCACCAAGTTGTCAAACTTTCAACTCTTTGATCAGGGTAAGATTATCTTTTCTTAAAACATGACAAAAGATGGTTTAATCTTGTATCACAGTGGTCCCCAACCTTTTTATCGCCCGGACCGGTCAACGTTTGATAATTTTACCGCGGCCCACTGATGGGGGGTGGGTGTCGTTTATTGTTTATATTTTAGATTGTTTTGATTTAATAATTTTAATTTAATTGCATTTAAACATACCTGCAAAATAAAATACAGTTACAGTAAAAAAATGAATATAAAGTGATTGAACATTTTAACTCACTAGAAAGCTAAATCAATGAGAACTCTGAACTTGTTTATTTGCAACGAGACGGTTGTATCTAGGGGTAATAGGAGACAATGACTACAGAAGTGTGCTGCTTATGTGTAGTTTATTCCGTTGTTTTGTTTTGGTTGCTGTCACTGCAGAAAACCCCGCTTCACACAGATAGAATGTCGGAAATGGAAATAGGGATTTAAGTGCTGTGATGGCAATCTCAGGGTATTCCGCCACAATTTTAATCCAAAACACCGGCAGAGTTGTTGTCTCTAACGTAGTTTTAAGGCCGCTGTGATTTGCAATCTTCAGCAGTTTATCTTATTCTTGCACGGATATACTAGATTTGCCTGGTTTGTTGACAAATGGGTCGCAGATCCATTCCTTACCAGTTCGTGGGTCTTTTGTTTTTGGGAAGTAGTGTTCTAACTCTTTTGAAAAGCAAAGACAGGTGATCGTGCACCAACTGGGAGATTGAATGCTCATGCTCAGTCTCGCCTAAAATCTCCGCTAATGTCTGAAACGTGTCCAAAATGCCTCTGTTCTCGCGCCGACCCCACAACTCCAGTTTGGCTTTAAATGCAGATACTTTGACTGCCAACTGGAAAACAGTTGTCATTTTCCCATCAAGGGACATATTGAGTTCATTGAGCAGGCTAAATATATCACACAGGTAAGCCAGTTTTGTGACCCAAACCTTGTCACTGAAATGTGCTGTCAGACGTGACTTCTATTCTGAGAGAAATCTTTGCAATGGCTCTCGTAATTCAAATACTCTGGTTAGCGATTTTCCTCTGGATATCCATCTTATTTCTGTGTATAAGAGAATGCATCTGTGCTCTTCGTCCATCTCCTCACAAAGCTGCTGAAGCAGGCTCAAGTTAAGAACGTGTATTTTGATGTGGTTAATAACTTTAACGACATCAAACAATACGCTTTTAAATTACGGTGACATTTTTCAAGTTGCCAGCATTTACCTTTGAATGATGCAATACGTAGATTCACTCTTAGGTGCAACTTCCTTAATCTGGGCAGTTAAATCAGACAGTCCTCCGGTGATGGCAGCAGCTCAGTCTGTGCATATGCCGACACAAAAGGACTATTTTAGTTGTCCTGATATATAACCATCCAGTACGGTGTTGGTTGGTAAAGATAGTGCACATAACAAATCCTCATGCACATCCTCCTGATATAGATATCGCACATAAACAAGTAGTATTGCCTTGTTGTTGATATCTGAAGATTTGTCAACCTGGAGTGCGTACCACTGTGATGAATTAATCCTCTCCAACAATTGTGTCTCAATGTCTTAGGCTATTTCCTCAATGCGCCTAGTCACAGTGCCAGCCGGTAAAGGGACATGTGCTATCCACAGCAGCCTCTCCTAGAAGTTCAAGGCAAATGTCTTTAGTGGAGGGCAGGATCAATTCTTCACCAATAGTGAATGGCTTCTTATCATTAGCAATACGGTTAGCCTACAAATGTGATGCTCTCAGTGCATTCTCCTTTATTGGTGTAGTGGCCCTCATAAATTTCTTCTGTTCTTCATGTTCTTTTTCTTTTTCTTCAAAATATTCCTGGGACTTGTCTTTTAATCCACGGTGCTTTGGGTTCAAGTGGCGAAGCAGTTTTGAAAGTTCCATTGCTTCATTAGAAAGTTGGTCGCCGCAAACTATGCAGAGCGGGGATGGTGTGTGGGAATCACCTGTTCCGATAAGTCCATATATCAAGTAGGACTCATGGTATTGTCTGTTAAAAGTTTTGTTTCTTTGATGTTGAAGGCTGTTCTTCTGTCTCTTCACTGGGCTTTTTCTTCTTCCCAAGGAAACTTTCAAACGACGTCTGTTTCGTACTCATTTTTGCTAATTCGTTGGTTAAATTTGAGCAAACACAATATACATGTACACTAAGCACTGTCAAACAAGTACCGGTGAACAGAGAGATGAGCGATACACATCTTCTTTCTACCAAAGCTACAATGCCACTTCCGCTTTCAGCCGCTCAGCTGCAGACGTGACCTAAAATCGTCCCGATTTCACGATATTTTGCGCATACACGGTATTGGTGCGGCTTTAGGTGACGTCTCTCTGCTTCCAGTTAACCTCTCGTCCATGGAAAGTCGCACAAACCCGAGAGAGAAATACACCACAGTAAATTAAATGATATAATTTAATGGTCCTTGGGCGGCCCGCTACCATTTGAACCACCGGTCCGCGGCCCGGGGGTTGGGGACCACTTTTGTATCAGATAAGTTTTATAATTAGTCAGAATACATTGATATGTTTTTTTAATGTGCGTTGTGCAATAATTGCATATAATATTTATGTACGTTTTGCAATAATTTTACATTACAAAACTTAGGGTATAATCAGTGAATAAAGTGATATGCATTTTATATATGTAATGTTACTAAGGCACTGCATTGATTGGTGTGTGAGAGAGAGAGAGAGAGAGAGAGAGAGAGAGAGAGAGAGAGAGAGAGAGAGAGAGAGAGAGAGAGAGAGAGAGAGAGAGAGAGAGAGATGAAAACAAATATTGTTTATTATCTCTTACATTTTCGAACAATCATTTCCCGCGCCTTCCATTTTTTCCCACAATACCCACTATGTGTGTACATATTATTGAAGCGAATCATATCACACTACCTGTGGTAAGTTACTATCGACTATCTCGTTCCATTAGGTAATAGTGCTATATAACTTCGTGTTCAGCGGTGACTTCTTCCCATTGGATGTAATATATCTCTTCCTCGTCTGTAGGCCTACTTCCAAAATATTAAAAAATTCTGGTAATGGTTTCTTAATAATTTAGGTTCTTTTTGTACGCTGGTACATATATGTGCACATGATAAAGAATTGTTACTGGAGAAACTCGTGTGATTTAATTTTCACGAAAAACTATGATCAAAATCTGATTTGTTGATTTGTTTTTGTTAATAGCGTACACCATACTTTAAAATATATATTAAAACATGTTGTGCCCTTCGTGTGCATATAGATACCAAGACAGAAACAGACGGATCAAAAGACGTTGAAAGTGAGGTAGAGAGGTAGAGAATGTCGTATATATACCAGTTTACTCCAGTTTCAAGCTCCATTTTTCCAACTTGTCTCCAGACAAATAGCACGTCACGTGACTACTAATTCAGCAGATACCACGGGGTGTAACATGTTTCAGTATATAAGTGTCAATATATATGAGAACTGTCGAATTAAAATATACGATTTAGAAATATGTGCCTGGATGAACGTTAACTAGTATTTGAAAAGGATTAAAACGGTTTGCTTCATAAACACGTGTTTTCCACGTATGATTATACAATTTCAAGAATGAACTTTTGACTATGAAATTGATATTTAGCGTTCATCATTCATGACTGTTCCTAATGACAATATGGAAATACCACATGGTCTAAAAATAGATACAACGCAGAAGTGTATTCTTTTCTTTTATCAGACTTAACTAGGTATCTATTATGTTTGCATAATACCTGGTATTTTTAGAGAGCGGATGAGTGAGTACTCTGTTGTACTGAAAATTTATTTATTTTAAAATTGATTCCATATTTTCTTATTTTATTAAGGTGGTTGCGTAATCATTGTTATATATAAATGTATAGAATCAAGACGAGGTAGAATATAGACAAAACATTGTGTTTCATGAATATATGGCAATTTACTTAGATACTTGCTATTTCCCATAGCGCCTCTGAATGTAGAAACTAATTGACAGGTAATTGAGAAACATAGTTAAATATTCTGGTAGGATACAACAGTTTCCTCCTAAGTAAATGAGATAATGCCTTCTAATTTTGACAACTTTATATTCAGCAATCTGTTATTCAGTTGAAAATACAGAATAAAATGGTGGCGTTGTTCCTTTTTTGTATTTGTTTGGCTGTTAACCAGTTTTTTGCGGATGTTGGTCTGAACGCAAACTCAAAATAAATATTGCAAAATACTGCATCCTTTACAAAATTGAATTTAAACTAGAAAAGTTTCTAACGCTGAAAGTTTTAATATATATATATATATATATATATATATATATATATATATATATATATATATATATATATATATATATATATATATATATATATATATGATAATGTTTGTACAAATAAACAAAAAGAAATTAACCTACCAAATAAGTAAATAAGGAAACGAACAAACAAAACTAGTTCACGAAAGAATCTACCAAATGTTGCAGTATTACATATCTACAATTCATTTTGTATTCATTAGGAATGGTGCAACGGATGCGGATTAATAATTTTGCTTCTTTTTAGAACGGCAGTGTGTGTTTGTGTGTGTTTATATATATATATATATATATATATATATATATATATATATATAGTTCTATTAATATTTTTATTTCATATAATGAACATTTTAATAAAATACATTCATATAATATCTTTATGTACTATTGACGAATGTTCACTACTTTATCAGAACTCATATTATGTATTAAAATATTATTGAAAGCATAATTTTATAATCATAAAATAAATAAGTATTCTATAAATACTTAATCATGATATATTGAGAATCAATTTAATATGCCCTTTCATTTTTAAGGAATTATTGAAATTATTTGTATGATATTAGTTTCTACTTTAACTAGTTAACTTATTCAGTCAATTAGAACAAAATAAAAATATTCTTAACTATTTGTAAACAAGGGACATAATTTTTAAAAAAATTAGATTGATGAATGTCGTATGGTGTTTTAGAATATAGACCTTTTGGATATGCCGTATAAAGACGGTGAATCCAATAGGTTTTCTTTAGCAGACGTTCCATTTCAAAATCAGCAGTAACAATAGATTGATAGGAAAAATCTTAAAAAGTATGGGAACTCTTGTTAAAATGTGCGGCAACATGAGATGAAAATGGTTTATATATATATATATATATATATATATATATATATATATATATATATATATATATATATATATATATATATATATATATATATATATATATATATATATATATATTCAATGACTTGGTTAAATTTTGAGAAGTTGAGAAGAAAGTCCACAACCATGAGTGAAAATTCGAAAGTGGACCAGGTAAGCTTTTCCTTTTTGGTTAACTTGCACTTTCGTTTCATACGGTTTTGAACTGTAATTGATTTACCTTTGAATCACACCAATGACTGATAGTAGTCACCAGTACAATGCAGTGAACAAATATTATCACCTGTACAGAATGAGGACATTTTTGAAACTGAAAACTATAGTTCCTCTTCTTGTGGGGGATTAACTATAGTTAAGCACGACTATAGATATACTGCGGTAGTTATATGACAAAGGAAAATATTATTAATTCTCTCTCTCTCTCTCTCTCTCTCTCTCTCTCTCTCTCTCTCTCTCTCTCACACACACACACACACATACACACACACGCACACATACCACCTCACCCCACACACAAAGATGCATATATATATATATATATATATATATATATATATATATATATATATATATATATATATATATATATATATATATATATATATGAGGGAAGGGAGGGATGTTAGTTATGTTTCATATATCCCTTCTCTGTTACGTTCATTTGACATATATAGTTACTAATAATTATTGTTGGAGGAATTTGAAATGTATGAAGAAGTACTCTTTTAAAAACAATCTGTACTTTAAATTTCGCAGGTATTAAAGTATACCTTAGTGGACAATGTGGCTTTGTCCCAAATCGATCATTCATTTGGTGTTATAAACGATGCCAAATGTTGTTGTCACCTTTTTTATTTACATATACTGCTTACTATTCCAATTGTTGTTGTTGTTACCGATTTTATTTACATATACTGCTTACAAGTGATTTTTACAAACTGGTCAAGACTGAAGCCAATTGGGTGCCTGATTGTTCATACTACTTCGTTCAAAAATATACTAGGATTGGGCTTTTGATAACAACAGAACATATATTTTGTTTAAATCAATTTATTTTTTGAAATATGATTAAATTTACATTCGAGTGTCAGATGGTAAGCATTTTTTTAAATAATTATTACACAAGCCTAATTAGGTTTAAGAAAGTGTTTTGATTTATTGCATCGTGATTTCGACGTAATCGAAATACACGACCTTAAATCCGTTCACTCTTCCAAAACTCCCATAAACTTCTTTATTGATGTTCATCATTTCCACACATTTTATTCAATTTTTAAATACATAAATATGAATGCATATATATATATATATATATATATATATATATATATATATATATATATATATATATATATATATATATATATATATATATACACACACACACACACACACTCATGTGGTTCTTTATACGCTTTGTGTGTGATATGTATGCATGATTATGTATAAAACACTACAGTTAGTAAATGTTTATATGATTGGTGTGTGATATGCATGCATTATTATGTATAAAATACTCCTGTATCTTTATATGCCTTGTATGATATGTATGCGTTGTTATGTATAGAATACTAATGTGGCTTTATCTTTATATACTTTCTGCTTGATATGCATGCATTGCTATTTATACAATACTCATGTGGTTCTTGATATGCATTGTGTGTGATATGTATGCATCATTATGGATAAAGTACCCCTATGGCTTTTTATATTCTTTGTGTGTGTTGTGTGTGTGTGTGTGTGTGTGTGTGTGTGTGTGTGTGTGTTGTGTGCGTGTGTGTGTTCATATATTATTATTATGTATAAATTACTCATGTACTTCTTTTTTATCTGCTTTATGTGTGATATGTATGCATTGCTATGCATAGTGTGTGTGTGTGTGTGTGTGTGTGTGTGTGTGTGAGAGAGAGAGAGAGAGAGAGAGAGAGAGAGAGAGAGAGAGAGAGAGATATGCATGCAATGTTCCGTATAAATTACTCCTGTAATTCTGTCTTTATTCGCTTTATATCACTTATACGTGATATCCATGTATTGCTGTGTATAAAATACTCCTGTGGCGCTAGCTTTAAATATGTTGTGTGTAATATGTGTGCATTGTTATAAAAAATAATCCTGTCTCTGTATATTATGTGTGTGTGTTTGTGTGAGTGTGTGTGTTTGTGTGTGTGTGATCTGCATTCATAGTTGTGTATAAAATACCCCCGTTTTTCCATCTATATATGCATTAACTTGTTATTCTTAGTTCTTTGTTAATAAAGGTATTTGTTGTAATATCCGTCGTTATATCAAATTTATTCTTTCTTGTGTTTCCTATAATAATCACCAACCTCAAGTTGTACTTTTCGAAATTATAGAAGTTTCTTAGAATATCACAATGAAAAAGACTGCATATTAATCAATCAACAACCATTTTAAAATTAGAATGGAATAGAAATCCATTTTATAAGAATCACCTGTTTACCATATATACTTACCTATAAGTTAAGTTCAACTTCAAATTGCACAGATCCAGAACTGTCATCGTGTAATGTGCCGGCAGATCTGGATCTATGTACTTTGTTAGAAGTAATCAGTATAACAATCAACACAGACCTTGATCTGCAGGCGCATTATGCGACTGCAAATCAGTGTGAAATATTTTGAATATTGGATTTTGTCTTCATTGCTTTGATTTTATTCCACACGATGTTTCGCTCGCTTGTTGTTGTTGTCCCCACTAAGCTTGGGCTGTAACCTGAGAGTCAATACAAACTTTGCGAGGCTAGTCATTCCTACTATTTTATGTTTTAAATTATCTTATTTGTTATCAGCTTTGATTAAACGTTTATCTGCGATAAGTTTGCTGTCAAAATAGACTTTGATTTTACTTTTGTAAACGGAGGGAATGGAATCGCATTACTTAGAAGACGCTTATTTAAATTTCATTTGCAAGCCTCCCATAAATATGGTAATTCATGAATTTTTTTTTCTCACCAGACAAATATCTCTAAATTTTCTTTGAAGTACAGTCTCTGTAGGGGGTGACTTTATAACTCTCTCCTCCTATTGGTCAGAATTATGTCCTGTTTCCAGGTGATACTTTTAGGTAAATGAGATGAGGGGAATGCCAAATATTTGTAGACTACTATCTTTTTTATGTAAGGGGTACGATTTAAAAAAAAATCCAAACAAAAGCGGTTCGATTAGCGGCAAATTTTAGAATTATTATAATACAATTTAAAATTTTATATAATTTTCACAGCATTTTGTTGGGAAAAAGTTCAGTCAGATAAAGAAGCCTATGGGATGTTTGGAAGTGGGAGATAGATATTGTGGGATGTAAAAGACAAGGTAACAAATCCAATGCATCACGGAAAGTGAAAATCGAAGCGGCACCGCTGATTCTGCTTTTGTTTGGATTTACCCAGCTGGTTGATACGGCTAAGTTCATTCACGCTAATCGGTGTAATATTGGTTGACAGTTTGAACAGAGGAAATGTAAGTGTCATTTGTCAGTGTAAGTTTCATTTGCACATACCGTGTACCTCAAAGTTTGTTTTGCACTATCTTTCTTTTTATCATTCATGTATGCAAAAAGACGGCTAACAACTTGATGGCAGCTACGGAAATCCTAGACCAACAAGTAGGTCTCTGCTTTTTTTTTTTATCTGACAGCAGCTGTCAAATAAAAAAAAAAAAAGCAGAGTCCAACTTGTTGGTCTATGGAAATCCTAGTCCTACGCTTACTATCGCGGCAAACGGGATTTTCCTTTTAATTTTGGACACGCACCGATTAGCGGTTGTTTACAGATGTAAAGCGGTAGCCAGTAAGGACGAAAATATCGTACAGCACAATTTCTTCTAAAATGTCAACATTTTTTTTATAAGTTTACAATGAAAAAGAATAAATAACACTTTTTGATAAGTGCATATGTTGTGTTTTTGTGTTAAAACATTAAATGAGACGCAACTATCAATAACTCTAATATATACAAGTGACTACTGTGAGGTCTTATCACAGAGTGGTATCAAAGCACAGATACTCGACGCGAGCTTGATGCTAAAAAATAAATAATCTTAAGGAAAAAGTCATACAGAGTGACAAAAATACCTCAGATTATACCCATGACCAGTTCTGACATAGGACCCTCTCTGTCATACACTATAAGAGACAAGGTTTGTAACTTCCGAACACTTCGTTCTACCCATGACCCTAGATTTCCTTTTGCTATTTTCATCTCTAATGGTATACAATCAAATTCTATGGCTTGTTTTACTCCTGAGATATTTTTCTATCCATCAAGCCATTGTTGACTATTTTACGTTGCACCAAACTGAAGTTACGGGTTTGAAACGTGCAAATTTCTAATGTAAAAAATAATAGTACAGCTATAATGACTGTATTTTACTCTGAGGTCAGAAGAAAAGGGATTTTAGTTAACATCCTCATACCAAGGTCATTTGAAATAAATTTATTAATTACTAGCAAGCATCCGATCTGTCAGAACTGATAGGAGGTTAACACAGCATAAAACAATGTTGGTCTCCATTGTCAGAAAAATAGAAAAACAAGTGGAGACCTACTTGTTGGTCTAATATAATACCTGCATCCTCCATATGTTAAAGTTAAGCAAATACCATGATAATATGGAGTTGTTCTCCTAATGTTAAATCTGTGCTGTTTTATTTACATTTACGAGCTTTGATTGACAAAGATCTTTTATTGGAACACAAGGAGGGAAAGATATTGAAATTTTATAAATTTTAAGTAGGCAACAATAGCTAAATATTTACCGATAGGAATATTAAGTACCATGAATGCTTTAGCATTACAGGCTAAGACCTTGATGCTGATATCTCATGTTATGGGTGTCTATGTCTTACTGTCCAAATAACGGCACTGTATAGTGTGTTCCGATGTCAAATTTTCAGAAATATCTCACAGACTTGGCAGCCCACATTTCTACTAATTAAAGTTGTAATGTTTTAGTCTGACCTTTTTTAAATTAGTCTGATGTCTTTTTCCTACTAAATTCAAATTCACATTCAAGCAATTGGACATGTTTTCAGTTCTGTTGGTCTACATTTAAACTGGTTGGAATGTGATGGCAGCTGAGAATACCAAAATTGGTTGAAGGGATGATAATCTGAATTTAACAAAGCCATCAAAACACTTTCTTCAATATTGATATATTTTTATTTATTTCCTTATAGAAGTATACTTAAGCTTAACCCTTTCATCACTAAGTAACTTTGTAGGCATAGAGTCCTCAACACTAAGTAACTTTGGAGTTGTAAAGCAAAATGACTTGTGGACTTTGAAACAACATAACTTCGCCATTGTTAAAGATATCTGGCTGGATTAGGTGTCAAAAGCAAGGTTAAAAATCAAATTTTATGACTAATTCAATAAAATATGCCTATCTATTACAACTGTTAAAATGCAGGTACAAACGGGTAACATAACAGGTAAAATACAAGTATATTACTTCTTAGAAAGTTCACAAAACTTGTTCAATTGGCCCAAGATGTACTAGTTAATAATCACAGTAGCAACACAAGTCTTTCTTTCATGGTGTCCATAATATATCAGATTCAATAAAATGAACCAAAATGATCTCCAATGTGAGATTTGTCCACACACCTATATCGTCTCTGCCATGTTTGATCGACGCATTTAAGTTCGTTAAGTGGACAATTTTTCCAAAAACTTCATCTGAATAGAATATTTGAAAAAAATCCAAAGCTTTCCTGGAGCCATCTAACACTCTGGTGTGCCAAACTCTGTCAGAAAACTGAAACAAATCTCTTTGGTTTTCCAGCTTCATCCAAAAAAACTGGTTCAAAACCTTCAAAGTCATCTTCATCGTCATCACTGTCACCCACAAGTGCATTCCATTGTCTCTCCATACGTCTTCTCTCATTTTCATCCAAATTTACCAGGTCAAAATTATTTAAATCCGACGAAAACTTTCCTCTAAAATTCCTTCAAACACCGCCATTTTGGATACAAATTTCAGCATTCGGAAAACATGTTAAAAGTTCCTACTTTGATCGATATTTCTAGTTGTATACCAGCTAAACTTACGAGATCATCCAAATATAACATCTACACTACCAGATGGAAGTTATTAGAGGTACCCCGAAAGATATTTAGTCCGGTACTATAATGTTAAAGAAGAACACTGCCTTAGACCAAAAAGTCGGTCCATAGTGTTTGCGGACTTAATTCCCCCTGACCGGTTTTGTTGTCCACAGTGATGAAAGGGTTAACTGGATTTTGGCTTTCCCGGCTTCAATCTCATTCCAGCCAACTGAAATGTAGGCCAATGAAAGTTGAAAACAGATCTTTTTCTTTTGTGATGATTTAAATTTAAAAGAGATGACATCTAAGTAGGTAAAATCTTACCAAAACATTATGGCTTTACTTTGTAGAAAAGCATCATTATTGGCTGCCAGTTGTGTGAGATATTCCTGAAAATTTGACTTTTGTTATGATGTTAGTTGACATCAAAACATGATACATTATGCCATTATTTAGGCAAACAGACCTAGATGCACAAAACAAAATTATCAGCATTGAGGTCTTACATGTATGCCTATGGACATCAGTTTTAAGAAAGTGAATAACTGGAAAAATATTTTGTTTTATTGTTTAGGTAACATTTCTTTTCATGATATTGTCTGTAAACAAAGAAAGCAATTAATGAACTAGAACCAGTCTTCACAAAAAGTATTTTGTGCTTGCTAAAATGATTAATTTTGGAGTCCTCAGTTTTGAACCATACACTTCCAAAATCATAAGTACATACTATTTAGAACCCCAAAAGACATTAACATACACATTTTTTGTCACCGGTCAACAGGTATAGCCACAAGGGCTCATTACAAAGAAAATTTGTATCTGTCAATGAAACAGGTTAGACCTCTCAGCTCTCAATTCATTGACAGATACTCCTAATTTTTCTTTGTAAAAAGCCCCTGTAGAGGACATGACTAGGATGAAAACTGAACTTATCAATAAACTGACCAAACACCTGGAGATTGAAGGTGAATGGTACTGTAATAGTTTTGTGTATGTTAGAAATAAATCAGGAAAAAGTATAAAACTCGATATTTATGATGAAATTAATTTGAAATATAGAATCTAAGTGTAACTTACAATGTTATGAGTTTACAAAATTGACCAAACAGGTATGTGGAAGTCATATTTTGATGCATAATACTTTTGATTAATATTTTAATAATTTTTTCTTGTTTCATGACTGCTCCGGTGGCATAGTGGTTAAAGTGTCTGCCTCGGATGCAGGAGGTCGTGGGTTCGATCCTCAGTCAAGTCATACCAAACACTTACAAAAATGGTACTAACAGCTGCCTCGCTTGACTCTCAGCATTAAGAGATTAGTGTTAGGACTGGTCAGCCTGGTGTCAGGATAATATGACTGGGTGGGACATCATGCTACATGTCTGCGGCATGATGCACCAGTGCTAGACATCACTATAAATTGCTACACTGCAGATATCTTAGCGATATGACTGAATAGTTGTTAAATCTATGTTAAAAATCATAATCAGATCTTGTTTCATGGGGATGATTTTTGTTTTCTTCCTTTATGGGGGATACATTTTCCAATTTGTTTCTTTCATCATTTTTTTATTTATTCTTTTCTTCATCAGGTCTTTAATTAATCCATTGATCCATTTATTCATTTATTGTGTCATATAGTTTCTTAATCAGTTTATTCACCAATTCATAAATCAAATTTTATTTATATATACATACATCTGCTTAATCATTTAATCATCTTTTCAAAGATACATATCCAAAATCAAATTATTGTGCCGTCTTACAGTTCATTCTTTCTTCCTTTAACTGGAGAAGTGATTTTTCTTGCTGCATGTAGTAACTCGTTAATGCACCAAAGGTACCTGTTAATGCACTACATATGCCAAAGGTCAGTGACAGTGGTGCAGCAAGACACCCCTTCTCCAAAATGCTTAATTCTGGCCCTCCTTTCCAATAATAAAATGTAGTTTGATGTGAATTCCACTGGACCTGCCCTTCACCCTCAATTCCAAGGGTGGTTGCTTGTCCTGTTGCTGTGCCACTGTTCAGCATGGACTGAAGTGAGTAACTTTTGACTTCCAAAGATAATGAAAATACTGTTTTTGACAAATCTTTCTGTGACCAATTTGGGTTGCAATTTGGATCCCCTTTGATGTTATCCTTCCATAAAAATCATTCCAAGTATTATCAGCTTCTCTGCATTGTGTAGATGGAGGGCAGATTAAAGTTTGTTTTCCACATCAGCATATCAGCCTCACCACCATTGTTTTTCAAGATTCAAAGCTTTTTGTCTTGTCTGCTCTTCTTTGCAAAACATACCAAGTATGATTAGTGTCTCTCAAGTATGATTAGTGTCTCTATGACTGTAGATGGATTTCACATTAAATTGAATAAGCATTGATGATTTGGTACATGGATATGTTCAGACTGACAGATAAAAAATGACCAGTCACAATTTATTTGCAGAATAAGAGATAGAGAGCAGTGCTTCCATTAACAGGTCACACAAACTGATTTGAACTGCAGTTAGTCTCTACTGCCAGAGCAGGTTAATTGTACCTTTTAGTTGTTTTACCATACCTCCAACCTCCCCAACACAATGCATCTTTAAGTTCCATTTCTTGCCTAGTTACTATTACTGTATCAAGCTGGTATGAATATTAATAAGAGTATTACTGTGTTAAATTTCCTGTATAAAAATGTTGTATATAACGACCACCTGCTTTCCACAATTATCGGTGAGGTGTTTGTTAACAAATTTTGGTTTTTACCTGATTTGAGCAGTAACTGGAGCATATCTACAGTGACCTCTCTGAATTTATGTGTAAACATTGCTTATCGTGCTTGTGCTTGCTGTACTCCTGTCACAATGTCAGTGTACCTCCCAAGTGTCAGTATATCCGATTCCAAAGTAAGACATTTTATTTTTTGAATTTTTGTTACAAGTCTATGCTCTTAAAAAAAAGTAACATAAAAGAGTGAAGACAACAAGCTTTGTGCCATTTAACAGATAATTTATTTCCCTAAAATACAAAGTGAAAAATGATAAAAAAGAACTTGCGGTATTGCAAATTAAATCCATATTATAGTCCAAGAATTAAAAAATAGAAGTTCAATCAATGAAAAGTTTTAATTGAATCTCAGTTCAAATCCTGATGAAATTCAGGATGGAAGGCTATGACATCTATTGTGGTCAGCAAAGTGCTGCTGAGTCAACAGTCATTTGTTGAATCACAAGAAAATATTCCAGTTTTGACTTGTATAAATTCCAGTGAATGTATTTGTCCAAGCATTATAATAGATCTCTTCTTTATTTCCAGGGAAAATAATCACTTTATTTCAATAATGTAAAGAAAATAAAAGTTCAGCCCAGACTGGTTGCAACATAACACAACTTGTGTTAGATATTAAAGCATGACTCAACTAATATTTTCAAAACATCAGTTATAAGATTAAGACGCAAAACAGGTACATGGATTAGGATAAAAAGTTCATTTTTCTGGAAAAAAAATAGACTTCTGTTAGCAATAGGCACATGTTTCTTATCACATAGTCCAGGTATGACCTTGATTCCACTTAATGAATATTACTCGGAGAAAGACCTTTTTTTAAAAAAAGTTTGTTACCAAAACTGCTTCCCATTTACCATATTAGTTGTTTATATCAATGAAATAATTAAAATAAAGTCAATTAGATGAAACAGAACTGGACTCAATTCTGGAGAAAATTAAGTTCAGTACACAATATTATATCACAATAACATGTAATGAAATAAATATATTTTAAAACTAACAGACAATCCATGAAATTAACTATACATAACATTTTACATTAAAGGGAGATAGTCAAAGCAGTTTGTTAGCTAGGTGGCTATATAATTCAATGTAATGAGTCTTTTGTAACAATGTCACTGGTATTATTCAAAATCCTTTTTGTTCTTGTTAATTTTTGGCCTGTTGGTTAAGGCTATATTTGAAGGAAAAATCTTTGGCGACCATCAGTATTTATAAATAATATATGTAAAGGCAGGCAAATTTTCATTTTTTATGTGTTGATAAGAATATCCAAATTATGTTTCACTGTATTCATCACAGGGGTCTTGCATAAGCTGACTCTTATGATCCCTGCCAGCTGAACAAATAGTTAATCCAGATATTATTTGGAGTGTGAACAGCTGCTGTTAAGCTTAATTATAGAAGTTAGCCAAACAATGAGCCAGTCATCTGTTTCACAATCCCATGTAAGCTGTCAATTTGTAGCTCATTTAGTGTTTTGTCATGGTGAACAATACAAACTAAATATAGTTTGGTTTTATTGTGGTTTCTTTTAAAAATGTTGTTGGCAATGATCTAGTTTTTTTGTTGGAAAGTGAACTGGATAGTCATCTTCTATGGAACCTAACTTGGGGAGAGAACAACATATGCAGGTATGTGTATTGTATGATTGTATTGAATAGTGCAATAAATTTATGTGTGTGTGTGTAATTTGGATTTTTAATATAGCTTTAACAATTCTGTATCACTATGATTTCAGCATTGTGGCAGTTAGGTTTTATGCCATAGATATGTGGCATGATGTTCCACTCAATTACATTTTTCTGAAACCTGGCTGATCAGACTGAACATTAACTTCATGCTGAGTATCAGGTGAGGCAACTGTTAGTACCATTGTTATAACTCAATGGTATGACAGCTGGGATACAAACCCATGATCTTGTGTGGACAGGGAACCACTTAGGCCACTTGAACGATGGCAGTAAATTAATAATAATGATGATAGTGATAATGGTATTTAGTGTAAGGCATTTGTTCAAATAAGTTTTGAAAGGAAAAACTGCATTCAGAAGTCACCTGTGCACAAAGGTCAGTTTTGTCTTTTCCCACTGATGGCCACTTTTGACAGCTTTTACTCTTGTTCTCTTTAATATTTATTGTTCATTTATTATCACATACATATTGATTAAAAGTTTTGCTGTACAAATACATTATAACTGAAAATGTGCCTACAAATAGTTACTCAGTGATGTTTCTTTTGAACTTCGCACAGCTATTGCTGGAACAAAATTGTCATTTTTTTTTTGTGTTCACATTAAAGCTTGCCTTTTTATTTGGAAAATAAACCGTGTGATTAATCCAGCTTATCATGCAAATTTTTTATGCCTGACAAGCCAAAATATCACTGGGTGTACTGGTTTCATCTGCTGAAGTAATGTCCCCATTGTCATTTTCTTTACATGTCTAGATGTTGTTTTCTACTATCATTAAATGTATAGTTGCTGCATTTATATTGGACCATCATCTGCCATGTTTTATATCTTCTGAGGCAGTTTTTAAATTGTTGTGATGAGTTTGCTGATCTATGTGTCCTGTCAGCATGGTTTGTAATGTTAATCAGGGAGAAGCTTGCCACACAGATGAGTGGTAAAAATTATCCATCTTGATGACTGTGCAAGCTTATCAAATACAGTGTAGTTAGGAAACAGCATAAGATATGTAGTTTTTATGTGCCTTTTACAATAAACTACATATATTTACTTTGGAATTTTACAATGAGAAAAAGGCACAAGAGAACAGTAGAGAAATTACTGTCATTTATATTCAATAAATGTAAATCAGTGAAGTGCTACATAAGTTCTAAATAGACGTTAATCACATGACAATATGCATTTTTAAACTGATATAAAATTTAGATTTTGGTATGTTTTTATTTAAGATCATATACATTTTCAGCTAAACACAATTGTGAGACTCCAGGCTTTAGGTACGGGACTTACAAATTTCCAACCATAAATGTCCAGAACTTCTAAGCATAAAAACTTAATGGAATCCCAATTTAGGCATTTTACTTTTTTTGTGGGACACCATTTGTAGAGTTAGTTTCAGTACTTCCAATCATATGAGAGGGAGAGAGAAAGAGAGAGAGAGAGAGAGTGAAAGATATATATCTATATAGATATATATCTATCTATCTATATATATATATATATATATATATATATATATATATATATATATATATATATATATATATATATATATATATATGGGACTTTACATCAGAAGTGTGAAAACCTTGACTGAAAGGCATTCCACACCATTTTTGAATTTGTTGACTTCCATCATGTGTGACGGAAGTAATTTTTTACTGAACTGCAGGGAGAAAGGGTATGATGTACACCTGAGCAAAAAATCTTGGAATTTTGTGGGAAAGCTATTTGTAAAGAAACATTTAACTGTACATTTTAAAGGTTATTCATGTGTTCCTGTTTTCTTTTCTTTTATTTACATTTTACAGAAATTAAACATCTTTACATTTTATATTATATTATTGTACTACATATTTACATTTACATTTATTTGATTGTTTTTTTTTTTTGTGAAATCTATTTTTACAGTTTTTCCAACTTTACCATTGGTTGACACCATATAGCCACTGTAAATAATTGTGCTTAGATGCCATAAAATATAACATACACAAAGGTCTCCATGGGATTTTGAAAGTTGCCGTTCAGGTCAGGGCTGATTCCATGGAAAAAGTTGCAGTCATAGTCCTTAAAACATGCAGTTTCAATAATAATACCTTTTTCCCAGGCAGTGATTTAAAACATAATGACATAATGAGTGTGCTTTTTTTAATGTGTGAGTGTGTGTGTATATATAACATGATTGCCAAAGCTCATTCATTAAAAATACTTTATATTATAATAAATGAATTAAAAATTAGGACAGTTCATAAACATGATTTTGATGGTGATACTACAACTACTAAAACACAGTATAACAATTCCCAGTGTTTTTACCTGGCCATTGTGTACAGATGGAAGGAACCAAGGAAAAGATTACACTTTCTTCTAAATTGTATTTAATTAGCTAAATTCCATTTGAAATCAGTCAGTTTTGCAATGCACTCAAATAACAGATGACCATCTTTCATTCACTTTTGTTCATTTCATATTTAATTAGCACACCATACTGCATTTATTTTTTCTTAAATTTTAAAAAATTTCTCCACCGCAGGTTTTGGATTTAATACCTTAAGTTCTGGACCTTCTTCCTTCACACACTTTAATTTAATGATGGTTTCTTTTTTTTAAACATCCACAGTCCTATGTCTGGATGCAGTTATGTTGAACTTTGAAAGTTTAGCCTTCCTTGGGTTGCCACATGCAATATTCTTTCCACACTTGCCACATCGTATACATAATACATAGATAGATTATTATTAATTAATGTCACCCGATTGAATTTGTGGCAAAATCGACAACTAAACTTTATCTCTCTCTCTCTTTCTCTTTCCTTTCTTTCTCAGAATGTTGACTGACAAGCATGCAGGTGAAACAGTAAACACACACACACACACACATAGTGTACACATGACTGCAATGCATATTGTAGCCTTAACTTTGTTGCTTTGTTGTTGTGGGGCTTAATGCCATTTTTCAGCACATGATAGGCTTTACATGGCGGCCAGTATTAAAGGTGAAGGAAGAAACTGGGAAATTCGAAGAAAGAACCACCAACCCATGATAAGCTACTGGCAAGCTTTCTCTCATTTCCACATTAGAGGAATCTTAGACTCAAACCCACACAGACAGAGGTGAGATGGCAGTGAGCCGTAACAGAAAGCGCTTTATTTGACTGGACCACTCTGGGCTCCTATTTGTTGCTTTGAAACTGTTGCTGATGAAGAATGTAAGAAAAAACAACTCATTGGTTAGTAAAATAAAAGTACATGTATATAGTTTACAAGGTAGCACTTGAGATCCATGGATACCATTTATATTACAGAGTTATCTGTCCATAAAGTGTACATAAATCATTATTTTTTCATCATGGCTTAAGCTCCTTAGGTTTGGGGTTTTTTGTGCCAAGTTTACAATTGAATCATGTAAGGAAAATACATTTAAACTTAAAGATTATTTTGCAGATACCTGAAAATTTATTTATGGATAGCCACACAACAGTGTCCTACAGAAGAAATGCAGGTTTCTTGGAGAGAATTGGCAGTAGTCTTATGGGAATACTTGCAGGCTTAGCTCTCCTGTTAATATCTTCAGGCCTTCTCTTCTGGAATGAGGTAAGTTCAGTTATAGAAAGGTTGTATATTAGATCAATAGCCATTGATTTTTATTGACAAGGAATTTCCTTTGCATCGTTATCATAAGTAAGAGTACCATAAAGAGGTATGTGTTATATATCTATATCAGTCCTGTAGTCTGGTAGACCATTGAGGCACCACACAAGACCGAACAATCAGCTTTCTCAATTTCTCTCGGTTTTCCATCTTTCTCATTGAGTCAGTCAATGTCAGGCCTGTCCACTCTCGAATGTTGTCTTCCCACCTCTTTCTCTGCATGCCTTTCTTTGTACTGTGCTTTGCAGGATTGTATTGGCAAGTCCTGACGATCGTAAGACATACCCATGCCACTGCAGTTTACGTTTTTTCACTGTGGTCAGGAGGTCTTTGTGAGGTCCAATGGCTTGTCTGATTCTTTGCCATATTTCTTCATTGGTGACATGATCTTTTTATGAGACACTGAGGATCTTTTGGAAGCATCTCATCTCTGTGTCTTGTATCCTTTTCTCTAAGTCAGCTGTTATGATCCATGATTCACAGGTGTAGAGAAATATGGAGATAACATGTTTGCATCAATCTGACCATTGAGTGTGATGTTCTTTTCGTTCCAGATGTGCTTCAGTTTTATCAGTGCTGCTGTTGTCTGCATAATCCTGGAGATCTATATAGCACTGTTAAATAAACTTGGGTGTGTTATATATTTGTACAGTACTGTTAAATAAACTTTGGTGTTACATATCTGTGCAGCACTATTAAATAAGCTTGGGTGTGTTATGTATATAGCACCATTAAATAAACTTCAGTATATTATATATTTGTTGTTGTTATAGGGTTTAACGCCATTTTTCAGCACAAGATAGGCTATACATGGCGGCCAGAATTAATGGTTGAGGAAGAACCCTGGAAAACCCCAGGAAGAACTACCCATGAGAAGCTTACCCACGTTAGCCGAGTCTGGACTCAAACTCACGCAGACAGAGGTGAGATGGCACTGATCCATAATGGACAGCGCTTTGGACCACTAGGCCACTCAGGGCCCCGTTATATATAGTGTTACATAGCTGTGCAGCATTATTAAATGAACATGGGCATTTTTTACATCAGTATAGCACTATTGAATAAATATTGGTGTTCTACAGCACTGTTAAAGTTCCAGTTAGGAACTCTCCCAATCAGGTCACAAATTGAAAAGTATGGTGAGAAGATAGGTGTAGCATCATACATATGACACATTTTCCCTGGCTTACTACCATCGCCTTAATGTGAATTAAAATTGTAAAAATCTGTACACTTCTGAATATGACTGTCAATCACAGTGATGGCATGGGGGTTTGAGGTGCCTGGAAACATTGTTATTTAGTGGTACATCTACTTTGCTGCAGAGGATATTTTTGGGTTGCCAACCTTTGTCCTTCCCCACCCCTTAAGCCCAGCCCAACATGAAGATGTACTATGAAAATGTCAGCTGTAAAACAGAAAGGTGGCACTCTAAAGCAGCATATTTTGTATAGAGTTAGATTTTAGAGGAAAAGAATTTCCAAGGATTTCCACACTGGTTCTATTGGCTATTACAGAAAGACCTTGTGTTTTTTTATGCACTGTTTAAAGAACTTTTAATTCCCATTATTTTGATGTCTGATTGATTGGTATAATTTGAATTAATGCATACTTCAGATGTGCTTATATTAAAAAAATGCTAGCTCAGCATAGTCACTTCCTGGACTTCAGAGATCAATTGTTAAAACAAGAGCCAATAATATTTTTACATTTTATTTATTTGACAATTGATTCATTACACTTTCATAAGCTGGTTTTGTCTAATTGTGGCAGAATTCATTTTCACTGGTTAAGATAGTGTCCTTTAGACTAATTCAGGATGATGAACTGAGCACATGGGAGAAGTCATTTCAACTAGCTAGCTGTTTGTTTAGAGTAGGTACAGTTTCCACAAATATATTATCTTTAGAAATTTCAGCCACAATTTGTGAAAATAACATAGAGGTATGCCAACAGCCTGTCCATTATATCAATGTTGCAAATTTAAACAACTTCATATTAAACCTGTCATTCTCACAGAAGTTCATATTATTAGTAGAACACCTCCAAAAAGCTCCTCTGCTGTGCCCCCTTCTCCTAGTGCATAGGGAAAAATTTTACCACCCTCCCAATATGCACCCCCCCTCTCCCAGCACAGCAACTTGTCAGTGATGCCACCAGGCTTGAAGCCTAGTGATAATAATGTACTAAATATTTAATGTAACATGTCAGTATTTAACTTTTATCTGAAATTGTTGGCACAAATAATAGATCTTACATAGGCTGTGCTGGGGAAAAGTATCTTGGTCAAGTATATACATAACAGCCCATTAACACTGAGGTTTACCATGCAATCCACAAGCTATGACTCCAATGTCCATCTAACTGACCTGACCACTTTTTCAAAAAGGTAGAACCAATTAGACACAGTACATGTAAGTACCATATGTAAAGTCAAAGTTGTTCTAAGGGTCATCAGTGTTCAATGGTCACCTGGTCTCAATGGCCATTCCAATTTTCCAATGGTCACCAGCCTTCCATGCTTAGTGGCTAGGTGTTTGATAACCTAATGATTGTTCACCCTGCATTAAGCAGTCACTGGTCTGCTCCAGGTATGAAAATTAATCACTTCTTTTGGTTGATGAGCCAGCATTGTTTAGATAAAGGAATCGATGTTGAAATATTTCATATATCTTGATTGTACTTACAATTTTCTTGTCATACTAAAAGATGTCAGCATTATTATTAGCTGAGAGAGCAAGTTGTTTTTTTTTTCCTGCATGAAATCGAATTGTTTGATACATGGAGGGAAAAGTAATCATGTTATCACATTAAAAATGGAAGTCACCTTTTCTGCAAATGCTATAGATATATTTTTCTATTTACCAGTCAATTAAAACTGCTTGTCTTTGAAAAGAGATGAGTTACCTCCCTTTCTCATTATGGCCATGGGCCATTCAGTATTCAAAACTCTGTGAAGGCAGGATAAATTTTAGTTCATGGGTCACAACAAATAGTCATACTGTTTGCTTTGATTTTCTATTTATCACAATCTTAACACATAAGATGTGAGCCTGTGTACAATGGTCACCTGTGTGTAAGGGCCAATTTTGAATTTTCCCATGAATGGCCACTGTTGACAGGTTTTACTATGTTTATACACTTGCCCACTATTTCATTTAAAAATGTGAGAACAGTAGTTTAAAATATTTTAAGACATTTAAGAAAGTTAACTAAACTTTGAATGTTATATTTTCCATTATTAACAGGGTAGAGCTGTTCAGACAGCTAAGTCTTTGGATGAAGGTTTTAACATAGTAGTAAGCCTCAAGACTGTTGATGTAGCATCCCGAGATAACAATGGAAAGCTTGTTCATCTCAGTGGACCACTTAGCACAGACAAGGTAAGTTGCTTTACATTGACTCATTGTGTCTGTGTAAGTTGGTTTGAAACATTTTTTTGTTTTAAAATGTAAAACAGCAGTTTTTAACATCATATTAAAATAAAGTTAACAGGCAAGTAGAATTTGGGCAGAGACAAGTAATTTTTTTATAAGCACTGGTTTCTGTAATTAGGTTTGGTTGGATTTTGGTTTTGTGTTTTTGAGACTGCAACATTTTTGAGTTTAGATATATATCATGCCATGGCAATCTGAATAAAGTGCTGTGCCAAAAGACATGCCATGGAAGCCAATTCATGCAGATTTGATGGCTGTAATTGAACATGCAAGTCAGATGCATAAACGTGATTCATAAACACATGCGCGCAAGTGCTACGCCAAGTTTCTTCAATCATTTTGTTTTTAATTAATAGCTTTGTCATCATGCTTTCTCAGTATTAGAAGTACTGATTAGGATAATGGTTAGAAAATAATTTGGTATAATGATGTTTCTTCTGATAAATTTTTATGTAAAAAATATTAAACAGGTAAGTTATAATCCATAGATAGACAATATAAAGACTGAAAATCAACTCAGAATTATTTTTGAAAAGTTAACAGTACAATGAGATAAGAGGCACATGAATAAAGAAATGCTATGTATTGTATAAATTATACCTGTATGATTGGAGCATCTGTGTGTCTGTGTGTGTGTGTGTCTGTGTTTTTGTCTGTGTGTGTGATACCTGTTTAATGGACAATTGCATATAAATGAAAGTATGACACCTATTAGTTTCATGTGCAAATTTTTAAGCTGAATGGACTCTCATCCACAGAGGACAAAATGCAGTGGTTAATAAACATCTTTTAATGACAAATCTTGCTATGTTTTGAAGAGGTTATTAAATTGGATTATTATTTTTATTTGATGTACCACAGGTATTGTATGATGAGGCCTATGGTGTCAGTGTCCAATCAGTGAAGTTGAAAAGGATAGTGGAAATGTACCAGTGGGTGGAGCATGAGCGCAAAACGTAAAGTGTTCTATAATTAAGCTCTAATTATTTTCATTATTTTTAAATACACAGGAGTCAATTGTACTCATGACTAGTATTGATAATTAATTAGAAATGTTGTATCTAATATAAAGTTGCATTTCAGTGGCCTTGAATTGTTCTTATTTTGTGCCCCGAGTGGCCAAGTGGTCTAAAGTGCTGACCATTACAGATCACTGCTATCTCACCTCTGTCTACATGAGTTCGAGTTCAGACTCGGCTAACAGGGGTAAGTGAGAAAGCCTGTTGTAGCTTCTCATGAGTCGGTGGTTCTTCCCAGGGTTTTCCAGTGTTCTTCCTCCACCATTAATACTGGCCGCCATGAATAGCCTAACTTGTGCTGAAAATGGTATTAAACCCTATAACAACAACAACAATTGTTCTTATTTGGAAGACAAAATGTTCAAAAAAGAGAGTATTTCAGGAAAATGGTGTAAACTTTCTTCTGTGTTTACCATTTGAGAAACATGTTTTCTTTATCTTTTGACTTGTGAACACTTCCTGTAAACTGTGTATCAACTTAATATGCATTAGTTGCTTAATCAATCCATGTCCATGATGTGGTCACTTGATGTGGTCACTTGCTTGCTTTCTCTTCCATTGGTTTGCTGGTTAATAAATAATTGATTTGAATAGTTTGACCAAATGTAGTCAAGAAAATATTAGAGTTTTCACCTGTACTTGTTGGATAATGCAGTAGCAAGGTCTTGGATAACATGCCAGTCAACTTAATGAGTCCTGACAACAGTGTTATTAAGCATTGTGAATGTACATGCAGGTTGTAATGCTTATTTTGCTGTTGATCAAATTATATATTGAATGTTAAATTCTGATACACATTTCCATTTCTGCCTCTCATTGATCTTATAAATTCTCATTATTTACATTCACTACACAAGCCACGGAGGCAACCCTTTAAATTTTGACATATTAGTTTAGCACGGAATAGGCATGAAAATGGTCTCTAATTCAAATTTATTTTCATTTTCAAAATTTGGTTACTTGCATAAAATTTCACTTGCCAATTACTTAGTTTGTATGTTCATTTGTTTGTCAGTTCATATTATTCAGACTATTAAATGTGCTTACTTTAAAATTTAAATTTTCATTCATCTATTCATGTCATTTGAAAATTAGTATTTTATATAATTTTATGAGGAGATGGACAGTTATTTCTTGCAGATTGCTATGATACTAAAATTGAAATCTGGTCAGTATAACTAAAGTTTGTAAGCAAGCTGCAAAATGCTTAATTTTAAGTTTAATTTTTATTTTTACTTATTTTTGTTTGCATTTACGTCAGCATGTCTTTTATAATTTTATATGCACAATTGACACCCTTTTACTTTGGGAATTGTTTCTAAAGTCTTGCAAGATTTAATGAAGGGGATCATTTTCTTAAGTCCTACAAGATCAAATTTAGGAAAGTGTTTTTAATTTCTCACAAGATCTAATCAGGGGAAGCATTTCTAAATTCACACAATATCAGATGAAGTGAATTTTTTCTAATTTAGTTGCAATGGATCTAATCAAGGAAAAGTAGATCACATGACATTGTGAAAATCCACAGAAGTCTCGTGTAAATGTTGGATATCAACTTTACCAACTTTACATGGATTATTGCTGAGGAGTCTAGCACACTTATGCAAAACATGTATATAGGAATTAAATATCTTTTATCTATATTGACTATTTTCACTCGTCAAATAGAGTATTGTGTATACTCTGAAAGTGATGCTTACCAAAATTTATTGACCGCTCTGATGGCTTAGTGGTTAGAGCATCCACCTCAGATGTGGTAGGTGTTGGGTTCGAACCAAGCTGTGTCATACCAGTTGTAAAAATGGCACTATCAGCTGCCTCACTAGATGCACAGCAATAAGAGGTTAATGTTAGGACTGGTCAGCTTGGTTTCAGGATAATGTGACTAACTGGGACATGATGCTACATGTCTGCAGCACAAGGCTCCAGTGCTAGACATCACTATAAACTCTCATGCTGCAGACATCATTGAAATTTTTTTAAAGCTATGTTAAAAATCCAAAACACAGAAACACAGGTGCACACTAGAATTTATATGTAAATGAATCCTTGTAAGGTGTTCATCATTACAACCAAAGGTAGTTAACTGATTGATTGAGAACTGTGTACTCACTCTATTTTAGGTAATATGAATTTTCAAGAATTTTACAATTGCTACAAATGGCAATTTTAAAGACCCGATGAACAATGGTGTTTTTTGAACCTATAGGACTTTTCCCCAAAATCAATTCATGTTGTTACTGTTGGCTTTTGTTGTTCATCAATCACGAATTTCATATCACAGCATTGACATTAGAGATCTTGCGCATCATGTAACAATCCTTTTAGTAAAAAATTAACACAAGGAAAAGTGTGGTTGGCAGGTTGATTAATGTTTCATATCATTGTTCTCACATTTCACATTTCATACCACAGCATTGACATTAGAGATCTTGTGCATCATGTAACAATCCTTTTAGTAACAAAAAAACCCCAAAGAAAAGTGTGGTTGACAAGTTGATTGTTTCATATCATTGTTCTTTCATTTTGGCTTAGGGATATTTTAGTCCCTCCTTGCCTTAGTTGCATTAAACAGTTTGTATTGCTAATAAGGATAACAAACATTATTTGTATTGTTTAAATTAGTGACTAACAATAACTCAGTTGGCCTTGTAACAGTTTTATATTTTAAGGGATGCAATTCAGATTTAGGTTAATGATTGGACACAATCTCCTTTTAATGTTCCACTGATGGTAATACTCGTTAAAAATAGTAGAAAATAGTTCTAAAATGAAATCCAAATAATTTCTTAAAGAAATGCTGATATAAATTCTCTCATACAAATAAAAGAAAATTGACAAAAATATCTTTAAAATTATTTAGTACAGTGTATTTACAGTATTAAAAAGGTCAAGGAATAGTAATATCACTAGAGTTCCATATGATCTTATGCAAATTGGTATAACTTGAACATACCAAATCATCAGTATTCACAGTACTTTGATTTCTTTCTTATCTTTTTTCATTTATATTTGGTTAATAATGATGATTTCATTGACCTGAAATACATCAAGGAAATTACAAAAATGGGTTTTGTGTTCTCTGTGCATTTACAGCTGGTAAGCAAGAAGAATCAGATTAAATTTCAGTCTAGCAATTTTTAGAACTTAGTTATCATAAGCCTATCTCGTAATGAACAGCATTCTAATGCAAGGATTTTCTGATGAAAATTATGACTTTCTTTACATTCTTTTCTTTTTCAGTGAACACAATGAGGGTGGAAAGACAAGGGTTGAAACGACATACTCATACTGTAAGTTTTTATGTAAATTGAAATAGGTTTATTCATATTTGATTTTATCCACTTTTTGTTTCATCATATAAGAGATATTTTCATATCTTCTGTCTATCCTCTTGTTCACCCACCTGTCCTTTGTTCTCTCAAGTAAGCCGGGGTTATAAATAAAATTCAGAACAAGCTTATAACTTTCTAACAGTGATAGGAAGAACCCATGGAAATATGACAGTAGCCTTCATTGCATGCACATACCATTGTGGCCTATGACACCCATCTACACATTGCAAATCATAGTATTAATTATAGTTGACTCACTGAGATCATATTCTTGTCCAAAATGTTCTTTTCTTTGCAGCATAAACTCAGTAGATAAAATTCAATTTACTAGCTTTGCGCAAATAATTTTATAAACATATGTTGATGCTTTTGACATGGTTCTGTTTTGCCTGGCAGGCCTTAGCATGTGACTGAGTTCTCTGCCATTTTCAGAAAATTATACCTCTATTCTGTGTCAACATCAGAATATTTTTTAGATGGAATTTTGTAGAAAAGCCATCAAGTGCTATGATTGGATCAGAAATTGACTTAACATTTCCAGATTGGAGCCATGTGCATGAAGTATATTTTAATTATTTTGTTTGTTTTGATCTTAACCATCTGGGTTCCAGGAGGTGTCAAAAACATCTTTTGACACATTTTTATTCACAATTCTCACAAAAAAGACCCAAAATATTTATGACATGCTGTTTATCAATGGGGGGGGATTTGGTTTAAAAGCATGATGATTTGAGTGGGTGGGTGTGTCTGCTATTTGGATTTTTAATGTAGCTTTAACAATTTTCATATCACCACAGTATCTGCATTGTGTCAGTTTATAGTGATGTCTAACAGTATGGCATCATTCAATCAGTCACATTATACTGACACCAGGCTGACAAGTCCTGACACTAACCTCTTAATGCTGAGTGCCAGGTGAGGCAACTATGAGTACCATTTGTATAAGTCTTTGGTATGACTTTACTGGGATTTGAAACCATAACCTACCACATTCAAGGTGGACACTTTACCCAATTAGTCCACCAGAGTGGTCAGGATTTGAATTTTTAAGTCATTTTAAGTTATTCTAGTCTCCCATGTTGGAGGGCTTTTCCAGAGTTCTAGATAGTGCATGGATGTGTTTATGAGGTATTTGTATTTTGTTGGGGCTAATGGGATTGGAAAGCAATTAATTTAGGCAGATGGAACACACACACACAAACACACACAGACAGACAAATTTTGCATAAACTAAGACAAATGTTGCATAAACTAATTTGTTTGTACAAAAAAGCAGTGGCCTCCAGGTTCTTATACTAGACTCTAAGTACTAAGAAACCTGTTTCTAGCCCTACCATAAAAGTGCATGTTTGTGTGTGTGTGTGTGTGTATATATATATATATATATATATATATATATATATATATATATATATATATATATATATATATATATATATATATATATATATATATATATATAAAGAATACAAATCATATGGCAAATAACAACCCTTTCAAGTGCACTGGATCCAGCAAGGGATCACGTGTATCATGGATTGATTGAGATAGATGCAATAAACTGAACACAAACAGTGCGAAACTAGTAACTAACTAGCCTGAGCTCTTTTGACTCTTAATGAGTCTTTTTCAAAGGCAAATACAAAACATATACAAAACAAACAAATAAACACAAAAACATTTTGAACATACAGATCCTCACCCTATAATGCTATAAATATGCACACACACATTCAGATACACACGCAAACATTTTGTAGGAAATGACTAAGTAAATTTATGCAGGAAGTAGTTGCTTCTTGGTCTTTCACTTTCCACTAAGCACTTAGAAACTGTTCAGAGCTCTACCTTAAAGTGTGGGCATATATATATATATATATATATATATATATATATATATATATATATATATATATATATATATATATATATATATATATATATATATATACAAACACACACAGTTACATGTAGGCTTGTATGAAAATAATGAGAAAAGATTGAAGCCAACAAGCCTTGTAAATTTGTAAATTTTTAACAAAATAACTTTTTTCCCTAGAAAACAATGTAAAAATTGGAAATAAGACTTAACAGTTTATGAATATTAGCTAAAATTTAATCCTTAGTCTTCTAGAGAATAAATTGTTAAATTCAAAAACAAATGAAAATCAAACTGGCAACAACAATTAGAAACTCCTTAATCCCTCAAGGTGTTAAGAATTACTCTGACTCGATCTATTAGAAAATAGCTATTTTAACTTCGATTTTAGATCACATGGTAGCTTCACGTGATAGGGTACATGATATTTTTAATTTGAACATCACAATAAAATAAAATGCCATTTATCATGTCTGCAAAAATAGCCCTATCGAAGAACCAAAGATTATATAAATAAAGACTATTTAGAATCCAGCTAACATGAGGGCCAAAATGACCTTTGAAATAGCCAGTTGTTATCACTCGATGTTTACAAACACTGTGAGCTAAAAATAGTGCTAAAGAAACTGTAAGATCTAATTGGGTCAAGCCAATTTTCGGAAAAGAAATTCAAATCCAATGAAAATTATCATTAAAATAAAATATAATGAAAAAAATGTATATACACACACACACAAATGCACACACACACATATACATACACACTTAGCATTACACTGCAAATACACTTATAGTAACCAGTAGAAAGATGTTAGATTGAGGCTGAAAAAAAGCAAGAAGTTACAGTGAAGTGGAATCCATGTGTTCAGGTTTATAATGAAAAAGGAAATCGGCCAATTGTATTCACTAGCAAAATAAAGCCAGAGATGAACAGGTTAATGTGAACATTTTCAATTTATGGCTGCAAAGATTACATCACACATAAGGGAAATAACCCATTATTGTCTTTCATTTTTCAATGAATGTGACAAAGATCATCAGAATCACCAGGCATCATAACAGTCATGTGATTTAAAGGTCATTATTGTTATAATTATGTTATGAATTTAGTTTTGGTATCTTTAAATAAATTTCCTTAATGCAACCAAATCAATACAAAGCTGGATCCAGAAATTTTGTGAAAGAGGCTTCAGTTTTGTTTTGTTAAAAATAGACATGCATCTCTATTTTTGAGTAGAAAGGTTTTTTTTTTTTGTACAAAGGGTACTATTAAGGTTTGACTTATTTACATGTTCATCTTTCCTGTTTTATGCAAGAGAATTAAAGGCTTGATCATGTTGCCTTATTTTCCTCAAAGAATTAATTATTGGAAATAATAAATGTAATAATTTACTTGCCTAGAAATCCTCATAGTTTGCTTATTTCACAAATTTGTTGTGTGTGAGGTTAATTATGTTTATTGTATTACAGCTCAAGAGTGGCAATCAGACTTAATCAGGAGCAATTCTTTTAGTGATGGATTTAATCACAAAAATCCAACGTAAGTAAATTGGAAGGAGAGTATGCATTTTTAGTTACAAATGAAGACAGTTTGGGTCATTTGCTAAGAATGTACTTTAGGGGCCCCAAGTGGATGAGTGGTCCAAAGTGCTTTACTATTACATATCACTGCCATCTCACCTCCTCCTGTAGGGGTTGAATCTCAGGCTCAGCTGTTGTGGGTACATGAGAAAGCTTTACCAGTAGCTACTCATGGGTCAGTAGTTCTTTCCTGGATTTCCCCAGGTTCTTCTCCACCAGTTATACTGGTTACCATGTATAGGTATCTTGTGCTAAAGAATGGTGTTAAAACCCTACAATAATAACAACAACAACAACAACAAAGTACTTTCTCCTGGATCCACAAAGAACTCTTCTTTGGGAAGAACATCACCCTTTCTCCAATCCACAAATTTAAGAACAAAAATCAATGTAAATGTAATTTTTCACAAAGCTTATATATATATATATATATATATATATATATATATATATATATATATATATATATATATATATATATATATATGACCAATAATAACAGCCATAAGTTTTTATATTAAGATTGACAACTTTTGGAAGTTAATTGTATATGTTAATTTTTTTACAGTGTATATCAGATTCCCACCTTGGAGAGCTCCACTCTCTTATGATTACGATTTAAAGTTGTAAACAAAATATTTTACCACACTGTAGATTAGTAATAATACTTATATAAATCAATAAATATAAAGATTAATCAACAAAAACTGATTTATTTATTTATAAATGACATAATTTCATTTCATGAAATTGAGTACCTTCAGATAAATTGAAATAAACAATTTTACAAATGTAAATAAGTACATAAATAAACTGCCAGTTGTGTGCATTGTAATGGGCTGTTAACATGTCAGTATATTACTTTAAATTGGTAATTTTCTCCATGTTTCAGAACAATGCAAGCGGAAAGCAAGAACTTGGAAGCTTATAAGGTCAATGTAGGCCAATTTGAGTTGTCCAAAGGTAAAGATAGATAATAAAATTACCAATTGTAGTTAGATGATAGTAACTACTCTGCATTGTTATGCTTTATCAGTTTGAAAGTAAACCATAGATCAGAGTTTGGCAAAGTATGGCTAACAATTCTCTCCAGCCCCCAAAAATTGTTTACAATATGAATTGCTTCCTAAGATAAGCTTTGAATGAATGTGTTTTCAACTAATCATTATTAAGTGTATTTTTTTGTTGTGTTGTAGTCTTTGTACAATAGATTGTAAGGTAATTTTATTAATATAGTACAGTAGTCCCCCTCTTAATTGTTCCCCTCACCAGCGGCCACCCGTTCCTTATGGCCAAAATCTGAAGGCACTGACGAATTTGTGTTCAAAATTACCCCTCACGAAAGGCCACCTGACTAATGCGACCAGCAGCCAGCATATTTGTACAAAAAAATAAAATTTACCCCTCACATGCAGCCACATTTTATTTTGTAATATGTATCCAGCACCAAATTTATTCATAGCTTGTTTTAAGTGATCCGATTTCTGTTTCTCCAATGTCAGGTTTCGTTCTTGAAAGAACTGTTGACTAAAGTACATGTGCCACTAAGGTTAATATTATATCATTTACACCTCACCAGAAACCGCATTTATTCCATAGAGCCGAGAAAGACTCAAATTTTAATCCATACAAAAAGGTAAGTACACATAATCCGATTATCGTTACTGCGTGTTATCATAAGATGTCTGGTTTTTGCCATTGATAATTGTTAAGATTACAATTATTAATAGTAGTAACAGCTGAGAAATGGCGGTATTGATGTACAATACAGAAGTTGGTGGGAAAATGGTTTGATAGCCTTTATGGCTTCTCTTTGTAAGATGTTGAACTTGTTCACTTCCATGATTAGTGAATATTACTACTGGCAATAATTGTCAAGTTTACAAATCATAATGGTCGCGAGGTACTATTGTTCAGGTCAAATAAGCGTATATATCTTCTCTCACTTAGTTTCAATAAATGTAAAAACAATATGGTACTAAACTAATGAATCAAGTGACAATCACCGCTTTTAAAAAATCACATGGCATCTTGTTTAAATGCAGAAAAAATTGTTTTATCAGTCTTGTAGTTGCAACATTGATGATTATAACCAGATATAATTGTCAAAATCACAGGGTCAGCATTGGCTAAAAATAGAACAAAGCAGGGTACCAGACAAAGACCGAAAAATCACGTTACAACACACTTGTTGCTTCCTTTATGAAGGCATTTCATCCGCTCAACAAATGTTTCATCTGCATAATTAAATCAGAGATGATTATTTCAGAAAAAGTCGGTTATTATAGTCTACGACATGGGGACGGTTGGCGAAAAAGTTTAGGTAGAAAAGACTCAAAAAATCAATTTTATGTTGAAAAGATTCAAATGAAAAACATCGTAACCGATAAGCAATTTAGTCAACTACAAACAGTGGGAAAATGGAGCAAATGGAAAGAGAATTGTGTATGTTCCAAAATTTAAATGACATTTTTGAATGGTTTTGCAGTGTGCTTGACAACAACACTTGCTCGCATATCATGCTTACGTCAAGAATAAGAACTATTAATACATATTCATTTGAAAAAAAACAACTATTATAACAAGAACCATTCAATAATTATTGTTGCTTTTAAACAAAGATATTAAATGCTTTAAAAAATGAAGATTTCTTACTATGTACATTACATGTACCTCTCACAAAAAATTGAGTCCTCCTCTGGAAAGGCCACCCGCCTTATAAGGCCACTTTCCCAGTGCAGTAGGGGTGGCCATATAAGAGAGGGACTACTGTAGAAATATGTGACTTCTGATGACTTACCAAATATGTAGAGTTCCCCCAACCCATCTGCAAAAAGTATTGCACACTACTGGCGTAGATTATGTTATTTAATACCAATTCTTGTCTGGCTGACTATTAGTGTCAGCTTACTTTCAAAGTAAGCTCTTATCGTGTTCTCAAAATTTTGTTTCTCACTCACTTGTTCATGACCATTAATTTACTACAGTGCCCACATTTGCCTAAGCCAAGCATTGGTCCATCAACAATGTCTAAGATGCAGATATTTACTACAGTACACAGAACAATAACATCATTATTACAAACTAATAGATTTAGACATCTACATACATTTAATTGTATTTAATCATATATTATTTAAATAACATTTGTCATCCTGCTATGCAAAATGTGATGGACTGGTTCTTGCAGATGAATTCCCTATATGATTTGGACCTGCCAATAAAAAAATTTTGTATACAAACTCATCTTGAAAATTCGATTAGTCTATAGAATAGATGCTTAGTGTTAGCAGATGTAGAGGAAATACAAACATTTGATTGACTAAGATCAAACTTAGTGTTCCACATATTTATTGCCAAATTATAAGATTCATGACAATGTTACCACTTGTTTGACTTCCATTTGCATCAGAGCACAAGTATGAAAATGTTTTGGACTTAAAAATGGTAGGTAGTACAATGAATTTAGTAAAACCAGTTAAGATATGGGCAGGTGCTTGTAATATATGACAGGTGTATGGCCCAAAACAATGGTCACTAGACGTTGAACAAACTTAATTTACAGGCCATGCATACTTTCATATCATTTTTTTTCATGAGTCTCAATATTCATGGTTTTACAAATGCTATTTTCATGTGTAGTTAAATTCATGCTTTTGCCTGTTGGAGTTTGCATATTGGTAGGCATTTGATTTCATGGGTTTCAATCTTCAAACACCTACAAATATGCAGAGACAAACTATCAGGAAGATTTAAATGTTTTGACAAGAGTGAATGATCAGTTTGAATAAACACTAAATCAAATTTTCATGATAATCTAAATCCTGATTTGTTAGGGTGTCAAGTTTAACATGATTTTACAAATTAAAAGTAGTACACGAGTAGGTAATAAGGTCTGTATCAGAGATCCTGAAAAAAAAATCCCCAAGGACAAAAGCCACTTTAGGGGAGAACAAAAACCATTGATATTGTATATTTACAATATTATGCATTTTCTATGTTCATTTTTGTAGACTTGTTTATATATTTTATTTAGATTTTATTATTTTTTTTTAACTGTATTTGTTATGATGTACAATGATCTTTCTTTCACCCTTTTTTAAGTGTCAGTTGTAATGTGTATCTTATGTACGAAATACAAAACAGCTTAAAAAAAGTATTTTATCCATTTTTTTTTCTTTTGATATAATACAGGCATGTTTTCATAAACATCAAACACAATAATCCAATGTTTGTAACCTATTTGTGTATTTCACACTAGGCTTTAAATCCTACTACTCAGAGTAATCCAATATGAATACTATATTGAAGCACAATTCATATAATTCAATTAAACTTGAAAAATCCTACAAATAAACAGTATTAAAGTGCATATTATTATTACAAAATCATGTATTTTCATTAAATGTAGTTGTATATAGATAAAAGTAGTATATTGCATATTACTTCCCATATATTGACTGGTATTATTAGAACAAAAGTACTCCCAGTGATACTTTTTGTTACTCCTTCATTCAACAACAGTTTAGTTCTGGTTCATTACACTTATTTATTATAAGAAATCTAAAGGGGAAAGAGGTTTTGTTGTCCTGTTTGTCTTTAAACCTACCCTTGTCAGGATGGTTTTGTCCCTGGGACTTTTGTCTGTACCACCTGACAGACTTGTCTGGTAGATAAAATGTTTTCACTGGCACATACTCAGAGCAGCCAGACATCATTCATAAGAGTTCTCTGATATCATTGTGTTTATTAGGCATTTGAATGATTTGATAATCCATTAAACACATTATAATTTAGAAGTAAGTACAGATTGTTTCTTTGTCAGACAGTCAGTAAGGATTTTGCTGCTAAGCTTAGTTTAAAGGTCACTAAGTCTAGTTAACATGTTAATTCTTCAGCCACAAAACACATAACAATAGAGGTAAAAGCATAGGGACACCTGAATAAACCTTATAATTGAACAAGCCTCAGGGTCTGTACTATAGATGTTACATCAAGTAAGTGATATAAACCTTTTTTACATACTAGCTGTTAATGTGTTATTAAAACATTTTCCATCTAGACATGTTTAATGTTTATGCTGAAACCCAAATTATGTATGTACTTTAAGTATCAAGCTCAAACAAGGGTCAGATTAAGATGGAGAAGTGACAGCATACATGGAAGAAATTATGAACAAACGAAGGAAATATGAAATTATGAACAAATAAAGGATTTATAGTTTCTGTTCACAAAAATAAATATTAAAAGATATATTGTTAAAAGAATGACAGTGCTTGGAAAGAATCAGTCCCAGTTCAAGGTAATTGCAACTAACACAGATTTATTTTACCAAAACAAATGCACTCATAGCCTTGCAGTGTACCATCTCCCCTTTGTACAGTATACATATTCATTTTGTTAAGGAAAATTTGGGGTGCTTTCACCATTTAGCCTATTGAAATAGAAGACAGAGAACTTGAAAATATGTTGACTTGATTGTACCATAAAAAAGGCATTTGACTAAGTGAGATAGGGTCGGTTTGGTAGGATTAAAACAATCAGACTAAGAACTCAGCAATAGTTTTAATATGGGACATGAACGATGTTTTATACTCAAAACATTGGTATTGAATCCTCTTGGAATAGATGCTAGGGACATTGTGTATTAGGCAGTATGATGTTTACCCTACACACACACACACACACACACACACACACACACACACACACACACACAATGTCATTGTCCTGTGTTGGATGATTCACATTAGTCCCAGCTACCAATGTGCTGTATTAAAAGACCCTATTATATGTTCACACAGGTGTTCAAATAAGACACTAGAATTTATTCACACAGGTGTTCAATAAGACCCTAGAATATATTCACTCAGGTATTCAAATAAGACCCTATGATATGTTCACTTAAGTGTAAACATAAGACCCTATTATATGTTCCTACAGGTGTTCAAATAAGACCCTATAATATATTCACTCAGGTGTTCAAGTAAGACCCTAGAATATGTTCACTGAAGTGTAAATGTAAGACCCTAGGATATGTTCACTCAAGTGTTCAAATAAGATCCTAGAATATGTTCACTCAAGTGTAAATGTAAGACCCTAGAATATGTTCACTGAAGTGTAAATGTAAGACCCTAGGAAATGTTCACTCAAGTGTTCAAATAAGATCCTAGAATATGTTCACTCAAGTGTAAATGTAAGACCCTAGAATATGTTCACTGAAGTGTAAATGTAAGACCCTAGGATATGTTCACTCAAGTGTTCAAATAAGATCCTAGAATATGTTCACTCAAGTGTAAATGTAAGACCCTTGAAAATGTTCACTGAAGTGTAAATGTAAGACCCTAGGATATGTTCACTGAAGTGTAAATGTAAGACCCTAGGATATGTTCACTGAAGTGTAAATGTAAGACCCTAGGATATGTTCACTCAAGTGTAAATGTAAGACTCTAGGATATGTTCACTCAAGTGTTCAAATAAGATCCTAGAATATATTCACTCATATGTTCAAATAAAACCTGGACTGTTCACTGAAGTGTAAAAAGTAAGGCCCTAGAATATGTTCACTCAAATGCTAAAATAAGGCCATAGAATATAATAATTCAGATATTAAAGTAAGACCCTAGAATGTTTATTCAGGTCTTAAAATAAGACCCTAGAATATATTTATTTGTCTTAAAATAAGACCTTAGTGTTAAGACCATAGAATATGTTCACTTAAGTGTTAGTCCAAAATGATAAAATATGTTTACTCAAGTTTTAAATTTAGACCATAGAATATGTTGACTTAGATGTTAAACTTGGACCATAGGATATGTTTACTCAAGTGTTAAAATAAGGCAATAGATTCTATTCACTTAAGTATTAAATCAAGATTATAGAATATTTTTACTTTGGCGTTAAAATATGATAATAGAATATGTTCACTCAGGTGTTAACTAAGACAATAAAATATGTTCACTTGAGTGTTATACTAAGACCCTAGTATATGTTCACTCAAGTGGTATACTAAGGACCATAGTAATGTTCACCCATGTATTGAAAAAAAAGACCTTAGAATATGTTCACTTGAGTGCTAATACAAAGATAAAATGATTTGGAAATCAGGTATCAATGAGAAATTTATAGAATTTAAAAGGGTACTACTTCACATCATTATTTAGAGGGAGTCATTTCCAGATGAGAAAGCAAAGCGGGAATTATTTAAAATATGCTTTAAGAAGGGTGTTTTAGTCATAAAAGCAATTTTATTTGTTTTATTTTGCCAGATAGTTTGAGTCCTATAGTAAACCTACATATTTGAATTTGTCATATTAGCACCAGAACCAAAGTTAGGAATATCTTGAAGGTTCTATGAATTAAACTTTGTACTAACTCGTATTAGAGAATATCAGTTATTTGACATTGAGTTATGATCTGATATGGACATTGAGTTTTGTGCTGATATTGACAGTGACATTTTGTGCTGATATTGACAGTGACATTTTGTGCTGATATTGACATTGAGTTTTGTGCTCATATTGACATTGAAGTTTTTGCTGAAATTGATATTGAGCTTTGTACTCAAGAAGTTTGGAGGTTTTTGGGCCTGGTCATATTTAAGGTTTTTCAGCCCCATGAAAATTTGAATCAATTTTGCAGGTTTGATAAACAAAATAACCAAATTTCATCCACTTCCTCTGGCATACCTGAATCCACCCCAAGACCCCAGAGTCCGGTTGTTTGATGGGGCTATTTATCACAGCAATGACCCTCTACATCCACAGGTAATACATTTATAAAAGGGAAGAAAAAAGTTAACAATGTTGTCTGATACACAAAACCAGAATGGAAGCATGATAATTATAGAAGTATCAATTTTTTTAAATATGTTTGAAATATGGCTGAAGTTTGTTAGATTATAGAAGTATCAATTTTATTACATATATTGTATACATGTCTGAAGTCTGTTTGATCTGAAATGTTGAGCATGTATGGCCAGAACTTGTGACATAAAATCACTGTATTTTTTCTTTACCTTTTTGCTGCCTGAGTCGAAATTGATTATTGTACAAGTCACATGGGTCATGTAAGTGCATTTACTCATTTTAAATTAAATATGAATAATATTGTTCTATTATAATTCAACACTAATTCTCTTTAAACAAAGTCTATTTAGTACTGATTATTGAATGCTCTGCACCTTAATTGTAACCAAATAACTTCCAGATGAAAATTATCATCAATCACTTTAGACTTTTACAATGGTGGCCATGTACTAAACTTAGATCAAAATAAGAGTGTGTCAGGTGGAATTATCACAGTCGAGTAAGCATGAATTTGTTTGTCAATCTGTGCATCTTTCATTGTGACATCAGTGCACAACAGTCAATCCAGATTTGTACTACTTAAGTTCATTTTATTCAGAAGTGTCTGTGTACTTTAACATTGATTTTGCCATAAGCACCTCTTGAAGCATCTAAATAATGACCTTCCAAAGGAATTTGGATGTTTATGAATTCAAATGAAATGAGCGCTTGAAACTAAATGGTATATAGAATCAAATTCTAAAAAGGATACCCATTACTAAAACAGTTGGTGTTGGATGCCAACATGACCCATATGACTTGTACTATAGGACAGGTCATATAGCAATAGAAATAATTGCATTCTGATGCCAAAGCACTCTGCAACCTACTGTCTTTGACTTATCTTCCTTGGAATAAATTTGGGATTATCTGAATGGGCAGTTCTGAAATGAAGAAACCATGTTCTGTAAATATAAACCTAATAAGGCAGTTAACAATAAGGGCTGTTCCTTTTAAACATACATGGTTTCCAAGGAAGGCAGTTTTGAAAACAATATATATTTGAGGAACTTAGATTGCACAGAGTTCATATTAAAATAAAAATGAAATTCTGAATTGCATCTATGGGTGAGTACCCCATGTTAAAAGTGCCTTCCCTTGGTCCCAGGTATGTTTTACTGGAACAACCCAAATCAAACTTGTGTACTTTATGTCCAGTGTGTGTCAGGCCATAATTAAACTGTGCAGTGAGAATACTCAGTTTTGGAGTGACAAAATGAATTTGAAATTTGAACCATCTTGTTTGGTTTTGTGCCTACACATCAGAAAGTTATGAGAATTCATAATGACTACACTTTAATTGCTCCACTGATGTTAAATATTTCAAATCTAAATTTGTGTTCATTATCATTACATTTATTTACAAATCTTGTTTTCATGAATATGGCCATCTGTGCTCATTTTATTTCTGAATCCTTTATTTTGTTGAAAATATTTGTAGTCTTTTTAAACTGTGAAAAGCAATTAACTAGAAAAAAAATGTACTAAAAATATTTTTACCAAGTCTTTGTAATTGTATTGTGAGCTTTGCTAATGTAGAGTCTTCTTTTGATTATTTTGTCATATTTTTTTGGTTTTAATTGTGATCAATTTAAAGATATCTTATAAACAGTTATTAAGACAAGATGTTCTTTTTCTGATTTTCTGTGTACTAAAATTTATTAATTTTACAGATTGGAGACTTGAAGGTGCGGTTTGAGTATGCAGGGATCAGTGGAAAATCCCCACTTGGACCACCGACTGAGGTAGGAAATCAAGATACCTGTAATTATCATATATACATGTCAAGTCCAACTGCAAGCAACATAGACCCTAAACTGCAAGTAAAGACCTTGTTGTTTGTTCTACTGATTACCCTTAACAAACTGTTTAGACCCAGATCTGCCAGAACATTATGGAACTGAGGTAGGAAATCAAGATCCCTGTAATTATCATATATACATGTCAACTCCAACCACAAGCAGCATAGACCCTAAACTGCAAGTAAAGACCTTGTTGTTTGTTCTACTGATTACCCTTAACAAACTGCTTAGACCCAGATCTGCCAGAACATTATGCAACAGCAGATTTGGGTTTGTGCAGTTTGCAGTTGGACTCAACTTCTCTGTGAGTATATATGGTAATGTGAATTAAAAATGTCACATTAATAATAATGTTCAGATTTCATTAGCTGGACATCAGCAATATTGACTTAAAATTCAGGTATAACATGCCGGGTTTTCCCTTAATAGCTTTGAACCACCAGCACACTACTTGGTCCTGAAATGGATAATTTTACCTTGAATATCAACTGGATTTAGAATGAACCTTAATATTGATATGACTTTGCATTGTGTTGAGTTTTGTCATTCCATTATATATTTTACATCATCTGTGGCTCCTAACTGTCTTCCTGACTTAGTTTGTGCAGCATTATTTATGAGTGTTAGATTTAGGTCAAATTTAGTATGCCATTTTATCTCGATAAACCCTCAAATGAATTTCATGTTAAGCATTCCATATTATCATTTAGATTGACAATTGCTTTTGATTGGCTCTGAACATAAATCAGGTTTCTAAAGCATGCTATCTTATGAACGTTAGATTTCAGCTAAATTTTTCACATACCTTGATAATGATGAGATCTTTAATGCTCATCCTCCAAATTTTAAATTTTTAAATTTTTAAAACAAGTTTAGAAAAAGTCCAGTCTATTTGTGATGAATCAATTTTTAATAACTCTAATTATCTATTAATTAATATCTGTGACAGGTCAGTATAGTAGCCAGACAGTTCGGATCAGAACTTCTTCCTTACAAGACCCTTGCTGGGGACGAACTGGAATTGCTCTATTATGGAAGGCTGTCAACAAAGGTCAGGATTTGTTCATGTTGTATTTATAGCTAATAAACTTTCAGTCATGCTGGATGTAGATTGGATGAAGGATTCCAAAACAGCTGTATTTGCTGTATATAACAAGAAATTAGTTAATATGATCAGTTCCTAGTTTTATATAACGGACAATTTATGCAGAGTAACCATAATTACCCACTTGCAGTTATGTGATGTGATGTGATTATGATTTTTAACATAGCTTTAACAATTTTTCAGTCATATTGCTATGATGTCTGCAATGTGGCAGTTTATATAGATGTCTAGCAATAGGGTATCATGTTGCAGATATGTAGCATGATGTCCCACCTAGTCACATTATCCTGACACCAGGTCGACCAGTCCTAACACTATACTCTTAATGCTGAGCACCATTTTTGTAAGTCTTTGGTATGACTTGACCGGGGATCAAACCCACGACCTCCCGCATCTGAGGTGGACGCTCTAACCACTAAGCCACCAGAGCGGTTGACTTACAGTTATTTTGATCTCCATGATTTTGAGGTGTGAAAGCTTCCACTTCGGTTTTCATGGGTTCAAAACCCGGCAGAGTCATACCAGTGGCCTACAAAAATATTACTAGCAGTTGCCTTTGTGAGCATTCAGCATTAAGAGGTTAGTGTTAAAGATGGTTGGCCTGGTGTCAGGATAATGTGACGGGGGGGGGGGGGGAAATGAAGCAATGTTGCACAGTCTTTGTGCTGAGTGTTAAGAGAATTTTAAATAAACAGTAAAATTTCAGAAGGCTCTTTAAAAATGTTATGGTAATCCTGTGGATCATTGAAAAAGAATTTTAATTTTATTCACTGGGAATACCAGTTTTTATAGATTTTGTGGTTGCAACAATCAAGTATCTATCCACCCTACTGTAGGAGCCCTTCCTGAAACATGAATTGTAAAGGTCTGGGCCTTATGAAAAGGAAGTGGGTTAACCAGTGTTTAGTCTTATTTTAGCTGTCATCTCCTAAGGTTCGTCCTTGTCAAGATCAGCCAAAGCTTACTAGACACAGGCATTGACAAGTGAAGACTGGAATGTGATAGAACACCTGTCAGTGTCAATAGCGAAGGCTAAATACTGCATTTAATGTGATAGAATACCTGTCAGTGTCAATAGGGGAGGCTAATTACTGCATTGAATATGATAGAACACATGTCAGTGTCAATAGGGGAGGCTAATTACTAAAGTTGTAAAAATTTCAGGAAACATTTACTGGGAACCTGTCAATCCTAAGGATTGCTTACCTGAGTACCTGATCAAAGGGAAAATGTGTGCAGTGTGAACCTAAGCTGCTTTGTTGAAGGTTCATATATGCCAACACCCAAGTACGAGCATAATTTATTACTGATAGAAGTGGCAGAAAAGCTTAATTTAAGCATACAATGAGTCATCTCTATATTACATGCCATAATTACAGAAAACTATATGAAAAATGTACATTTATTTTTGTTATTTACCTGGATCTGCAGTTAAAATTCTTGTCACAAATCAGCTACGTCCACTTGGATTAATATGAGAGTATAGACACAAAACAACTTGATAAAATATATAAGCATAAGGCTCACTTTAACTAGTAAAAACATCTAACTTTTACTGAATGGTTGTGAAGTCCACAACATTAAACAAAGAATGCTGTATTACATCAATGTCAAATTTTTCTTTCAAAATTTGTAAAGCTCTATTGCTTTTTTCTTTTCCTGATGCAACATGTTCATCATTCTAACAAAATCACTCTCTAACATTTTTAGTCGTATAACATCCATGAGTCACATTGGAAGCTGGTTTTGATTAATATCTGGTGCCATTTTTTTACCCCAGTTTAGTCTGGTTCACTATGTTTATCAAAGATCAAAGTATAATGAATGTGTGCCATATGGTTTCACATTCAAGGAACCCATCTGTTTTCTTGGAAATGTTTCATGTACATTTACTATAGGTAGGAAATTAGACAGAGGCCCAATCAATAGACATGCCACACAAGCCTCACAAACTGTAATCATTATCCAAAGTCTTGCTTGTTCCTGATGTTGCCTGATGTCTTTGAACTGAACTTGGAAACTTTTCTTTTTTGTATTTTTATTTTTAAAAATGGGTACCAGGTTACCCATTTTATTACCCAAGTTATTATCAGCAGGCAAATACCCTGGCACCCATTGACAGCTTTAGTATTAGCCCTTTATTCACTAGACCACATGGTTATGGCTACCAAATGAAAGGATTAGTTTATTTGGCTACTTGTAAATATTTACAAAATTGGTAACTTTGTAAAAAAAAATATGCACATGGTTTAATATGACACAGGAACTATCCAGAATGAAAATTCACACAATACAACAGTTCTTTCCTTAATATGTGGAAGATTTTCCCATCAGATGTGGCACTGATAGGAAAAAACTGAAGTTGACATGAATTCTTCGCACTGAACATAATACAATGTTGCCCATTAGGTTAATCTTACTCTCGAAATTTTCTTTGAACTGCATTTTAATTTAATTTATCATGTAAAACCATGTTTATTTACAGAACCTTTGATGTGTAAGATTTACTTTCAAGGAACACCTTGCAAGTTTGTAAGCCTTGGCAATTATATTTTTGGTCATTTTGTAGATTTTATGAAAGCATCGTATGCATGTGTCCACACAGTACGTGTTTTGGATTTTCAATTTTGTTATCGACATAGGTTTACATGTAGCAGTACAAAACAATATTGTGATGATCCTTGGTATGTTTTACCTGAGTTATCATATATTCAATATAGACTGGTCTGAACAAATGAATCTTGTTATAATAAATGCCAATGACATTCATTAAAAGAAACAATGTTGCACTGACAGAATGACAGCATGCAGACCATCATTGATTTTACATATTTAATAGCACCTGTATACCTGTTGTGCAGAGAGTGGTAAGTTTAAATTTTTAATCATCATCATCATCATCAATCCCTTAACCCAAAAGGTTGTTGGGGCACCACAGCTGACTTAACAACAAATTCTCTCCATTTTTTCCTGTTCTCTACTTCCCTTTGGTAATCTCCAAATCCCATGCTTGTACCATCCTTAATGTTGTCTTCCCACCTCTTTTTCTGTCTGCCTCTTCTTCTGCACCTTCACACTGTGTTTTTGCCAGTTCAGATGATCTTGAGACATGACCGTACCACTTCATTTGGAGGCCCCAAGCAGCTGAGTGGTCCAAAGCACTCACCGTTATGGATCACTGCCATCTCATCTCTGCATGGATTCAAGTCTCAGATTTGGCCAATGTGGATATGTGAGAAAGCTTGCCAGTAGCTTTTCATGGGTCAGTGATTCTTTTTGTTCTTTCTGGGGTTTTCCCAGGTTCTTCCTCCAATATTTGTACTAGCTGCCATGTATAGCCTATCTTGTGCTGAAAATTGCTGTTAAATCCTACAACAACAACCACAACAACCACTTCAGTTTGTGCTTTTTTACTGTGGTCAAGAGGTCTTCATAGGATCTGATGGCTCATTGGATCCTGTTGTAGACTTCTTTGTTGTTTACATGGTCAACATATGAGATGCCCAAGATCTTGCGGTAGCATCTCATTTTGAAGGTTTGAATCCTTCTTTGTAGATCAGATGTGAGTGTCCATGTTTCACAAGCATACAGGAAGATGGATATGACGATTGAGTGCATCAGCCTTATTTTGAAACCAAAAGCAATGTTGGTATCTTTCCATATTGGTCTCAACCTTGTTATTGCTGCTGTTGTCTGGGCAATCCTGCAAAGTAGCTCTGATTTGAGAATTTTTAATAGTATTTATTGACTGGCATCTATTTGATTACAGTATAATATGTACAAGTTTTATAACTTTGATAAACATTGTAACATTATACATGATAGACCACTATGTATTCTGTTTTTCACACCTAGTTAAACTTGTTGATAATTTGTGCCTGATTGCCAATCAGTACAGAAGAAATTCTCATTTTGTTTGCAACAACAATGAAAATTGATTTACATACGAATAAATGAATTACCATTAAATAGGAATCAGCTTTGACACTGGACTATATTTTCTTTTCCTGTTGCAGGAGATATTTAATAAAGAGAAAGTACAGAACACCATGGTGACCTGGGCAATTAGATTTGGTGGCTGGTTATTGATGTTTATTGGATTCTCCCTCATTACAAGTTTGATCACTACTATAGGTAAGTTGTCAGGCATATTTTTATGTCAGCACAATAATTGTAGGACATATAATGTTACCCTTATCCGTCTTTCTTTTTGTCCCTCAATCCATCACTTTGGTTTTGAGGTTAAGTCAGTTTCTTGGCGCATTTGTGTTCCATAAATACATTTCTTGTTCAAGAAGAAAGTACTGTCCAAACAAGAGGAACCTTCAGGCTGCACTTTCAGAGAGTTTTCAGTCTCACTTAATGAAATTTTAAATCATTTTGCAGATAAATATTGATGACACATTTGAATTAACCATAGAGGTTTAGTTGTAACATGGAAAGAAAAATCTTGAAAATTGTGCAATTAGAAGTCTTTTTATTCTCAAAAATGGAGTTGAATAATTTGCAAATTTGAGAAAATCCTGAATTTGGCTATATTAAAAGGGTACGCAGTATTACCTTTTTTGTTTCTATCATATATCTGTCACAAATTGGTCAAATTTTGCAATGCTGTCTGTACACACTTATAAGTCAAGTCCAACCGCAAACAGCATAGATTGCAATCTGCTATCACATAAGTAAGGGTCAATATTGTTTGTTCTATTGATTACTCCTAACAAATTGCATTTATCTCGATACACCAGCGCATTATAGAATGGCAAATTAGGTTCTGTGCAGTTCGTAGTCATTCTTGGCATATGAATGAGTATATACGATTGATCGATCACTTTTTACGCACAGTAATGGGACATCTTTGCTCCATAAACCCACTGAAAAACTGAATGTAAACTAGTAAAGTAAAGTTCTGTGATATATATATATATATATATATATATATATATATATATATATATATATATATATATATATATATATTGACATGATTCTGTTAAACTGAATAGTTTTTATTAATAAATCTGACATGTAAGCACAATTAGTACTTACTTCCTTACATTCTTTTACAGTTGACTGGATACCAATTGTTCGTGAGCTTGTCATGATGGGAGTGAATTTGATGAACATGGCTTTCTCGATCAGTTTGTCCTTAACTGTTATTGCCATGGGCTGGATCATATACAGACCTTTGCTAGGAATCTCTATACTGGCATTAGCTCTGACCCCACTTTTCTTGAGCAAGTTCAAGTCCAGGGAATCATATAGGACTAGACATGACTAGTTATATTCAGTAATGTGATAGGGCAGGGCTTTACAAATTGTATTAAAGTCAGATTTCCCAGGGAAAGCTGCATGGAAAAATGAACTTGCCCTTAGGAGATTTGAGCTTGCCGCAAAATATGACAATAAAACATGATAAAGTTAGATCATTAGAAAAAATTCCATTTTTGCTTTTAATAGTTTTAAGATATTTTCTTAGGTGGCTGCAGCATATTAGGTAATTTTTAAGTTGTACTCTAGTTGAGTATGATAGATTTTTCCTGTTAACTTAATCAGTAGTCATTTGCTACAACCAAATGTATACCTGATCATATTTTTAATTGTATGTGATATAAATTGGTGCTATTCTTTGATTTTAGATTTTTAATACTGTATCATTGGCAGCTTAGCAAATAAATTAACAAAATGATCTCTGCTTAAATCTGCTCGTAAAATCAAATATTTTTATTTTAATCACTTTTTGTCTTTGAATTTCATGCTTTTCCCTTAGACATTCATTTGTTTTTGCAGAATATATTCAAATTACTCTCTGATTCATCTTAGAGGGAAGAATGTTAATTTTCTGTTGATTTGTATTCTGTTTGATGGAGACTACATTAGTCACACTTGCTATAGCTGTCACCTGAGTTCTCCCTGCATACAGGGCCTATCAAATCATAAACTTTAGTTCTTTCTGCATAAATTGAATTATTTCTTTGTATTTATATTCTTCATGTTTGAGAAAGAACAGCTCAGGTAACATATTATCACACTATACATATGCTTATTTATTCCATGTAAAAAACTGACATTATATTGTATGTTTTGGCACAGAGAGATACTGCCAAAAAAGCATTCCTTTTATATGAGGAATCATGTATGTATTACATTCCTACAAAAAACTTAACTCCATTATTAGACTATCACAGTATCCAGACACTTTTTTATTTCCCCTGATGACTAATAAGACAGAGTGGACTTATTTAATAGACGCTTGTATTGTTAGAGTCATCATGGAAGAAAAGAAAGTGGAATGGATGGATACTGTCATTGTCTTGTAATGGAGCTATATTTCTGGTAGGAATGTAATACAAACATATTGTTGTAGAAGGTGTAGTAAAGATGCATTATTATTATTATTATTTACAAACAGTTACCTCAAGTTTATACCATATAACTGTTGGTAAATAATAATAATGGATCGTTACTACACCTTGTACAAAAAGTATGTTTGGCCACAGGATGAAGTGTGATAGGCAGATAATGTGAGTACAGTCAAACCTGGTTATGTTGCCAGCCTAGGGGTTTGCCAAAAACCATTGAGATAACAGATGATCAAGATAAATGAAAACCAATATGGCGTCAATATAATAACGTGCTTGAAATTTCATTATGTACATGATGTGCATTAATAAATGAGAATGTACGTGCATACATTTTTGGATGTTTTTTTTTTACACAACAGCGTTGCCACGATTTGTTTGATGAAGCGATTGGCATGCTATACAAATATAAAAATATACATACATGTTTGTTAACAACAAAAGGCATATGTACACCAACTAACAGCAGAGATTTACCAGTATGCAATACATCGATTCTCGATACAAACCTTTATTATATTATATTCTCCAACATTGCAAACACAAAGATCGCTCACAAAATCACAAAAATGTGCAGGGTGTAGTTCGTTTTTACAAAAAGCTGACCAGTGTCAAAATTAAACTCGTGAGTCATTTCACTCGGACAGCTCCGAAAAGTATTGTAAACAGAATAGCTACAGCATGTTATCCTTCAGGCAAGATCAACAAGAGCGAGTGAACTGTCATTGGAGTGAACGACCACACAAACCGTGATCACGTGCTACGTGAACTCAGCACATGTGCAGTTAACCAAGTAACCAAGCATGATCATTTTATTGGTCATAAGCTAGCATAAGACATAAGCTAGCATAAACATAATCAATCACAAGAAGTACATGTGAATTAAAAAATCGAAAGACCGTATTCTTGGAAAAAAATATCTCCATTCCCACAAATAAAACTTACAACACCTGGCAATATTGGACCTTATATATTACTGTAGCATAAGTTAACACCCAATATAGGGATTCTTTCACTCCTGTATTTTGAGAAATAAATAATTATTTTTAATTATGCAAAAGTTATTTATTTGTTGTTTGCTATTACTTCTTGCCAAGTTTAAGTGTGTAACAACCAACAAACAGAAGGGTTAGCCATTCCATTAGTTGTATCTGTTTTATTTGTGTCTTTAGAAGTCGGTCAGTTGTAGGTATAGTAGGGTAGCATAATTGACTATCAAAACATACAGTACTGGGCCAAATGTAACATAAGCAGATTATGATGTAACAATGCACTGCTGAGATGGGGTTGTCAATACAAACAAAGGATCATTTGTGTACTGATTGATTCCAATTCATAACTTAGTTAAGTTTGTAGCTTCTCCCTTTTATTTATCCAGTCAAAAGCCATGATTGTACAAATTAAATAACCAAAATGTCTGTCACCAGATGGGATATTTTTGTCACTAATAAGGGGAAACAAATTGCCGGCTATTGGTCATGGGGATCGATATAACCAACGTTAATTGGCAAATTTGGCCCTCTTTTGTGCTGGAGATATTATGGTTCGGCAACATAAAAGAATCGAAAATGCTAAAACCAAGAAAGAATTTGGCGATTTCACTTCAAAAACGTCCACTTAATAGGGTGGGCAAGGTAACCGAGGTCGAGATAAGTGGGTTTGACTGTATAATATAGTCAGACATGCAATGTCCCCAAAGTTTATATGATGTAAGTATCATGGTGGCGCTCATCAGTTATTATGTACATTTGAGAGAGCGATGTATGTAAGGTGAAGTTGTTTGCATTTTAAACATGCATAGTGGACAGAATGTTGGCATACCTATATACTACTTTCATGTAATGTGGCTGAAATTTCTTTGGATATTATACTTTTGGAAATTTTAAATGATCTTATGACACTGCTAACTAAAATGACTGCTCCCTTGTGCTCCAAAAATCAACCTAATTTGTCTAAAGTACAGTATTATTGGCAGCTTTTAAAATATGGAAAATGAATTTTGCCAAACTAGACAATACCAGCTTCTAAAAATGCAATGACTGAATTACCAAATATATAAAATGTAAAAAAAAGTTATTGGCTCTATTTTTTACAATTAACCTTTGAAGTTCGAGAAGTGAAAATGAGCAAGTAGAGCTAGCACTTTTTTGAAAGGTGCACATCTGGAGTAAGGCCAAGCTATATACTCTCTAACCCATATTGCACCCATCAATCATACATCAAAATAAAGGGAATTAAAGGTTCTTTGAACAATTCCTAAGATATAAAAAGTCTCTTTTAAATAGCCAGTATAACTAGTGAGAAAACCCGGGGAAACTCTTTTTCTTTAAAATTCTAACCCTATGCTAAATATGAAACTGTAGAGCACCACCCATGCAGGTAATCAGAATAAAGTTGTGCATTGGAAATATGCTGAATAACTTCAGATGGACCATTTTGTAAGGAAGAAGGCTGAGCATTCTCAAATGAAGCAGACTGGTTTCAGTCTGTTGTGCAGTAACACAAGTAGTTTGGCTTTTATGAAACAAATATGTAGTGATTTGTGACATAAAATTAAATGAAGATTCATCAGAAAAAATAATGTGCAATACTATATAATTTGCCTGGGAGAAATGAAGAACATGCATCTCTGTGGAATTAGATTCCATATATTGTCTTGTATAAGTGGAGTCCAGCTACTACCAACATTGACACAGATTATCCTGCCAGATCAGGGCCTGTGGATTACTCCTGACAAACTGTATATACCTAGATCTGTTGGCACATTGTGCAGAGTCAGGTTTGGGTTTGTGCAGTTTGAAGTAAGAATTGACTTAAAAGCAAATAATTAAGGTATGTCGTTCATGTAACTTGACATGCATATGACATCACTTAGGTCACTCATCTGTGCTTACTCCATAGGTTTTACCCAATTTTTTTTCCTATTTGATTATATTACAAGAGTATATTAAGTGATATGAAGATAGGTTTAGTCAAACATTTCAATATTATGCTATTTAAGTTTGATTTTACAGGTTTTATTTACCAGCAGAAAAAGGCAGATTGTATTATGAGGTCCATATGTCGATCTGTGCAGCTTACTGTTGCTTTCTTGTTTCAGCAAGCTAACTCTAGGTTTACACCATTTACCTGTATTAAAACTTGTGGAGATTGATGCATTTAAAACACATTTATATGTTCGGTTTTGGTTGTAAGAATTCAATATTGCAGCAATTATAAATTGTAAAATAATTGTTTCTGCACAATAACTTGAATTGTTCACCACTTATCTGGACTAAGCTTCCTTCACCAAAGGCAAAGAAGACATAGTGCTTGAGGTCTGTAGGTCACTGACCAAAACGCAAAGTGGTTTTATCACAATAACATGAGTTGCACTCATAGTGGACCAAACCTGGTATACTACTTGGTATACCTGGTATATTAAGGCAAAAAAAGACACTTGTTGATTTTTGACCCAACAAGTCAAAAATCGAGGTCATTGTGACTGAAGAAGACAAAATAGGATTTCTAAAAATACCTTAGTATTTCAACAGATATCTTATCCAAACATAGTGCAGTCCTTGTACTGGAGATAAGAAAGACATCTATTGGTTTTCGGATCAAATGGTCCAGGATCAAGGTCGCTATGACCTACTTCAAAGATTGAAGGTTTCCACACAGAAAATTTATACCAGGATTGCTAAAAAGGCTAAATTTATTAAATACAATTTTTCATTGACTTGTATAAAAAAAATGCTTAAACCATAATGTTTTTTTTTTAATTTTGATAATTGTTTTTTCAGACATTTTTATTTTTCATTTGTCCCCACGCTTCACTAATCCATTGTTGCTTGCAGATTTGTATAACTATATGAACTATATGAAGTGTCAGTAATAGAAAATCATAATTTTGAATCAAGTTAGAGTATGATAATATTCTTAATATGTGGGCCATATTTTACATTGTTCTTGCTTCTCCCATTCTCCTCCTCATGGGATTATACCTCTTGATAACAAAAACAATGATAATGCTAAATTATTATTATTGTTAAAAGTACATTAAGATTTTTGACTATTGTTCCATCTAGAAGAAGCTGAAGCCACTAAAACTGAATGATGACACTCATTAAATAAAGATAAAAAATAGAACTAAGAATCCAGAATTTTTCATAAAATCTGGATAATAAGCACTTTGGTGAAAATGAGCACACAATGTCATGCAGTGCTTTATAGCAAACTTAACCATGTACATGTATTTATTCAAAAGAAACAAACTTTTGTTTTTAAATTGTGCTTCCGGCAATGTGACATTTACTATTATCAACCTATTTACCTCTCTCTGGTTGTGCCTGTGTCATTCATGAGTATGATAATTTTTATATTTAACTCTATTTTTTTCTGCCAATTAAGTTGATTATTCAATGATACTTAAATAGTACTGTACTATCGTTGATCATCAAGCATAGTTATCGAAGACTTTGAAACAGCTGTATTGTAACAAATTTGCTAATAATGACAGCTTATTCAAACTAAGAGCATGCAATCCTTACTAGATTCTAAATAAGCATTTGCCATTATTAATTAAGGATTTACTAATTGGTGTTTTGAGCGCATTATACACAGGTTGATTTGAGTATAAAAATTATTCCCTGTCTATAGAGTCAAATCTACTTCCAGACATGCGGGGAAAATGTTTAATCATGCTGTGGATTACTGTGTCAGCACATACCTTGTGCAGCTAAATTATCCAGAAATATTTGTTTTCTAAATAGCTTCTGTTCCAGCTGGAACCATATTCGTGTTGGCAATGACACTAGAAATATCTATTGGTCCATTAACACATTTTCACTTAAGCAAAGCATGGTTCATTCTATAAATGAAATTGCTCATTTCAACTGGACGTTAGAGCAATATAGGGTATAAAAGTGTTGTTGTAAAAAAAAAAAAATAGCAAACCTCACTAGTTTGTCGTCTATTTTCAAAAATTGTCGCTGTTAGGTTTGCTAAATAGCACAAAACATGGTTTGGTCTAACTACTTTAATGACTAGACTACAACTGATTTAAAAGGTAAAAACACAGGCACACTATTTTCTCACACTAATCTTATCATAAGGCATATAGGATTACAACTGAGAGCCTGGAGCTGACCTTAGGTGACCTGTAACTGTCAGACCGTTTGAAGCAGCAGTACGTTAAATACATGTACCGTATTAGTACCACAACTCCCCCTAAAAATTACTTTTGTGCTTTTCTTTTAAATTCATATATTCATTTCTCCTTTTCTTTTTGATAAACTTGTAAACATAATCAAACTTTACAAAATTTTATTTTGCACATGAATATATATTTCAAATAGTTTCTGGTGAGTTGTAAAAGTTCTACTAACTGTAGTTAAAATTAAGTTCTAGCTTTATGTCATTCACAATCATTCTTGCACCCATGAAAACAAATACATGGTGATATATTGGCATTGCCACGAAAATCTATCGTCCTAATAATTTTTTCTTCAATCCAGTTATCGATGCATATAAACCGATGTGATAAAACATATTTATTATTATTCCCTTAAACACTTTTAATTTTTAATATCCACAAGACAGAATTTTTTTTAAATTGAGTATAAATTAGAATGTTAATACCGTATATTACCACTTTCGTCATTTTCATAATACGCTACTATCCAGTTATCTCTACATCCTTTGTATTGTACACTCTACAATGTGTTAAATAATATAAATGTATATGAAAAATCCATTTCTAGTATTCGATTGTGATATAGAAAATTTGTGTTATGATCCAAATTTCGTTAGAAAACAATATTAAAACGGATGTGTATACATGTATATAAAACAGTAGTCCTCGTTTCATCTATATCCCATTGTCAGCAAACAAGTTTCCTGAAACAGTTTGCTAGATATTTATTATCCTTGCAGTACATTGCTGTTTAGTTTTTTTATATATGCTACATGTACTTAAATTGAAATAGATTTTGGTCAGTAAGAGATAACTACCATGATGCCGAGGTTACCAAAGGGATGATGCTATTCATTGGGAAATGAAAACGTGAACAAATTAAAAAGTTTCAGTTATGCTTCGATGTCCCACCATCGTTTAACTCGATGGCCAGATATATATATATATATATATATATATATATATATATATATATATATATATATATATATATATATATATATATATATATATATATATATATTGATTCTAAATAACATAACTCTACTTTTGGTTTTAAGCCGTCATTGGTAAGCGTTAAGTTTTTTTGTGTTGCAAACTTGCACGGCACAATAAATATGTTCCAATCACTGTGAAATATGAAACAATGCTTTCATTCAAGCTTATTAGTGACTTTTTCAGTCAAAGGTATTCTACTTTGTTGAAGGTTCATGTGTTATAAAAGACCCCGTTAAAGGCACTCTTTGAAGGACTAAACAAATGCCTGCTTGTTATTCCTACGGCAACATCAAATAATTAAAACACTGATAGCGACGGACATTTTTTTTCTCATTTACTTAGTATATATACAGTGTGCTTGATGCTTCAAAGGTAATTAGTTTTTTTTTTCTGGTACATATTTCAAAAAGGAAACAAACTGGCGTCTGGTAAATTGCAGTCATTCAGTTCTTTCAGTGGTGGTCGACTGAAGCAAGTTAGATAGCACAACGACTATTTGGGTTATATTACAGCACAGAGTACTACGGCTGGACATCAGTGTGAACGGATTATGTTACAACAATGTTGTCTTAGGGTGGTTTGTCAATATGAACAAAGGATTTGTTTATGTAATAATAGATTCCATTGCAAGCTTGCAGCTTCCTGTCATGGTGTCTTTGAATTTCACAACTCCAAACCCGACTTTATATACAATTTTTTAACAATGAAAATTGTTGGAGCCAAAAAGATCGTCAGATGGAATATTTCGTCACCAAAAAAGAAAAGAATCGCAATTTGTCACATAGGCGAAGCCCAGCACCATCCTTCTATGATGTTTTCCTCATTATAATCTTGCAATTACATGCAGATTTATTTTATATCTGTTCATAATCCGGATCTGTCAAATGGGAAATTTACTGCAAGGTTCATATGAATGTATTGCAAGCGGTTAATAACTGCTTATTAAAAGATTCCTAAGTGGTAAAAAGCTAATTCAAATAAAAACAACGAAAAGAAACAAATCTTTTAGAGAACACTAACACATTTCACTGGGAAAAACTAAAAAACAGACAAGAGGGCCTATAAATATAGAACAGACTGACAGATTGACTTTATGTCCTGACGCAGCATGTAGCAACAAAAATAAATGTGCATGTGTGTGATGAATCGAGATAACAGTTATACACAGGAGTAACATAAAGATAGATAACAGGTTTATGGAACAATTAAAATACAAATAATAGGCATAGTCTCTGTGCAGAAAATTGTTTACCTTTACAGCAATTTCATAAAGAATCTCGTGCGTCAATAGTACTTGTCAATATTACTCGAATATAGATAAGAAGTTTCGATATTTCGTCATCAGAATGCCCGTTTTCCTGCGAAACTGAAATCACTTGCTATCCAAAATTATAGTCAGTTTGGGGTAAAAATAAAACTATATTATCTCTGTCATGCTCTTGTTAGAATAGATTCGATAAAAGTACTGCCATATTATTGTTTACAGGTTGGTACAGACATCTTAAGATTCTCAAACTAATTTGAAAACTTTAACTTTTGATTGTTCAAACATAAGAATAGTATTATTTCTGTCATTGAAGCATAAGCCCTCAGGAGTCTGTAGTCGCTGACCACGTGATAGTAACACACCAAGTAGCCTTCCCTTTGGAGTAACTTGTACAATGTTAGCTTCTTTATCACAGCAGTAAATGATCCCCTGCTTGTCGATAGCAATAATTGTACTTGCTCCGTATTTTTTGTTTTCACATGCATAGACTTGTTTCCCGTCACTGCCTATTGTTATTAGTCTCTTTCCATCTTTGTAATGAATATTTTGTCCGTCAGGGCTTACACAAATTGGTCTATAACTTGCTGAATATTCTAGTGGCTGGGTCTTTCTAATGATTTTATATGAAGCATCATATGTATATATATATATATATATATATATATATATATATATATATATATATATATATATATATATATATATATATATATATATATATATATATATTTCCTCCAACACATACCAAAATATTTTGTTGAGAGAAAGCTATTCCATGGCAATATTTGTCAACATTAATGGTCTTCAGCAATCTCAGGGTATCAGTCACAGACACAATGTTTATACTATATTCTGCAGTTACGGCCACAGTCCCTTTGTTCAGATTGCACAAGTAACCTGGTTTCTTTTCAAAGTCCAGTGAAGACAGAAAATGGAAAAAAATATTAAATAACTTTAGTCTTTTGTTTGTAGAATCACACAATAAACTTCGTTCATCAGGAAGAAAAATGCCTGAACAAATATTACAGGTTTGTGTATCAACAGGAATCTTAGCAGCGAAAGTGAACACTGAGTCTGGTTGAGCGCGTGGCAGCACCATCGTCAATATTCCTTCAAAAGACGAGTCCGAGTACAATCTAGGGATCAATGACGCCTTCCTTGATAACTGACCAAGTGAACCTAAAGACTGGATAATTTTTTCAAACTCTGTGTGGCGCTTGAAACTAATTTCGGTATCCTCCGATCTGCTTTGAATTGCATCAAACTTTTGCAAGTACTTTAAAAGTTGTTTTGATACTTTACGTGTTGTCAGGAATACCAGTGTTTCATTCTCTGATTTTGCTGACCCGATTAACATTCTTTGGGACGTATCTATGGCAGCAACAGCGCTCTTACATTCAACAATTTGATCAGAGAGTGTCACGAATTCTCGTTTGCAGATTTGCTCCAAATCATTAAACTTATTCTCTTTAAGTTTCTCTGCTCGTTCCATAACAAAGGAATTCCACTCGGTTATTGACTTTTTTATTTCTGAGATTTGCTGTTGCATAGATTCAAGACTTTTAGATCTGTTTACAAGTAGTGTCACAAACATAAGCTTCAAAGCTTCTAAATGTTTCGCTGCTTGCTTGTAGTCTTGTCTTTCATTGAAATCTTTGGCGAAATCTTGGATGGACTGCAAATCGTTACATTTTCTATGATCTTTTAGAGCACACTTCGTGCAGCAAAACTCCCTGTGCTCTGAACAAAAGTGTGTATACTTTTCTTTGTGAAGTGAACATTGACACAATGCATGTTGATTTGTATTCAAACTTTCATTATCTGGTGTTAATTGAACAGTAATTGTATGGTCCTTTGTAGCCTTAAAGGTTTTATGGCACCTAGAACATGTATGACAGAGGTACTCATCACACGTTACACAGTATGCTACAGACAAATGTTCCTTTCCGTCTGTTAAACATGGTTGGCAACACATTGAACAAGCCTCATTAGACTGGTCTAACTTCAAGATCGATATAATGAAGGAATTGGCTGAAAGTTTAGCGGCCCAGTCATCCACTGTCTGTTCGTTAGTGGGTGCAGGGGTGGGATTTCTGCACACTGGACACAAAATGGTGTCTGACTGTACGCCCTCCTCTCTGAGACTATTTAAATGTTTTCGTATGCATTTCTCGCAAAATGTGTGAAAACACGCCAGTACTTTGGGTGACTCGAATGTTTCCAAACAGATTGGACAGTTTAACTGTAAGGTTGTATTGACCTGTGGCTCCGCTATCATAACCAATGACAACTTCCTAGTTGGCAACTTGCGGTGATAGGCCTAACCCATGATATTGCCGTGTGCTTACTGGCTTTTCAGTGTATCCTTTCAGTTCTTTTCGAAATATCCTACATTCTAAGCCTCCTTATACTTGACAGTCACTACTAGCATTCATGGGTCGAATCAGTGCACAGATTTGTCAAAATATGTGAAGAAATCCGATGCGACACGCCTTGTTGACGCATCATATTTTCGATTGTAATACTTATCGTGGCCACTGTGTACAATCATGAATGCAATGCGATGATATCGCCTTGTTCAAGTATCATATTTTCGATTGTAATACTTATCGTGGCCACTGTGTACAATCATGAAAGCCATTAAGCTAGAGCTTTATATCTCGTATAGTGATTCAGCCAAATAATAGAGTGAAATTACACAAGTTGGCCATGTACACAATAGTGTCATACCCGTTCTGCTTTTGCTTGGTAAAGTGATACTTCACGATCAAATATGCTAAGAAATGTTAGAATTAATGGATCCGGCGTGACGTACAACCACAGGAGTCTGCAGTTTTATCAATAAAGCACGACGAAATTTCTGACAACATGAAATCACCTTAACTGTATTATATTTATTGTATAATACCGTTAAGGTGATTTCATGTAGTCAGAAATTTCGTCGTGCTTTATTGATAAAACTGCAGATTCCTGTGCGTACAACAGTCTTAGATACAACAGCCGGGTTATTGCATAGGTGAAGCCTCTCCTATCAGCGCCGAGCATCCATTGAAAATATTACACACGGTGCCAGTTGAGCAGTTTACACGCTGTGCCAATTAATTTTTCAAGTATCAATACCAGTTGTGTAAATGGCGTAGAATTATTTTCATCAGCTTGATAATTCAGCAAGAAACCACCGATATAAGGTTAAATTAGACTTTATAGACACCGATGATTGTCTTTGCAATTTTCCAACGGCTGTTTGAAAAAACGAACATGTAAATTGTCACCATTCAGTAGGCATTACGATTATCTGTATTTCTGTCTAATCGCCTCTCCACGTAAATGTTGTTACGTTGTATCAGAGAAAAAAAAATACATTTTGTGTAGCGAAGTAATTTGTTTTAACGTTAAATATAAATCAAAATATAGTCATAATGATATATGATATTTTCACAGATTGCATCCATCTTTAGATAGCAAACAAAATACTGTTATATATTTTTGTCATATTATCACACACACACACACACAAATATATATATATATATATATATATATATATATATATATATATATATATATATATATAACATGCAAAACATGAATTTTTTTTTAAAATGTTTAATTTAAAAATGGACAATCGTTTTCAAAACTAAAATGCAATCTGCTGTTTTTTTTACTGAATGTTCTTTTGTTGCTTTATTACCCAGTTCCTTTCTTCTAATTCTTTGATCACATCTGATTGTTTCTATGTACATAATTCATATAACTGTCAATAACATCTATTAATTTAATAATAAACTGTTTTCCTGTCTCTATGCATTTTTTTTTTACACATGTGACTATGAAAGCTGACAAAAGTATTGAGGCTTAAAACTAGTTTCATTTTGGATGGATACACACGGTAATGAGCTATAAGCCACCATATAGTGCTTACATGCTTCTACGTGCAGATGTTATACCTTCACAGCGAGTAAATGATGTAATACATCATCCTTGGGTGGCTCTTGCTGTTGCTGACCGAGACTGCCTGACAGGATACGAACATAGAAACTTATAAGTTCATTTCAGGAGATTCTTATATTAAAAATTCTTTGTCCTCAACATTAAAGTCTATGAAGCAACAGTATTGAACATTAGATAAAATAAAATTTGACCATAATAATAAAGTCTAAGAAACAAAAACCTTTTCCAGTATCCTGACAATTTATTTTTCGGGATATAGTAAAGAGTTAGGTAGTGTGTAGCAGATTCTCATTTTAATATCAAAGAGTTCCTCTATTTAAATCATAAATTTAGCACAATATATCATTTGGAACTTACACATCATTACTTATTTATTTTCCACGTTTTATACCTTTTTTAATGTAACAATATTGATAGCATACCCGTTAGTCTAACTTAATGCCTTTCTTATAATTGTCGAGAGGTTAATGTTTCACCTACGGAAAGGCGGAAGCTGGCGTATCTATGCAAGAGCGAGCTCTCTTCTTGTTAATTACCCGGATGTTCGGATCTATGCATTAGTAGTAATGCGGATTCTACAAAAGCATTTCAAGCAGTGTTTTCTGATACTTGCAATCACATTAACTTCAAATGACATGATACCCCTAAAAAGTAGGGAAAGAAAAGAAAACACAAACACAAAACCATTTTCTAAAATGAGGTAAACGTAAAACGTAACAAATTTAGCAATCATTTTCAAATTTTGGAAGCTTTTTCATTTGGAAATCTTTTTTTTGCAACGTCAGTAAATATGTGACTATTTTACTTATTCACATTTTCTGTAATCTGTCTCTTTTAAGAGGGACCCGAGTGGTCTAAAGCTTTCTCCGTTACGGATCACTGCCATCTCACCTCTGTCTGCGTGGGTCGAGTCTAAGATTCGGCGAATGTGGATATGTGAGAAAACTTGCCAGTAGCTTCTCGTGGGTCGGTGGTTCTTTCCGTGGATTTACCGGTTTCTTCCTCCACCATTAATACTGGCCGCCATGTATAGCTTATCGTGTGCTGAAAAATGGCGTTAAGCTATAAAACAACAACAACAAAAAAGTCTCTTTTAAGTTAGTAGTAGCATAAAACGAGAATTCTGATTCATAGACCCTTTTTAAAAATCCAAACAAGTACGAATTCCCTATCTGAGAGACCCCACCTTCCCCTATCCATTTTTCAAGCGCAAGGATTCTGTTTCAGAGACCCAAGGGACCAGATGATAACAGATTACAATGTTTCTATCATCGATTTTACCTCAGATACTCGAGAAACCAGGTGATGGCTAATGATATGTTATTTTCACATTCCAAGGCTTATATTATGGATTTTGCCTCAGAGACCCAATTTTAGACCAGGCCATGGCTAATAATAGAACAGTTATTTTCAGTTATTTTATTATTATCGAATGGGGAAAGTGTATGTATCATATTATAGAGGAAAGCCAAGAGATAGTTTTGTCAAAGGCACTGTTTGAGATAATTTTATTTCATACCTCATCACCAATTATCAATGTTTCAACTGTGGATATTAGAAATATTTCAACATCAGGATAATAAAGACATACCTTTGCCGCTTACACAACGACGAGACTCAAATATAGCTTTTATTTGTAGTTTATTAAGAGGATATTTTATCAATGTAATATACTTTTGATCGATCAAGATCGATGGTAATTTTAGTATATATTTGTTGATTTATTAGATCATGAAAGTTCTTAAATCCTTCTGACAACTTATGGCTCAATTTTTAAAGATAATTGAAATACTCGCTTTTATCAGATCTGATAAGTGAAAGTTTTAGTTTGTCAGCAGCAACGCTGTTGCCACTGAAACATATTCCTGGTGTTTCTTTGTTAATTTCAACTGTCAACTGTTTACCATCTATTATTAGATATTTGATCTTGCTATTGTTGATATTTTTTGTCACTGTCAAATTTTCAAACATTATTTCCATGATTCACACAAAATTTCCTACCCTGGATATATAAAGCATAAATTTATCATCTGATTAAATATAATATCAAATATAGATCTGTGGTCACGACGATCCTCATGTGCAAACGTATCTACTCCATTTTCTCAATAACGTTTATCGTCACAATTATTTAATCGTTGAGGGAGTGTACATCCACACCAGGGCTAACGGCAAACTGTTCAACATCAAACGTCTCCGTTCGAAGACCAAAGTCACAGAGGTTCTAATCCGTGAATTGCTCTTCGCCGATAATGCAACCTTGACATCACATACGAAATATAGACATCAGCAGCTGGTATGTCGTCTCTCCCAGGCCTGTAAATAGTTCGGACTGACCATCAGTTTGAGGAAGAGGAATGTCATGACACAGGAAGCAGACTCCCATCCAACCATCACCATTGATAGGTACAACCTTGAACTTGTTGAGAACTATACATACCTTGGGTTCACCATCTCCATCTCACTCTCCATTGATGCTGAGGTGAACGGCAGGATTGCTAAGGCAGCCGCAATTATGGCAAGACTGAACCAGAGGGTCTGGAACAATCTCAACCATACTGAGAAGACCAAACTGCGTGTCTACCAGGCACGTGTGCTCAGCACACTCCTCTACAGTAGCGAGACATGGACCACTTTTACACGAGCCACGAGAGGAAACTCAATAGCTTCCATATGAGTTGCGTACGGCGCATTCTGCGCATTTAGTGGCAGGACAAATTACCCAACACTGAGGTTCTGGAATAGGCCAGCATGAATAGCATGTTTACTATCCTCGGCGAAAGGCGCATTTGCTGACTCGGCCACTTCAGGAGAATGGATGCAGGCCGCATTCCCAAGGACCTGCTATACGGCGAGCTAGCAGAAGGCACAAGACCCACTGGACGGCCACGTCTGCGATATAAAGACGTCTGAAAACTGCCGACACCAGCGCCAACAACTGCGAGAGCTGTGCTAACAACCGCTGTGAGTGGCGACTTACTGTTTGACAAGGCATTCAGAAAGCCGAGTGAAGAATAAAAGCAAACCTCGCTACAAAGAGAGCCAGGAGGAAGGCGAAACAACAACAGCTTCAACAAGAACCAACCTTCACATGCAGCAAGTGCAACAAAGACTGTCACGCAAGGGTCGGACTCTTCAGCAACTCGCGACGGTGCAGATAAGACACCAAAACAGGAAGCTACACCATCTTCTCTTGAAGACGGATGCCAACCAACATTTAATCGCGTTTGAAAATAACATCCGTTTCAAGTTTATGATGATTTGTTCGAATAGCCATTGCTCTTATAAACTAACGCCTTCATCATTTTTTAAAACAAAATCAGGAGGCAAACCTTTTGGGTTTTTTGTAATTTTATTATTGTCTAACAACAAGGCGTACATTTTGCTGCGCAATTCAATAAAGTATTTGGTGATGCTCGAGTTCCTTTCATCCTTGAATTTACCAAATAAGTTTCTTATTTGCGTCATCATAAAATATACTGTCACGAGGGTAATCGGAAAGATCAAACAGATGTCGGTTATTATAAATAACTTGATAGACGCCCTCGTATTCAATTTCATATACAAGCGAGTCAGTATCAGTAAACAATAACCTACTTGACGGTCACTCGCGGGGCCTTGAGTGGCCGAGTGGTCTAAAGCTCTGTCCGTTACGGATCACTGCCATCTCATCTCTGTCTGCGTGTGTTCGAGTCTAGGATTCGGCTAATGTAGATATGTGAGAAAGCTTGCCAGTAGCTTCTCGTGGGTCGGTGGTTCTTTCCGGTGATTTCCCGGTTTCTTCCTCCACCATTAATACTGGCCGCCATGAATAGCCTATCATGTGCTGAAAAATGGCGTTAAGCCCAACAACATAAAACAAAAACTTGACGGCCACTGCTTCTTAACAAAATTATCATGAAAATTGTACATGATCTACTTCGACAAATCAAGTACAGAAGCACCAATATAAATCGGTTTATTCAGTTTGGTTTTCTTCTTCGCATTGCTACAAGCTTCTCATTAAAACTTTTCATGCTGACAAAATCATCGTCTGATACAAGTTTTTTTTTTCGATGGTTGATATTATTAACTAGCTCGATACTTGCTCGCTTTCTAATATTTTTTATTGCCTTAGCAAAAACGGAGTTATTCATAAGCTTAAAGAAGTATTTTTTTCTCAAAATCAATTTTCGCTAAAGCTCTCCTTTGTATGTTTGAGTTAATGCAACCTCTCATCAAAGGTGATTGATTGAATTTTAGTACACGATGAACTTTCCTTAATACGAGACCGGCGCATATTTCTTGTTTTAGAAATTTATAATGCAAAATATATTTTTTCTTATCGAGCAAATTTGGTGCTTGCTTTTTATCATCGAATTTTATCTTGGTGATGCAATTGCTAGTTGATCCCTAGATAACAAAGTATTATCGATTATCATTGATACCGCACGGAAAGAATAATCGTTGTGTAAATCATGTAATGAAATATGATGAGCAAGATCAACTTCAACAAAATATGAAACATCGCCAGTTATCTTTTTTCTATCTCCGCTAGAAATTGGTTAGGTGTAATCCAGTGAAATCCACCATGAGGCATTGGTTCTGCTATTGAATAACCATAGAGTTTGCTACAATCTAGACAAATTATATACTTTGATGGAAGCTCAGAATTATACTCTTTTATATACTTGTTGTTTGCTTCAGAACAATATTTTGTTTTAGCGCAAATACCGCCACGAATACATTTTTCTATAAAATTAAACATATCAACGTCAGTCACTATTTCTAGCTTTACGTTGCTAAACTTTGGCAGAGCATCCCAAGATAACTCGAGAGCAGAGTAATACTAACAACGATCTAAAAAAAATAATTATAACTCACTTTTCGAAAGCTTTCAAATATATACGGATTTATGCTGTGCTGTCAGTTTATCATTGGAGTTATTTTTCTTTAAACATCGTACTATACATTAACGTCGCCAATCAACTTCTTGAGAAGCCAAACAGCTAGGTCCCTACCACGATATAATTTAATCGGCTTGGATAAATTCGAATCAGTACAACAAATAACTTTGTACGCTACTTCGCATCGGATATGATTTTGGGTTTTTCTTGTACTCGATTGTTAAGATTATTTTCTGCACCAAGCACAGGCTGAAGTAAACACTCTAAGTCGATATATATATATATATATATATATATATATATATATATATATATATATATATATATATATAAATATATATATATATACATATATATATATATATAGAGATATATATAGATACATACTCATTTTTATATATATATATAAATATATATATATATATATATATATATACATATATATATATATATATATATATATATATATATATATATATATATGACGAAGGAAAGTTTAGGATGTAATTATGATTGATAAACTGTAATAAAGTACTATTTTTGGACGGCATTGTTATTTGTTGTACATCATTACAGTTCTGAAGATACTTTTGTAATTTTTCATTGTCTGAACAACCGTGTAAACGGCGATAACAGAAGTTCATTTTATTGTTATATTTATTATAATGTTTACCAACCAGATAGTTGAATTTTTTTTATCCAAACGTAATGTTGTCGATTGCGAAGCTTTTTCTGAAATATATCTCGGATAGACGTTTTCATGCTTGTCAAGACCAAATACATTAACTGAGATATTATTTTGCTTTTCAAACTCTAGTATTTGATTTTCCACAACTGGAAAGTCAATACCATTAAAATTTGATTTTGACACATGAGCAAAATGTCAACGCGATTAGCATTTTCCTTCTGGAAACATGGCAGAAAGAATAACCCACTGAAAACATTTTTTTATCAAGGTTTCTACGTTCACACAGCGTTTATTTTCTACTTTTTAGTGGCAGGTCAATGTACACAGTGCCTCTATCTTGTAGTACATTATGTTTCATTTTCAGTAATCATCTCAAATCTCCAGCGCGAAAGTAATTATGTAAATTCTTCTATTTTTGTAAATGTATATCCTGATTTATTTCATCAGATAGTGATGAAAGTTTAGTTCCAAATAAAACACGTTTTGATTTTATTCCAATGTAAGGGTATGCAATTCCCTCGTCTATAGATTCCTCTGTCTCGAGTAGCTTTGAGAATATAACATGATATTGCACTAGTATTTTCAAACCCTTAAGATTTTCAGGTTTACGTTTTACAATGGAGTGATTATGATTATCGTAAACAAGAGAGAATTTAAGATAAAATAATTTATATTATTAATGCAGCCAAAGAAAAAGTTAAAAAAAACTCAGAGGAAGAAATATGCTGATATCTTATATAAATTAGCGTATCAGTACAGAACTAAATCAAAAGACTATGATAAAAAATGAATTTTAAAGGACTGCTTGAGCTGTATGAAAATCGACTAGATAAAAGATTATCAGAGGAAACCACTGGATCTGGTGATAGTGTTTATATCTAACACAGAAATAGTTGACCGACTTATGCTGCTAATATTCTCCAAAGAGGCCGATAACGAAAGCGCAGAGATCTACAACGAAATTATTGATATATTAGATAATCTTAGATCGAGCGGATTACTAACATCAGACAAGTAAGATATTTTATACAGCGATCTTATCTAACAACCTTTATATAATCAAGGAAAATTTAAACAACATTATTGCTCGATTTGTCACAGACAACGAGTGACAGTACAAATTTTTTCTGTACACTAAAATCCGCCAATGATATTAGTTCCTAGTAACCTGTACGAAAGCGGATTGATTTCATCCTTAGTATGACATACTATGGCTAAAGGTAAACTTTAATGATGATTTTACATTTAATTTTGGCGCACAGAGTGAAACTTTCGGGGTATCAGTTAAAATACCACAGGGAGCGTATAATACAACTAATTCCAATAAAACGATAAAAGAGCTAACAACAAATGGGGCAGACGCAGACAATTTTTAGCTGACTCCAAACTATAATACACGGAGAGCCAGAATCACATGAAAAAAAATTTGATAATCGATTTTTCATCAGGGACAAGTATTGCATCATTATTAGGCTTTAAAAAATAAAACAATACGGTATCGGTGCAGAAAAATAAATGTTTATCATAATCTCTTCTGTACAAATTTCGTGATTTGTCTGTTAACAGCGATTTAAAAAAGTCACATGTAGATGAAAGATTGATGAAAAAAATAATTTGAATGTGTAAGACTTTAACACTTCTGAATATGAAAATGTTTATCAGGTTCTTTGGAGGAAAAAAAAAAACAACGCAAAAGAACTCCATTCCACTCTGAGGATATGTTGTTGTTTTTTAAGTCTGGACCCCACCCCCTTCTAAAATATATTGAAATAAATTAATTAGTGAATGCTTCATTTGAGTTCCAAAAGTAAAATTGCAGTATCGGTCTTTTGGAAGTTTTATTTAAATCTGATTTATACAAAAGATATGACAAAACTTTTTTCTGGAAATTTTTTTTTGGTCTTTCAGAACCAATATTTATTTGGACAAATTTCCATTAGATTTCACATTGTCATTATTGATTTAGTATCATCGCAACATTTTTATTATCAGCGAAGTTATAATCCACAAAACTAAGCAAAATATGGTTTAAATATATCCGTACTAGTATTGTCGTATGATTGGAAAGAGGTTGTGAATTTGTAAGGAGCAATAATGCTCAGTTTGCTTTGTCATTTGTTCAAATAGTTGTATAGGAGACGGATCTCTATTAATTCTTAATTTTATTTTGACAAAAAGTTTTGGTAACAGGGGCGGATGCTATTAGGAAATTTGGATAATAGACTTATTTCGACTGTTACGCGCATATAATGTCGTATTCGATATGCAGCACCGAAGAGAGAGAGAGAGAGAGAGAGAGAGAGAGAGAGAGAGAGAGAGAGAGAGAGAGAGAGAGAGAGAGAGAGAGAGAGAGAGAGAGAGAGAGAGAGAGAGAGAGAGATTTATATAGTCAAGGTTACTTCACGCCGCTTGATAAAATAATAATATACAGATATTTCCTTTGGCATAAGCTTGTGTAGTAATAAGAACGTCAAAGCACAGGTCCAGGAGTCTTCGATGAAAGTCAAACATAAAAATAATCTACAAAAACCCGAAGAGTATGTAATTCGTTGATTTATACTTCATACTAGATTTCAAATATCCAGGTAAAGATGTTAACTATAGCATGGTAATTTATATATGATGTTGTTTTTGGTTCCCAGCGGGGGGGATGTAAATGTCCGTATTCTACATGCTATGGGCACATAATTGGGAAAAGAACATGCATTTCTATGTTACAATAAAGATCTTATTCACTTTGTCATTTGGGTTGATGATGGCTGTATTGGAAGCATATCTGTACCATTTGTAATTTTCTTTCAGCAAGAAATTTTGGTTCCAAGCACGAGTGTTTATTTTAAGGAAACTTGCAGTAATGAATGGCTTTGGTCAATTGTTAGACTATATACTCTCGTCATAACTTTTTCGTCTAAAACAAAGAAGAGTAATTACTTGAATTTACTGGAGGTTAGTGTCATATGGTTAGTGTGTCAAAATCATAATATACAGATATTTATCTGAGATCTGTATGCGAGATTTATCAAACGTTTTAAACATTCGGAAACCAATGGCGTTTGTTCAAGGTGAGAATGGTGTAAAGAAGCCTGCATTACGAAATATGATTAGGTTCATTGTTACACGGAGTTGTTTGTCAGATGTCAGTTTTTACCGATGTTAATCGACGATTCTAAAAGATCCCCTAATGTCACCTAAATTTTATGCAGGCACAATACGATTTGCAAGTTGCCATTGCTATAGCTAATGTGATTATTTAATTCCTATCGCGGATGTATCTAATGTGAGAGAGAGAGAGAGAGAGAGAGAGAGAGAGAGAGAGAGAGAGAGAGAGAGAGAGAGAGAGAGAGAGAGAGAGAGAGAGAGAGAGAGAGAGAGAGAGAGTGTATGGGTCACCGTTGATGTCATATTTAGTAGTAAAAAGAAGTTTGACTAACTAATGGAAAATTTGACATCATTCGAATTTAATTTTAGGGGTAACATATTTATTAGTTATTTTGTTCTTCTCCTTAGTACAGTTGATAATAAAGGGAAATTACTCTTGAATTGGTTCCCAGTGTATATTTACGTGGCTGGGGATAGTTCGTACATTAACCCCTTTATTTCTTAACATAAGGCTATGGTGTGACTTTTTGAGCTATAATTGTGTAATAATTAAAGATATAGATATATTTGTGAATTTGTTTGTTCCGGCTTTTGTTGTTCTTGAAATTGTAAACATAGCCAGTGAAATACAAATAGTCGGCTAGGAAGCAGAGCTAACCACTTACAGCAGTAGACACGTTGAGCATCTCAAAAACTGCCTAATTGACAACTATTTTCAACTCTGTCAAGCTATTAAGTACACAATATTTTTCAAAATCATCACCCAGAGAAAGGGCTTTTCTTTGCACTTTGAGTATCAAGTATTACCAAAAATGGCATTCGGATATGAAACTTGCATGTATAAATTTGGGGGTGGGGTGAATCACCTTTTTATTCGATAAATTCCCACGGACTTGTCAGGCCAAGTGAATGATATGCTTGTGTTTTGCTTTATTATATCTATCCATAAAGATAGAACTTTTTGATCTCATTCATGTATTTTATTTTTTTCTGAATAACTATGTTGGCAGGTGTATGCAACATTAAATTTGCGCATAAAAACCGTGCCTGTTATGGATGTGCACTGCAAGATACTGTTGGTTGTGAAAGTAAAAGTAATAAATCCAATTCACCCTAGTAAGCAAAACCCCGGCAGTGACTGTTGACTCTGCTTAACCATCCCATCCAGTTCAGAAGATTTTAAATAACATCAGTGGTCTTGGTGTAATACATAAAACACTAGCTCTGTATGAGGTATTTTACTGACATGACATACAAAACTATTTCATAACAGTCAAATTTCAATGTAAGACATCTACCCATATATTTATGTTTTTGGGGCAATCCAAAGATAGCAAATATTTACAGTCCGGGTGACTGCACAGGGCGCTATTCACAGAGCTGTATTTCCCCCCCCCCAGGTGGATGGGTAGCAGTGGTAGGTGACACTAGGCCAAGGTGCAGTTTTGTTGAACACAAACTTGCAACAGCCCTATTTGCAAAGTTCTTGACACTATGTGGACTTTAGTAACAATTATATACCCTTTATGGTCCTATTATTTGTTTGCCATTAGTGAACTTTACAGTGTATCCAAAGAATTTATATCATTAGAATAGTATTCTTATGATCAGGACTTTAAATAAAATGAAGTATGTCTGTATATGAGACAGATAAACAGACCATTTATGGTGATTATATTCCTCCAGCATACAAAACAAGTCCAAGAATCCTGGCCCTATTTTTCTAAATAAGGTTTAAGAAGTCTTTTCATTAAAATGATCAATAGGAGCTGACCATCAATCAGTAGATCTCTTAAGGTCATTGTTAAGAACTGACTTGTATGACTTCACCTAAAATCATTTAAACTTTGATATCACATAGCTCATGATTGAAAATGGATCAAATAAAGGAGAATTTTGCTGACAAAAAATATTGTACACTGAGTACTGGTCTGCAATGTATATTATAGCTTTAACTTAAGTATATGGATACTTTTTACTGAGAGATGATGAAAAGAAAATTAAACTTACAGGTGCAGAAAAAAGTCCACATCTGTCAGAGTAGATGCAACAGAATGTAGCAATAGTTTTGGAGGAGTTCTGATAAAATTAGAAATTTATATCTTGAAAGTGATTGCAATTTACTTGCATATAATCCATGTACAGGCTCTTTTGTATGATGCAAAGTTGTTGAGAGTTTAAGAGTTTTAGTTTTGTCAAGTATTAATCTGAAAAAAAGAAACTATGCAAATATCATGCATGAAATTTGCAATATTTGCATATATATATATTTTCATTAAGTACTTCCTATGTTTAAAAACTTTAGAAAATTCCTCGTTTTTATTTAAATTGAATGGGGAATCATCCCACCTTGCTCCAGTGTTTACTTCTAGAATATATTCTGCTTAAAAAATTTAAATTTAAATATTTTACAAGGTAACACTTGAGATCCCTGAATACCATTTAGTTTTACAAAGTCTTCTTTCCATAAAGCATACTCATTATGGTAGAGACTCAAGATGGCTCAGTGGTTAGAATGCTGGACTTGTGACCAAAAGGGTACAGTTTCAAATCCTAACATTACACATGACTGGGTCAGCTACTGTGCTCCTTGGGCAAGGCACTTAACTCCAACTGCCTCAGCAATAAATAACCTACATGTGTTGTTGTGCTGTAAAGTGTCAAACCAAGTCAAGTCATGGTTATAGAAGCTTCACACACACACACACACACACACACACACACACACACACACACACACACACACACACACATGATTTTTGTGTAGAATTGTTTAAAGAAAATGTATAAAAACTTAAAAACTATTTTGCATTTGCATAGAAAGTCATTTATGGAAAGCCTAAGAACAGGGGGTTCCACAAGAAATCCAGAGAGTTCACAGCAAATTGGCAGCTTCTTCCTTGGGATACTTGTAGGCTTGGCTTTACTGGCATTGGGTTTTGCCCTTCTTGTCTGGAATGAGGTAAGTTATGTTATAGAAATTTTCTTTATATTAGATCAATAGCCATTTAATATAATATGCTTTTTGTCAAGTGATCTTTGAATTGTTACTGCAAGGAGTGCCATGAAGAGGTCAATGTAATATATATATATATATATATATATATATATATATATATATATATATATATATATATATATATATATATATAGCTCTGTTGAGTAAACTTATTGACTTATTGTTATATATCTGTATACTTGGGTATGTTATATATCTGCATAGCACTGCTAAATAAACTTTGGTGTATTATATATCTGTATAGCACTGCTAAATAAACATGGGTGTGTTATATATCAGTATAGCACTGCAAAATAAACTTTATGTATTACACATCTGTTCAGCATTGCTAAATAAACTTGAGTGTGTTACATGTCTGTATAACACTACTAAATAAACTTTGGTGTGTTACATGTATATATCACTACTAAATAAACTTAGGTGTGTTACATATCTGTATAGCACTGTTAAATAAACTTTGGTGTGCTTTATATCTAGCACTGTTAAATATTCAAAGGAGACATTTTTACACATTCCCAAATTAGGACATCTCCTAACTTGGGCACAAAGAAATTATGCACTGATAAATGCAGTGAGAAAACAGCAAATACAGCAAACAGCTTCATATATATATATGGGGCCTTTTTCTCTGTTGTTTTTTGATCTCCACCTGGTTCACTACCCTTCCTTACCCCTCCTTAATGGATGATGTACACCTTTTGGAACAACATTGACAATCTTTGAAGCCTAAAGATTATACCATATATACTCACTTATTAGTCAGCCCAACTACAAACAACATAGACCCTGACCTACTATGCATGATGCATTTAAAGTTCAGAATGTGTGCTGTTCTCCTGATTACTGCTACCAAACTGCCTTGACCCAGATCTGCCAATGCATTATATTATGAGTTGTGAGAGTATCTGGTAATAAATTTATTTTAATGTGTCATGTAATTTTTTAACAAGCACCATTAAGCTGTTTGCCACAATTAACACACCTTACATAGGCTGAACTAAGGAAATTTAAATTGTTGAAGGATGCTGTGAACAGCCATTTGGCACTGAGATGTCCTGTTCTTTTCAGCAAAGTTGTAACTGGGAGTCATAGTGCATAAAAACATGTATAAGTATTCATTACCATTATTACAAACATGCCCTCTTTTTCATTAAAAATGAGAGAATAGTAGTGTAAAATAATTTTAAGGGATCTAGAAAATTGACTAAATCTGGAATTGTTTTTCTATAATTGACAGAGTCAAGCTGTTAAAGCATTCAAGTCTTTGGATGAAGGTTTTAACATAGTAGTAAGCCTTAAAAACATTGATGAGGTAAACCAAGATAATAAGGGGAAGCTTGTTCATCTCATTGGAGCACTTAGCACGGACAAGGTAAGTTTCTTTGCACAAACTCACTGGCCTTTTGTGTGTGAGTGGAATGACATATACAAAGATAAGTTATATTACAAGGTCTTTGAAAGAGGCTTGAATAGAATTTACATAAGGGATGGTACAGAACAAGGAAATCCCTGTTGAGGGGTTAAATTATTTATCTCCTTACTAGGCAGAATGTCAAGGGGAGACTAATTTAGTCCCATGATTGGGATTTTCCTTGTTTTGGTACAAACACCAACATAGATATTTTCTCTCATCCAAAGTTTTTCCATTCAAATTAAAATAACCCTGCAATATGGTTAGTAGATGTAATATATACAGGATACAAATATTACCTTATATATTTTTTATACAAGTTATCCAGTCGTATACTCTTTTTTGAAAATCTAAACAATTATCTAAGTGGAATTTACATTTATCATTTGTTTTTAGAATTTTTTTTTCTCTAAAAGCCAAGGAACCCTCCCCCCAAATTGTTACATGATGCAAGTATTGCACCACAAGCATCTGAGATCATATTATTGTTTGTCAGCACTGCAATAATATCTGCTCATGAAGTCCTTGCAGTGTCCAAGCAACTGTAGCATGTTGTATGCATGAGAAAATGGAAACAAAAACAATTGATTGTGATTTGGATTTTTAATGAAGTTTTAACAATTTTTCAGACATACTACAAATTCCTCAAAAGAAATTTAGACTTAAAATAATTTTTATAAGGACATTACATACAAACTACAGTAAGTATGACTGACAAATAAATTGTTAGCAAGGACAACAAGTATATGTTTGGGGTCATCCTAGCATCCCTGTTTTTTATTGTTAACACTTGTGCTTTTTTCTTCCAGGGTAAACACTGAAGAAAACATTCCTGAAAGATTTATGCTGGTTTTGCCATGTACATATAGTCATTATTATTATTATTATTATATATATATATATATATATATATATATATATATATATATATATATATATATATATATATATATATATATATAGATGCAATAAACTGATGCAGAACAGTGTGAAACTAGTAAATTTCAACTCTTAATGAGTCTTTTTCAAAGGCAAATACAAAACATATTAGACAAACAAATAAACTCAAAATGTTATGTTTGTAAACCTCTACATGGCTGTCTGCACATGGGTTAAAACTAAATATACAGCCAGCTTGTATAGACTTGTTGCGGATACTGAAAACGGTGTATAATTCCTAACAGTCTACAAGCCAAAGCGACATCTATTTTTACTTTTTTGTACATTTATGTAACGCATATTATATCCCGGATATTTTATTCTATACCGGTTATTCTTATAGTAAAATTAAAGGATACTAAGAAGAAAAAGTTAAATTCTACTAGTGCATAGTTTTCTTTTTCTAGTCTTCTTGGTTTAGACCGCTAGGTTTCATTGTTCTAAGGCGGCATATCTAGTATGATTCTCTTTCCTTCCTGGTTTCAGAACTCCAGCTGTGGTTGTTAGCAATAGCGATAAGTGTTATATATATGTTTTGTATTTGTCTTTGAAAAAGACTCATTAAGAGTCAAAAGCACTCGGCTAGTAAGTTACTAGTTTCGCACTGTTCGTCGTCAGTTTATTGCATCTATTTTAATCAATCCCTGACACACGTGACCCTTGGTGGATCCAGTGCACTTAAAAGAGTTGTTATTCGCCATATGATTTGTATTCTTTATATATATATATATATATATATATATATATATATATATATATATATATATATATATATATATATATATATATACATACATACATTTATAGACACAAATACATATTGTTTTTTTTTAAATATGAACAAAAAGCCTGCCTACCTACTAACTTACTTTTAAAACCAGTGCAAATGGAAACACACATTACTTTTGGCCTAATGGTCAATGACTGTCCTTTATAGACAAGTTTCACTTTTTTTTAAACTGACTATTATTGATAGAACTATTATTTTTTTATGCACAACAGGCTGTACAGTATGAACGCTATGGTGTTAGTGTCCATGCAGTGAAGTTGAAAAGTATGGGGGAGATGTACCAATGGGTGGAGCATGAGGACAAAATGTACAGTATAGCACTAAAATCAAATATTCCTTTTGATTTGTTTAAAATATATCATTATGTGAATCACTTACATCATGGATTCATTTTTTGGCAGTTCTTAGAAAGTGTCCAATAAAATGATGCATATACATAGCTGCCAATGGAAGACAAAATGGTTAAAATGGAGTTAGTATTTCAAGTAAATGGTAACTTTCTTCCTTGCTTCTGTGTTTCCACTTTGAGGAATAGATGTTTCTTTATCCTCTGATATGTAACAGTTTTCATGTAAATAGTATTTGAACTTTTCAGTTGCCTAATCAATCTGTTTCATGACATGGTTGCACATGAAATTTTTGCTTTCGTCATATTTCTAGGTTTGCTGGTTAATAAGTGTTTCTGTTAAATGATTTGACTAAATTTGGCAAAGTGATCAAGCAGATGACTTTTGTATTAAATGATCAAAGCCAGATCAATTAAAATGCCAAAACCCAACATCCCAGAGATTTGCTTTTCATTTTCGAAGTCAGACAAGTAAAATGTTGTAGGGTATTAGACCGAGACAATGCCTTTTTTCTATTTTAAAACAAGTTGGGCAAGCAGTAATTTTCAGCTATAACCCTTTACCTAATACAAGCGCCTTTTTACGCCTCTTCCCAATTCGCATAAAAAGTGCCTTTTTATGCCTCTGTAAAGAGCAGCCATTTTTAGCGGGTTTTCGTAGCACCACCTTTGGGGAAAACCCTCTATTAGATACTACATTCATTGGTGTGAATAACCATTACATCAGATGATGTGGTCACTTTTTATGCTTTAGATGAAATCTGCTATTTAAAGTAAATAGGTCGTAACTGTGTCTCTCAAAATGATGGTTTCCAGATATTGTTCAGTACTTGCTCGAGATTTTGCAATTAGAATCACAACTATGAAAGCTTCAATAACTTAGGTAAAGGCTCTGATACTGATGTAAGAATCCATTAGTTTTATAAATTATCAAATTCAGCAGATTTAGTGATGTAGATGCAGAGAAAGAACTTGTAAATTTTGAGTATTTGAAATGGCATCTATAGTTAATCATGCGGCTTCACTGACTTGATGGTGAATGAGTTCTCTTAAGATTTTAAAGCACATACCAAATTCTTCTGTGAAAAATAATTATACAGCTATAATGAACGTATTTTACTCTTTAATCTTTCCATACATAATATATGTGTACCAAAAACGTAAAATGGTTAAAATTGCTGTTAAACGTAACATACACTTCACTGCTTAACAAGCCTATGTGTAGTGCACTGCAAAGGGTAATTTTGCTACATGCGTATTAAAGGGCTAAAAAGCCATACACTCTATGAAGACAAGGGTCAATCACTTTATTTTCACTTATATAGCCATTCATGCCTTCCAGGCATTGTGAATTTATGAATCTACCTCTTTTCTTCAATTCATTAATATATTGGGATATACCATACCATCAATTAATATGTTGTATACAAACACCTTTTATTACTTCAGTGATCGAATTATAAGCCTAACAAAACAATTAAAACAAATCCATTATAATTAATTACCAATCATTTTAAACAACCGTATTATATTGTGTTTACTGAACCTGGATTCCCATGATTAGATCACACTTTGAGTTCAATCCAGCGAGTCATTGCAATTACAGTGCTACATGGTAATGGATGAAAAATGTTTTTGATCTACCCTGAATGTGGCTGTCAAAGCAACTGATTTAGTGAAGGAGTTTGACTTAAGTTACAGAATAACGCAACCGTTAACAAAAGTTCTCTTGCTAATCACTATTTTGACAAAAGCAGGTTCAGATAATGCAAGCTTTGCATAAGAAACAATGCACTCTGGATTCAGTTTTATGCAGAATACCTGGAATTCTTTTTGTGCATGTTGAAAATGATGACTGATTCATTGACCAGAAACATGTCAGAAAATTCAAAACAGGTTTTGCATTTTCTGGGAGTTTACTATTGGAAAGCAAGAGAAAGCAAACTAAAGTCCAAACTAAGAATTTTCAGACCCAGTTTTGTGAAGCAATCTCTTCTAACTTAAGGATTTTTTCAGGAGGAATAAGACTTTCTCTTCTGTTTCAGTGAGTACTACAAAAAAGGATTAAAATTGATTGAAAGAACATATTCATACTGTAAGTTTTATATATATGGGTACCACAAAATATTTTGTACTGTGGTATTTCTAAACAAGCTGTGATACAAATCATGGTATTCTGGAAATACTAGTAAATAATGACATAACATTTCTTTCTTTTTTAATTTGACATTTTTTCAAAATTTTTTATTTTAACCAAATACTGTTCACAAATCTCATTTGGCCACCATGTGGGCATATATGGCACTTGCAAATCGTGTGATTAAAGGATCATGAATATAATTATATTTGTAAGGAAAAAAATACATTTGGGACAAATACAGCTGTTTTGTTTTGGATTGGCTGAAACTACTAAAGTGCTAGCATATTTAAAAAGAAGTGATATGTATCACCAGAAAAAAATACCATGGTAAACCAGTATACTAGTAATACCGCACACCCAATAGAAATAGAATTATTCATTACTGGTTATAAGCTCTTTTTTATTTTTCCCATTTTTTTGTTCTACAGGGACTTTGTTTCTGGGTTTTCTGACTGCATGGTTCCAGATGGGAACATTGTAACAGAACATGTTTTAGTTCAGGTTTGCGTACACTATTTTTTTATCACCCCTGGTATATTGTTAACTTATAGCTTCTTCCACATTTAATTATTTTTTTCTTTTCTTTGTTGTTTTTAGAATTGACAATGATGACGGTGTGTTAAATGCAAGAAATTCAAAGGCTTTGAGGATTTCATATACATCATCAGCTACTTGCTGCATTTGTGCCAGTTGGTCTGAGAATATATGGTTGACATACAGAGAAATGGCAAAGTAAATCAGAGACATGGAAAATCAAACTCTTGAGAGTACTGATGTTTTGAGCATTCACCCAAATACTAAGAATCCGGCCAGCCTGGCAGAGGATATCATTGGGGCGTTTTCCCCACAGAAGAAACAAAATACATTGCTTCCATTACATGGAGGAAATGAAACTTCTTCAATGTCTATACTCTCTGGAGCTGTGGTTGCATCATTTAGTACAGTAAGGGATGACATAGTTTTAGTCAAGAGTGGGTTTCTACCCAATTCTTGTAAATCCACATGCATGTCATTAGGGCCTGCAAGTCCAAACACATATGGTTTATAAATGACTGAGTCTTACCATGAAATTGCATCTCAATTTGATGCCCTATCAGCCAGCAACTGTACCATCCAGCTCTAGATCCATAGTGTTCAATGACTGCAAGGCTTCTATATCGTCCCTTGCCTTTTTAAGTTGAGTCATGGAACAAAAACATTGTCAAGGATCTTACTGATAGCTCCTTCCATATGCTGAACATTACCAATACTCCATTAGTGCTACTGTCTGTATGCCTGACATATTTACTGGATGATTTTGATTTCGATAATCTGCCTATACTAATTTGATGTATACATCCTGTGGATATGGTAAGTGATGCATGCATGGCTTATTGTAACAGTCTTAGAGACAATTGCCCAGCCTTGTCTGTGTTTCCAGAAATATATTATGTATATGTATACTCCTTGTTTAACTTTTGTCCATTATAGAGAGTATCTGTATTGTGTGCTTAACTTTTGTCCATGATTGTAGATTGTTGACATCATGGCCTTTAGACCTTAGAAGGTTCCAGAAGTAATTTAGTTTACAGTTTGGTGTAATTTTTCATTAAGAAGATTTGTTTTTTTTTGTGTATCAGGTTTTTATATAAAGTTGTTCTCATAAAAAGTTTTCATTGTACTTTAAGTTCAGTTTTTAGAATCATTGTTGGTTGTGTTGAGTTATAATTTGAGAGGAATTATTTAAAAATTATTCATTGGAATTAGAACAATATTATTGACATTTTGGACTAAATCATTATTTTTGAATTATTGGGAATTCAATCAAAGACATTCTGGATTATATCTTTGTGATATATCAAAACTGGAATTCATCTGTGTTGCTATACTTGTGGACTTGTGATATAACTTTTAGGATTATTTGAGATTTAATTCACAATACTGTCGATTCCTTTTAAAGTTTCACTTTGTATTCTCGGGTTTAACTCTTTTTGTGTTGTGTAGTTTAAAACCATAGAATTGTAACAGTATTTAAAATCATAAGAACCAATGGGCAGAATATCAGAGGTAATTAATGTTATGAGATATATTTTCGTATAAACCTGTTTGCATCTAAGGTGTACCCCACACCCAAACTGAATAGGTATAATTATTAAAAAGTGCCTGACCCACACATAGGTAGGAGATATCACAAGATTGCACACTGTAAATTCTAAATGATTCATTGAGACAAACAACATTGCTAAAATAAAATATTATTTTCAAGCCTAACAAAAATGAATGCTGCTTGAACACAATACTAAGAAATTTAGTCTTAAATATTAAGTGTTGTGTTGAAATAATAAAATCCACCTGTTAAAATCCAGGATTATAAACATTCTTTAACTTAGAAATCCTTCAGAAATCTTACTTGATATCTGAACAGTTTTCTCACCAAGAGCAATGACATTTTCGTTGTGCAGAAGGATAGAGTTAATATGCATCTTGTCAATATTTCCAGATTTGGGATTGTTTGAATGATCACAGCTTTCATTGTTTTATAACTTCCGGAATGATTGAGTTTTTTCTTCTAGGTCTTTTGGTAGCTTTTGGGCAGTTTTTGTTTGATGCATGAGACAGAAACCATGCCAGTTTAATAAATGGGAACACTAACAGACTGATACAATATATTTTGATGAATCTGCATAAAGTATTTGTCATATTTTGCCTTTTGCATAGCATGCAGATGAATTGGAGTTCTTGTAACAATATAGCAGTTTTGTCTGCATTCACAAATTAAGTAACTCCAGTCTGAAGTGAACCTTTGTTCTTGGCATTTTTCCAAAGCTGTTTTTGCTTTTCTTTTCTGCCATTCCCTTACCAACTTTCTGTGTAAACAAAATTTATGTACTGCCGCACAGTTGTTATTTGCTTCAGCATATTCCATAACTTTTCACTTTTGATAGCAGCATCATAAGCATAATGCTTTTTTATTTCTGCCTCTATTCATTTTAATTATTGCCAAAACTTTCTAGAAAGAATAAACGTAAATAATTTTTGATGGTTGTGGGTATCCTATTTAGACTTTATCATATAATTTTGCCATGGGTGGTCAGTTATGAAATTGTAGCAGATAATTATTTATTATTGTTTCTTTTTTTCTCCTATCAGTATTATGGATCACTGCCATCTCACCTCTGTCTGTGTGGGTTTGAGTCTAGGATTTGGCTAATGTGGATATGTGAGAAAGCTTGCCAGTAGCTTCTCATGGGTCAGTGGTTCTTTCCGGTGATTTCCCAGTTTCTTCCTCCACCATTAATACTGGCAGCCATGAATATCCTAGCATGTGCTGAAAAATGGCATTAAGCCCAAAAATAACAACAAAATCCTATCAGTAGCTTGAATCAATTAACAAAAATATGATCAATTGTCAGTGTAGGCATCACTACATACAAAACCACTTTATGTATGTGTGACATTAATGGATGATTAAAAACCATGATTATTGCCTTATCTCATTAAAAAATACATCAAAGAATCTGTATTGATTAGAAAATTCATTGGCATTGTGAAACAAAAGAAACCCATTTTCCTTCAAGCATTATTTACCATGGAATACAGTAATATAGTAATTGTTCAAAAACTAATAACCTTCCTTGCTTTAAAAACAGCTAAATAAAAGTAGGGGATAATCATTGATTATGAAATGTTGGTACCTAAACTATGATTTATCGAAATCCAGGTGTCGGCCTTTTATTTACAGAAACATGTCAGATAAATCCACAAAACATAGATGCCTTTATTTAAGAATATCAACATCTTAATGGTGCCGACTTATATATTGCTATTTGACTGTAATTTACCCTTCTTAGGCATGTGTTTAACACAAACAATATAGAGCCTATCTTTGCCTGAAGACTAAACATCATGCATGTATTTCTACTTGATAACAAAAATTTTCTTTCATAAATACCTTCAGAATCATAATTCCTACATCATATCTCTTTTGTTTCTTTTCATATTTTATTTACTCAGAAATAAAGCATATGTGCATTTCTAAGATAGATTTAAATGATCACTGATTAGCAGAGGGTAAAACACTCGACTGAGAGATTACTAACTAGCAGCTCTTTTGGAAAATACACATACAATCATGGCTGTAATACATGTATGGGTGTGCTTTCTGGTGGATGGACATGTATCAATTAGACCAAAAGAGTAATGCCAGGTTTTCATTCATTATCCTACCCATAGTGTTAGTAAAAATACTTTTAGACTGCATCATCATATCAGATGTGTAACTCCATTAGGCATGTAAATCTGTCTCTGGTTTTACTTCTGTAAAAATATACAGTTAGTCAGCAAGAAAACTTAATAATTTTCAACTTTAGACCTTGTCCCATAGATAAGTGAACCTCATTCTTCCAGGCCTTTATTTTTCCTAAATTATTCAGCTAGTAGGTGAGTATTTAATAATGTGATTAGTTAAATATAGTAAGAAAAACATAATTTACTAAATATTAGCTGTTTATCAAAAGGAGTTCAGTTGGAAGGGAGGGTTTGTTTTGTAAAATAAGGCAAACTTTCTCTGTTTTTTAGTGGAAAGCATTCTAATTCAAAAAATAAAATGTAGACATTTATATTCTACAATAGTCATGGAAATGCCTTTTTTGCATGTATACTGTATACTAGATCAGGTTGCCTGATTTTTTCTCAATCAACTTAAGAAAAAATAATACATGTAATGTTTTACATCCTTAGAACTGCTAGTGGTTTGTTTAGCTTAAACATTTCTTGCATGTGATATTATTATGTTTCCTTTATTACAGCAAAAGAGTGGAGATCTGAAGTGATCAATTGCAGTTCTTTTCATGAAACATTCAATCAGAAATATGTTTATCCTACGTAAGTAAATTGGGATGAGATTTTATGCATTTTTGCTTACAACAGAAGACAAATAAAGCCTTTTATTGTAAATTTAATGTCTTCTTGATCCACGAAGAGCACATCTTCTTTGAAAAAACAGGACCCTTTCGCCAGTCCGCAAACTTGAGTGAAGAATGAATAAAAATGTAATTTTTCACAAAACCGGTACAATTGATACTTATGAAATTAATGCATTTACAGTAAATACATTCTTTAATGACACTCATACTTTTGATGCAAAATATGACAGGTTTAGTAAACTGACTTGTTACTTATTTCATAGTATACATCAAGTTATCAAGAACTATTTTGTGATTTCCAATTACTTTTGTAAACAAAATGTTTAATGTTCTTGTGGTTTGCTTAGACTCAGCAGGTTATATTAGTAAAAAAATGTTTACATAAATCAGTAACTAATTGACCCATATTCCATAGCTTTGATGCATCAATTTCATACTAGACCAGAAACTGATGCATGTAAACTCCTCTGTTTGTGAGTTTGATTTTTGGAAATTTGTAAGTGTCAAACATTATAGTCAGGATCATATAATAACCTCTGATATCCTTGCCCTTTGAATGACCATATTTATGCAGCACCTGTTTGACTAACTTGTCAAGTAGCATTGTTCTCATCAGAAGATTGTTGTGTTGGATTATTAGATAATTGACAGTAATGTCCACTTTGATCTTTTGTTTTGAGAATATAAATGGTTTGTTTGAACGACACTGATTTGATTGGAATTTAACACTTTTACAAAGTAAGATGACAAATTGGCTGTGATGACGAGAAATTAGAAAATGTGAGACTAATCAAAGATGTTTATTGAGCAATGTGTTCATGTTTTTGGTATATAGGTGAATATCTTATTTGATCATTTCAAATATTACTGCATGACTATTTCACTGTGTGCATTGTTCTATTGTCAAGTGACATGAATATGTAAATGAATAAATAAATGAAATGAGTTCATCTGATGAAGTCATGTGCCTGTAAATAAACTAAAATTAACAGTTTACTAAATTATAAATTAATAAATAAAAAAACAAATAAATAAATTGGCGGTTGAGTGCATTGCAATAATCGCTTAACAAGTTGATATTAGTATTGCAAGTTGGTAGTGTACTTTATATTTCAGAAGGTCGCCATCATATCTACATTGGACCATAGAAGCGTTTAATGTCAGTGTAGGGCAATTCAGGTTGTCCAAAGGTAAATTACTTTATGAATGATATACTTAGATACTTATTGTTACATAGTACAAACACCTTTACATTATGTACATTTTTCACATTTTAATGAGCAAGGGTTTGTAATATTTCATGCTAATTAATTAATATTAATGTAAGCTTATTTTAAAATTATCATATCTATCATGGTCTGTAACATTTGCCATTCTGCAGTGCAACTGGTGCAATGGTTGTTGCCAACAAATTCTTTGCATGATTTTGGTCAGTCAATAAATACTATAAAGAAACTTGTCTAGAAAAGAATGTAGTCTAAGATTAGATGCATGGTTTTAGATGAGGTTGGGGAAAGACTCGCATTTGGTTGATAAAGATCATGCATAGATTGGTGTTCTGTGTGTTGGTTGGTCAAAGTGTGCAGATTTCTGGTAATCTTATAGTACCAGTCTATCATTGTGGACTGCTCAATGCCCACTTCATTTAACTTTAATAACAATTTTCAGATGCAAAAGGGATAAATTGCACATTTTATTAATTTTATAGAGACAATTACATAACTGTTGTCCACTTGAGATGTAAACCTGTACGCCAGACCAATAAAAACCTTACATAGATCAAAACAACATTACATGAAAAAATGTATTCATACTTTATATAAGATCAAACATTTTCAAACAACAAATGCTATACACAAATTATTATTCACATATTTGCATAATTATTTACATTTCTGAAACTTTTTTCATTCTTTTTACTTGTGCATTATATGCAACAAATGCACCTTTCTCACTTTTCAAAAAGTATTCTGGGGTATTAAAATCTCTGCAGCAGGTGTTATTGTTTATTTTACATTGTAAAAATGATGCTACTGTATCTGAATTCAGAGTCTTCCTACATTCTTTATGTATTCATCATCGGAAAAGATCTCTCATTCTGCAGTGTTCCTCCAGAACATATATGCCCAACATCACCATTTTAATGTCTTTTCTACATATTTTGCAAAATGCATGGGAAGATCCTAATTTGAATACATCTACAATGCCAGAGAAGACTTTAATCCAATCAGCCTGAAACTTGCCACAACTTAAGTCAGTGTCTTCAAGCTTGTATTTCTTCGAGTTGGACTCAACCAGTTGATGGATGGAATATTTCAACTAGATGAAAGAAATAACAAATAATTGAAAACTTTAGATTTGATATAAGATAGAGGAAGATCTCCCAATTACAAAATTTGTAATTGGGAAATCTTCCTCTTTCATATATCAAATCTAAAGTTTTCAATTATTTTTTATTTCTTTCATCTAGTTATGTGTTATAAATTGATATTTTTTCCTCATAAACACCAAGATATTATGCCAGGAGCTATCCAAAAGTTGAAATCTAAAAATAAAAGAAATTGACACAGTAGCAGTCCAGAAGTTTGTAAGATGTTGATCGTTTCTATTAATTGCATATCTGGTTTTTGCAAAATTATAAATTTGCTATATGTTGTGCTGATTTTGATCAAAACTGGATATAAATTAGCAGTTATACATATTCTCGACCCATGAGAATGATGTCACTCAGTATGTGTACTATTTCTGTCATCCTGGTAATGCATCTTCCTGTTTGCATTACGTAAACTTAATTAAAAAATATGACAGTATGATAAAATCACAGTGCTAAATTCAGCATTTTTAAAAATATATTGTTAAATTTTTATAAATCAACTCTATCTCCACACAGAAAAGTCAGATGAATTATGATTACACCACCATGACTGCAACACTGTAAAGTATGAAAATTGATGTAAGCTGTATGCATTTGTTTGTAATAAGTATAAACAATAAAATAATAATGTATAAAATAAGAAAACATACTTACTACACAGGTAGTTGGTCAATATTAGAAATCCAAATGAATGTCATATTTCAGAGCAATAAACGACAAGATCTTCACATACAGGAGTTGAACCATGAAATTGAACTAGTTTCATTATCAGACAAAGGAAAAGCATAGTTTTGAGTATGGTTTGATTGGTTGTTTCAGGCCATTCTGATCTCGTTGAATTCGCATTCTAACAAAATTATGTCCAGAGCCCAGGATTCATACAAAACAAAAATATTTTATTTTAGAGAAAGAATAAAAATGTGTTATTTATGTAAAAAAAACCCACACAAAATGGTTGTATGGACATACAATAACCAAAATGGAAATAGCTGTACAAATTGCAAGTAAACCATACTAGTTGACACCTATGCAATTAAGAGCTATTAAAGGTCTAATAGGCTAATGATGGTAATATATGGCCAATAAAGATTGGTCCTGGACATCATCATATGAAAGTTTCAGGCCCTGTGTATTAATATTACTATGTTCATTCTTCTTTCTCCAGCCATTTGTTCCTTCACTGATGCCTAACATTTGAATTGTGGTAAACGATAAAAAGGAATTTGAAAGAATATAAGATAGTTAGCATTCATATCTCTCTATCACTGATGTGTTGGTGATTGTAGTTTTTTTAAACATTTGTCAGCATTTTCATCTGCATCCTCATTGAATACCTTCATATAAAGAATATCTGGTAAAAGACAAGCATATGTCCAGTTTATTTTTTTTTCATGGGTATTTATATGTACATATAGATCAAGGATATCTGTTCATAATGAAACTTTAAAAGTACAAATATTCTCACTTAATCAATCTCATGGTTCAAATCAAACCTGTCTGACAGAAGCAAACAAGTTGTTATTAATAACATTAAATCAGAGCTGAAGTCCATCAAGAAAGGAGTTAGACAGGGATCTATTTTAGGGCCTATATTATTCATATTGTTCATAAATGACATGCCCCTTTATGTACAACATTCAAAACTGATCTTAATTCTTATGATACTGCTGTCCAAAAGTCTGATTCTACTTTGATAACTTTGATTCCAAAAGTCTGATTCTACTTTGATAACTTTGATTCCAAAAGTCTGATACTACTTTGATAACTTTGATTACAAAAGTCTGATTCTACTTTGATAACTTTGATTCCAAAAGTCTGATTCTACTTTGAGAACTTTGATTACAAAAGTCTGATTCTACTTTGATAACTTTGATTCCAAAAGTCTGATTCTACTTTGAGAACTTTGATTCCAAAAGTCTGATACTACTTTGATAACTTTGATTACAAAAGTCTGATTCTACTTTGATAACTTTGATTCCAAAAGTCTGATTCTACTTTGATAACTTTGATTCCAAAAGTCTGATTCTACTTTGATAACTTTGATTCCAAAAGTCTGATTCTACTTTGATAACTTTGATTCCAAATGTCTGATTCTACTTTGATAACTTTGATTCCAAAAGTCTGATTCTACTTTGATAACTTTGATTCCAAAAGTCTGATTCTACTTTGATAACTTTGATTCCAAAAGTCTGATTCTACTTTGAGAACTTTGATTACAAATTTGAGTGATTTATATTAAGTTGAATGAAGGAGCTTGCTAAAAAATGTTTTTTTGATTCCAAAAAGCGTTGTTGCACTTGGAAATATGTAGTGAACATAATTATATATCCTGAGCTCTATATACTTTTGGTAATAAAATTGAAAATTTTGACACTTAAAAACTGTTGAGAGTTCATGTTGAAAAGAATCTAGGCTGGTCAAGCAAGTGAAACACATTTGTTTTATACTAAACTCAAGAATTTACCTTTTACAGAGGATGAAATTTTATCACCCCACAATCTATTGGAACTTATTTTCATTCTTCTTCTTTTGGATCACTGCTGCATAATTAGAGGAAATACAGCTGATTGCAGTATTAAAACAATCCACAGATTTAGAAAAAGGTCAATAGAATTTGATACACTGTCCAGAAATCTATTCACAAAATTGAAATGGCTGGAATATGAAAGATTAGCCTACCAAAAATCCATCTTAAATTTAATGTTCAAACTTTATCCACAATATTTGAATTTTATGTTTCACTTTAAGCATCTGGGACCTAAATTGAATTGATTACATATAATCTTTGCAAAGCACTATTTAAAAAAACCCAAATACTTTTAAAAAAATAATAATGATAATAGGTGCATAGTTGATGAGTATAAGTATTAACAAGATCAACACATATTATTGATGCAATTTGACATGGGTTTTCTTAAAATCTTGTCTGCAGACTATTTCTAATCTGGAATGAACAGATTTTGGTATTTTTGTTGATTCTATGAAATGTTTTGATTATGTACTGGATTTATCTGTGCTAATTTTGCAGGAAATACATTGGATTGAAGGTTGTTAACATTTTAAAATTTGTTTCGGTTCTTTCATTCTTAAAATCAAAATGTGGGAAGAATATGAAGTCTTTCAATTGCAGTTATCAAAATGATGCTATAGAATATAATGCTTTTTTCATTTTGCATGCAGTAAGGGGGATGTAATGCAATATAATATAATGCTTATTCCATTTTGAGTGCAGTAAGGGGGATGTAATGCAATATAATATAATGCTTATTCCATTTTAAGTGCAGTAAGGGGGATGTAATGCAATATAATTTAATGCTTATTCCATTTTGAGTGCAGTAAGGGGGATGTAATGCAATATAATATAATGCTTATTCCATTTTAAGTGCAGTAAGGGGGATTTAATGCAATATAATATAATGCTTATTCCATTTTGAGTGCAGTAAGGGGGATGTAATGCAATATAAGTGCTTTTCCATTTTGAGTGCAATAAGGAGGATGTAATTGCATGATCTGATGCAGTGAAGTCAATATTATTTTCAGAATAAACACTTGGATCTCAATGCCCTCCAGTTTTCTCCATCTACTACTCAAAAACTTCTATGTTTACATAAGGAAATTTATGTTGATGTGAAATTGTATCATTTACATGTTAAATCCATAGCAAAGTTTGGATATATTCCATCATTCCTAGATCTGCCTTAGAAATAATTAGGTAGGTAATTGTTTTTTCTCTTGATCAAAGACTCCTGAGCTAATACTACTGACATGTGTCCAACATCTTTTGTGTTTCTTATATTAACATTATGCACATTTATTAAAGGCTATATTGAGATTTTTGTTACGTGTATATCTCTTGGTTTCATCATATGTAATTTTGTCAGTGCTATAGCCCTATTTAAAATATATGGCCTTAAAATGCTTACTCATGTGTCTTTATGTCATAAACAACTTTTCTGAAACTGCTTGTAAAAAAATCCTTGGAAAGAACTTCATAAAAATACTTCTGAGTTATAATTCAGCCATTATCTAGGAACAGGTATTCTGCTAAAGGCATTAAAATTTATGAAAGTCAAGTCTCTCGGTACATGTCAGACTCTTGATGTGACTGGAGTTGCATCTCCTTAGCAAACAGAGAGCCTGATTTGGATCATTTTGGTGGAGCCTCTGGATTTACGAGTGGGACTCCACGTGAGCATGACATTTGGAAATAAACTTTATAAACAAGATTTTTAGGTTATTGAGGTTAAAAAATTCTTCTGCTACTTTAACCCCTTACCTCATACAAGCGTCTTTTGATGCCTCTACCAGTATCGCATACAAGTGCCTTTTTATGTATTTGTAAATAGCAGCCTTTTTGAGTGAGTTTTCATAGCACCACCTTTGAGGAAACCCCCTATTGGATACTTTCTTCATTGGTGTGTATGACCATTACGTCAGATCACGTGGTCACTGTTTATGTTCTGGTTGAAATCTGCTATTTAAAGTAAGTAGGTCATAACTGTGTTTCTCCAAAATGGCGGTTTCTCGATATCATTAAGTACTTGCTTAAGTTTTCATAATTAAAATCACAACTATAAAAGCTTCAATAATATAAGTAAAGACTCTGATACTGATGTAGGAAGCCATTAGTTTTATAAGTTATCAAATTCAGCTGATTTAGTGATGTAGATGCAGACAAAGAACTTGTAAATTTTGAGTATTTGAAATGGCAGCTACGGTTAGTCAGGAGGCTTCACTGACTTGATAGTGAATGAGTTCTCTCAAGATTTTAAAGCACATACACAATTTATCTGTGAAAAATAATTATACTACTATAACGACCATATTTTACTCTTAAATCTTTCCATACATAATATATGTGTATCAAAAACTTAAAATGGTTAAAGTTGCTGTTAAACATAACATACACTTCACTGCTTAACAGGCCTATGTGTAGCGCACTGCACTGGATAACTTTGCTACATGCATATGGAAGGGGTAAAAGCCATACACTCTATGAGGGATAGGGTTACAATTATTTTCTTGTGACTGTATTTTTAAAAATTGCTAACATGCAGGAACCCTGTTAGCAAAATTGGTCAAATTGACTTGAGGCTAGCCCTGATTGGGATGTGAATTGTTACCATTTCAAACTGCCAATCTTCCAAACGATTTTTTCAGTTGCAAATTATACATGGCATTCTGCATGATATTGTCATCAAGCTGGAACTGAATAGATATTGAAAGCTTAGTGTTTAGCATTTCAGAATTGCAACCAAAAGTATTATGCAAGAGTTTGAATTCCACCATTACATCAGCTTGGATTGGCTGCAGTGGTGTGACAAGGTACTTCACCCCAATTTAGTGAACACTAAATAACGTATTTTGCTGTGCTGTAAAACTTCAAACCTAACTATTATATAAATAAAATCTCAAGTCACACATTTGCCCCAACACCTTCATAAGGTCTTGTAAGGAAAGCATTGAAAAACTGTTATTCTGAACTACTCAGCTAGTTATATTAGGCACAGATGCTACGGGTAGTGAGAATTTTACAAAGATGCTAGCTTCTCATAAGCAACTGTTTCATTATCCATATACTCGTAGTTATATTAGGCACAGATGCTACGGGTAGTGAGAATTTTACAAAGACGCTAGCTTCTCATAAGCAACTGTTTCATTATCTTTATACTCGTACTTTAGGCTTCATAAGGCAAATATTTGAAATGTCATAAACATTGTTGACTCTTTGGTATTTGATGCAAATTAGTGAGTCTTGTATAAATGAATGTTTTACCAAGTAAATCTTTAATTTATTGTTTACTAAATTATTTCAATTTAGCATATATGTCTTGGTTTTCTTTAGGCTCAGACTTAAGTGTTGGTCTCCATAATACTAATAATGAACTTTACAGGATAAAATGGACTACATATCTTGTATATTTGACACATCTTAAGCACTTCTATAGGTTGTTTGGCTCAAAGGGTTCATGTTTGATGCATATAAAATCAAACTATGTAACGGTTTAAATGTCAAGTTTATTGTTTGCCAAATGATGCCTAATTGTATAGAATTTAATTATAAAAACATTTGAACAGTTACCCAATGCAACAGTGATAATATGTGTAGAAACTATGTGAGACATACCTGAACAATTGGCACCAGATTCCCCTGATACATCCATTAGAACTGAACTACAAAGGAAAGTAAAACATTTACCCCCACCCCCACTCCACATCAGAACTAATATGGTCAATATCCTGCATGGTACGATTTGCATGAATGTATGTCATAATAAGACCATGGACTATGTTCATTCAAGTGTTAAAACAAATATGATTTGTAAATCTGGGAGTTGTGAGAAATTTATAGGAATCAAAAAGGTATGACTCAGAGCCATTTTTCATTAGGGGCAATCTCCAGGTAGAAATAGAGCAGAAATCCATAATATAATGCTATAAAAATGGTATTTCCTTGGCCTGAACTCTATCTGGTTTTTGCCAAATAGTTTTAGCACTAGCTTAATTTTTGAATATTGAATTTGTCATCCAAGTAGAGAAACCTAAGTTAGAAAAGTCTTACAAGTTCTTTGAATCTAACTTTTTTCTGGTTCACTTTACAGAACATCAGTTTTGAGATGTTGACAATGATAAATTAGAGAATATTATGCCTGGTCATCTTCAAAGTTTGTATGCAGTCTGTAATTTCAAATCTTACAGGTTTAATAAGCAGAATATCAGAATTTCATCCACTTCCTCCATCATATCTGCATGCAACTCAAGACTCCCAAGTGCTATTGCATGATGGGGCTTTTTACTGGAAAGTTTATTGCAGGGACCCTCTACATCCAGAGGTAATGTGTTTTTAAAATGGTAAAGCAAACAAGTTGAAAACATTGTTTGATATGCTAAACCAAAAGGACAACATAATAATTATAGAAGTACAAATTTTATTATATAATTAGATTTTAAAAGTAGCTGAAGTCTGTTAGATCATGCAGCTTTAGCATATCTTACTAATAATTTTGAGGTGAAATGACTGCATTATTTCTTTACCCTTCATCTACCTGAGTGAAAATTGACCATTAGGATACAAATGCAAACAAATTGCATTTTGACACCCTAATGCTCAATGTACTCACCGTCTTTACCTCATCTTCACAGGAATGCACATGGGATTGTCCAGAGAGATCTAAACAGAATAAACCAAGTTTTATAAATCTAAGCCATATGTATAGCAAATACATCTTGAATCTCGCTGATAATGCAGTTAACATTAGCCAGAATTGTGTACTCTGTGTCCAGATTGTGTTGGGCTATTATTTCTGTGTAGTAAGTACACCCCAGTATAATAGTGACAAAATGCAATTTTTATATTCAACCCATGTTATTTAATGCTTTGTCCCACATAATAAAATTAAGAGATTGCATAATGATTACACAATAAATGCTCCACTGATGCTGAAGATTTCAAATTTAGATTTGTATTTAGCATGTGTCATTATTATGAAAATGGACAAATTGATTAATTTACACACTTTTTAAGAATAGGGTCAACTGTCTAACTTCTTTGCTCAGTTTATATATGAATCATTAATTTATTTTGTTATCTTTTAAGATGTGGATAGCATTGTCCTATAAATGGAACCCACAAAATGGGTGCTGATAGATAGTTTAGTTCTGACCTGTTTCTTCATAAAATCATGCAAACTACTGCAGACATCTGGCTGCAACACATTCATGTTCCTTGAAGCTGACAGTATTGCTTTCAGAGTTACAGTCTGTTGAAGGGGTCTTTTGGTTTCAAATATTTCTAGATAAAAATCCTATGTTTGACAATTTAATAACACAACCCTGCTTCCTGTCACCATTTTGAATTTCATGATCGCATCTAACTGTGCCATCAAATCTGGAAATTAATCAGGTGTGACTTTTGCTGTTCATTTATTTTAAAGTTTTGATGACTTTGGTCATGTGACTAGACTTGTACATCCATGTATTTGTCTTGTACATCCATATATTTGACTTGTGCATCCATGTATTTGTTTTGTGCATTCATGTATTTTTCATATGACTGTCATGTATACTTATAATGCAATCATCTGTACAGGTAAAAATACATCAAATTGCCAAAGAAGACGATTTTTCATTCAGTTTAATTCATGTGTGGTTAGACAAAAACCAAAACAAAATATATTGATAATTTATATCAAGTCACATGACCAAAGCAACTGAAACTTTCCAGTTAGTGGATGAGTGATACCATCTTCTGATAGGTTGCTGAATCGGTTGTGACAGCTATATACAGTCATGACATTCAAAATGATGTGGTAGGATTGTGTTATTACACATGGATTTGTCAAATACAATATTTGATCTGGAATTATTCTGTACATATCAATGAATGGCCTCTTAATCAGAAAATAATCAGGAAGAGATACATACTAGTAAGTATCTGAAATGTGCATTAATGCTTTGCTGTGGATTTATCAGTGTCCATTGCATGTAGACCTGAGATCAGACAAAAATAGTCTGTCAGTATTAGTACATGTTTGGTGACTGATTTATCAGACTAAAAAGCATTTAACTTGAAACAATGTGAAAGAAATGATTTTCAGTAATGTAGATTGTTTTTATAAATTCTGTTGAGACAAGTTATTTTCATAATTTTAAACAAAATATGTCAATATTTATTAATTTAGTTTTTACAGTCATTAAATCATTAAGGCAAGATGTTTTTTTTCTTGTATTCTTTTTACTAATATTGATTAATTTACAGATTGGAGACTTGAGGGCTCGGCTTGAGTATGCAGGAATCAGTGGAGAATCCTCGCTTGGATTGCCTGCTATGGTAGGAAATCAAGAAATACTATAATTGCAGCATATACTTGCTTATAAGTCAAATCCAACTGTGAAGAATGTAGACTCTGATCTGTGTTTTGTGTACTTATTATTTACTGTTTAGACCCAGATCTCCTGGCACATTATGCAATGGCAGATCTGGGTTTGTGCAGTTTGCACATGGGCTAAACTTATAAGCAAGTATGTCTATTACCATAAGTGAGCATATATAGTACTGTATGCAAGTGTAATAGTATTATAAGCAAGTATAATAGTACTATAAGCAAGTATAATAGTACTATAAGCAAGTATATTAGTACTATAAGCAAGTATATATAGTACAATAAGCAAATCCGTGTATAATAGTACTATAATTGTGTAATAGTGCTTAAGTGAGTACAATATTGCTGTGAGTATAATAGTGAGTTTAATAGTACTATAAGTGAGTATAATAGTGCTATAAGCAAGTACATAAGTACTATAAGTGAGTATAATAGTGAATATAATAGTACTATTAGTGAGTATAATAGTACTATAAGCAAGTACAATCATAGAACTATGAGTATAATAGTACTACAAGTGAGTATAGTAGTACAATAAGCAAGTGTATATAGTACAATAAGCAAGTATGGTAGTACTATAAGCTAGTCTAATAGTGCTATAAACAAGTGTTACAGTAATAGTATTATAAGCAAGTGTACTATAAGCAAGTGTATATGGTGCTATTAGCAAGTAAAATAGTACTATAAGCGAGTCTAATACTATAAGCAAATATAGTACTATAAACAAGTATAATAGTATTATAAGGAAGTATAACAGTACTATAAGCAAGTATATATATATATATATATATATATATATATATATATATATATATATACATATCACTGTAAATCAAAGATAACACATTGATAATAAAGTTCAGATTTACCAGTAATCATCTGGATGTGGACAATCTTCGCTTACATGTTATATGCATATACAGACTTTTCCCTTATATATCACTGAATTTTTATATTGCCACTAGCACACTACTTGACAGATGCAAAGCCTATAATGGATAATTTCACAGATGAAATGATAACAGAAAGCAAATGGAATGCATAATGAATGAAAATGAAATAAAGAATTAACAAACAGTGCTGATTTTTTTTCTTCTCACCCACTTGTCCCATCTGTGCTCACTTGTCCCAAATTTCAGTCTCACCTAAGTTTGATGAGATGTATTGTAACTGATATTCTAAAACAAAAGAATAATGTATATTTATTTCTTCAAAGGACTTAATTTTAAATTTTCTCTCGTATTTTCTTAAAATTAGCACAATGTTGAAGACCGTTCTTCTCCTGGATGCAGCATTTCCGTATAAGAAAATAATTTTCATTTGGGCTAGGGCATATACTGTGTGTATGCCATGTTAAAGACATCTTATGACTATGTTCTTACATTTAGTAACAAAAAAGCAAACTGAACAAGTTCATTGAAATTCAACAAATTATTTATTTCCCTAGAAAATAAAGTAAAAACGTAATAGAAACTTACAGTATTGTGAGTTAAATTCCCAAATGATCTTAAAAGTTTTGTCATGCATCCAAAAGTAAAGAGTGTTTCAAATAAATTCTAGTTTTGAATGTGCTGATATGCCAATAGTCTTGAATGAACTGATGAGCCAACAGTCTTGATGTATCACAGTATATCCTTGAATGAACTTATAATAATCCCACAGTAGTGATTTGTTTTGTAAAATGACAAGGAGCACTTTGCAATTCTACTGAAAATTTTTTAAATGATTTCTCTCTAATTATATTTGAACACAGCTAACAGTGATTTTACAAAGTGAAACTTAAAGTTTAAATAAATAATTTTGATAATAACAACCTTATATATAAATCTAAAACACAATAAAATTACTGGATGTGGGTCAAAAGTTGGCTTCAAGAACCATCTAAACTTCTTTTAGAAAAACGTGAAATATCAGCAGATAACCTACTGTATATACCTGTGTAAAGCCCAAACTGAAAAGGTATGAGCACACAAAAAATGCATGACCTGCATATAAGCCAACCCAATGAACCACTACATAACTGATAAATATAACCATGGACACATGGATGATCAAGATACTCATGTGGCACAGTGGTTGCTGTCATGGACATATCAGAATTCCCTAGTTAGATGATTTAGCCAGGTTAATGGACCTCACTGGAGTCAACTGAATTGATATTGTGTTTCAGAATCAATTTGACCAGATGACAATAGGCAACATCAGCATAGGTGATATTTTCTTTGAGTATCTTGAGATATGGCAAGTCATCTCAGCCGAGATCAGTAATAATGGCAAGGTAGAGATTCTGGAGTATGTAACTTGATCATCAGCAATGAAATAAACAGTTGCATAAGCCAGAGATATAGTGATGGCAGAACCCAATATGAACAATAAGAAAACAGTTTATATGCATAACCCAGAAGGAGACCAGTATGTAGCGACAAAGAAATACATTGATGATGGGGACAAAGAGATTACCACGCTCAATGAAAACTATGAGGATGTTGCAAAGTTATTTAACTGGATAGGTAATAATTTACAGGATGACTCTAAAATCATCAACAACTTCTTGGGAAAGCCCAATATAATCCAGATATACTGAAATTGCCACAGAATTAAATATGTTAAAACATTGGAAAGAAAACATATTACAATCTGAACTAGATAATGCCAAGACTGATATTAACACACTCTCAAACCATTTGAGTGTCAGTCAGCCAAGACTGATATTAACACTCTCTCAAACCATTTGAGTGTCAGTCAGCCAAGACTGATATTAACACTCTCTCTAACCATTTAAGTGTCAGTCAGCCAAGACTGGTATTAACACACTCTCAAACCATTTGAGTGTCAGTCAGCCAAGACTGGTATTAATACACTCTCAAACCATTTGAGTGTCTGTCAGCCAAGACTGATATTAACACACTCAAACCATTTGAGTGTTAGTCATGTTGATAAATCAGTCAGTGATCAACTTGCTGATCTTCTGGATTACAGTAAAACAGACAGTTGTTTTTGGGTTGAAAACCCAATGACATTCCATTAAACTTGTCAATATTCTATGAAATTAACCGATTTGGAAATATTGTAAGATAATATAAATCATTACAAGCTGAACTAAATATCTGTAAGGTACTTTGTTATGAATATGTAATTAAATTGTTTGTGTGTTGGTTTTAAAAAATTTTTTTATTTAAATTCTGTTTCATTGCATTTTATTGTAGTGATTAATTTCATGGGATTCAATATTTTTTTAAAAGTACATTCTGTTTGTACAAAACTGAAAAGTATTTCATTAGCATTATTTTTAGCTGACCTCATTCGGACTCTTGGTTACATGCAGTTTAAATGATTGGTCAGTATCAAGGTCATACATACTTTACCCTCGTGATCACCTTTTGTCATCAACATTTGGGGACACATTTTTATGTGGCTTATAATAAGTGACCACATTACCAATTGCATGATCTATAATTGTGTTTAAGACTAACTGCTATCAAATCAGGAGAAAGACCATATTCTTCAGTGTGTGATGCAATTACTCATCAAGAATCAGACAGTGGAGATTGTACAAATACAGCAGTCTCCATGGTTCTATTCATGGTCATTCCGTATCTAAAAGGTCAATAACAAGTTATGGCTTAACATATACCTGTGTTGCCTCAAGGAATGCATTCTCATACCAGTATTCATGATGGAGATGGTGAGGTCTATCTGACTCTCCATTCAAAGGCACAAGTATGCAATCATTCTTAATCTTAATATGCTTACTTTCATGCCTATATTCACCTGGCATTGCTAAAGTCTTTTCAGTTTATCATTTGTGAGTTCTTCCTTTCAGTCTCAAAATCAATTCCTGGGTCTTCACAAAATTGTGGAATGAGTCATCACCCTATTCTGGTAAACATCGTCCACCACATATCTAGCTCACTGAACATGTTGAGTCCATTTCCAAATGGACATGGATTTGGGTGCGAGAGTTCTTGCAGTTTCTCTGGTTTCTCATTGCCGCAATGAGTCTCATCCTGCTGGGCTGCTCTTATAGTGCCCATTGCATATAACCTTGCTGGCTTAATGGCATCATTGTTCCATTTCACTTGACCAAAAGATCAGTATCTAAAATGAGTTATGATGATCATTTCTATGTCATTTTAAGATATTTTGGTCTATTCAAATCAAAATTGGCTAGTAAGTCTGGTAGATCTTTATCCTGACCTATATCTCTTCTACCATGATGCCTGAATATATCAGCTATCATGGAGCAGTAGCTTTTGAAAGTAAATGGCACCAACTTTATCTCCTTATAAGAGCCAGAAAAAATCACTACAAAGTTTACTGTTCCATGAGAATAACCAGACTCTGTCTGGACAAAACTTCAGCCAGAATGGTGAGCCTGCCAGGAATGTATCTGATTTGCAGGCGATTCTAAAGTTGGTTAAACCAATGGTTTCCCAACAATAGCAACGGGAACCTGTACAAATTGTTACTTTTAGTTGGGGTTTCTCCAGAAGAATTCTTGTTGTGGGCCAACATTGGTTGCAATAATGTTGCAACCAATTAGTTGCAACATAGAAAATTATTCTAAATGTGTACTCCAGATTACAAGGTCTACTGTGTTCTTAAATTTAGATGAGCTAATGAGTTTCTTTTTCAGGATTCCATTTTATCATTAACATAAGCTATTGCCCATGATTGGTTCTCCACATAACTCTGGTTTCTTCAGCCTCTTATCTTAGGAACATTTGATGTCAAGCAATTTTATCAGGCACCTTGATTTGATGGCAAATTTAATGCTTAGTTTCCAAAAAACAAGTTTCTTTCTCTCAGGTCTAGTTTAGAAACATTTTAATTTCTTTGTGATGCATTTTTCGTATTATTTTAATTGACTCTCATTCTTTTAATTATCTATTGCAGGTCACTATAGTAGCCAAACAGCAAGGATCAGAACTTGTTTCTTACAAGACCCTAGCAGGTGATGAACTGGAAATGCTTTATTATGGACAGCTATTGCCTAAGGTGTGGAATGTTCACATATTTTTTTTTTTACTATTCTTAAATGTTCAGTTCTTGTAGCAATCCAACCAGCTGTATATAGGATGAGGGATTCCAGAATGGCTGTATTTGCAGGATATATATCAATAAATGAGTAACATCAATTATCCCTTTGCAGTTATCCAAGTCTTGGTGTTTCCAAATTGCATAAACACCCAACAATCATAAGGCACAAGAATGTTGAGGCATGAAATCTTAATATATTAAGAATTGATCAAAATCCTACAATTTAGGATTTCCCCTCCCCTCCCCTCCATTTCCCTCCCCTCCCCTCCCCTCCCCTCCCCTCCCCTTCTCTCCCCTCCCCTCCCCTCCCCTCCCCTCCCCTTCTCTCCCCTCCCCTCCCCTCCCCTCCCTTCCTTCAGCTCACTAGGATTGCTTTAACATCAGAACCTCACATCATGTGATTTGTAACTATTATATGCATTGTGCCGCCAGCGCATACCAAACCTTTACAAAAGCACTGTATGAATCTGGCCTGAGCCTAAAATTAATGAAAGAGACTAGCAACCATGCAAACCTTTATTAATATCGACCAGTGCTTGTTTGGGAACATACTCAGATAAAACTTTATTATTGGAATTCACCAGTTATGTCTGACATTTAATTGTTATGTATTTCCTTAAATTTCAATATTTGCTTTTGAAAACATGATCAGAACCTTAAATGAGTAACATTTCATTTTAAGAAACACTGTTTCAAGTTTGTAAGCCTCTGCAGTTTCATTCTAGGTCATTGTAGATTCTACAAAATCATCACATGTCCAGATAGAATGTCCTTTTACAATATGTTTTGTTATCCTATATATATAGGTTTGCATGTAGCAGTACAAAGCAATATTGTGCCAATCCTAAGGATGTTATGCTAGCATTGTCAACAATGACGTCTCTTAAAACAGAATCTTTTCAAATAAGAGGTAAATGACATTAGAAGTAGAAACAATCATACCATGGGTGAGTTACATCATGCTTATCAGAATTGATTTGCATATTAAATATCCAGCCAATGTATACATATTGTACAGAGAGGGAAAGTTTGAATTTGTAATTGTTTCTGTGAAACAGCGTAATTTATGAAGTTGTAAAATATTGATAAAATGCAGTAAACATTGCAGCCTTACATGTGATAGACCAATAGGTGTTCTGATATTCACACATTGTTTAAAAACTTGAGGCAATTTATTTGCTACTGTTCTACAAACACTGTCTTATAGCATCCTCTTGGATGCAGGAGGTCGCAGGTTCAAACCCTGCCCTAGTCATATCAAAGACTTCTAAAACTGGTACTAACAGCTGCCTCGGTTGGTGCTTAACATTTGATTAGTGTTGGGACTAGTCATCCTTGTGTCAGGATAATGTGACTTGGTGGGACATCATGCTACATGTCTGTGGATGATGCCCCAGTGCTAGACATCACTATAAACTGTCACACTGCAGACATCCTAGTGATATGACTGAAATTTTTTTAAAGCTATGTTAAAAATCCATATCACACACACACACACACACACACTGTCCATGAATATGATCTGCTGCCAACCCTATTATCCCTGTTAACCAATTTAAACATTAACCTTTTTGTGAGAAGAAAAAACCACAACAATTGATATCCACAGGAATGAATTAATTCAAAGTAAATACATGTAGCAGTCTGATTATTGACACTGGACAGTATTTTGTTTTCCTATTAAAGGAGATATTTGATATGGAGATATTCAAAAAAGAGAAGAATCAGAATACCAAACTGACCTGGGCAATTAGACTTGGAGGCTGGCTGTTGGTGTTCATTGGAAACTCTCTCCTTAGTAGAGAAGGCAAGTTGTCAAGACATTATTTTTATGCCTGCACAATAGTTGTATAGCAGATAATGTTAGCTGACTGTCCATTTATTCCTCTATCTATCAATACCTTAGTAAACTTTCTTCTGATTGCATTTATGTTCCATTAATATATTTTTCCAGAAGAGGCACTGTATTAAAAATATCATCAGAATGAACTTTCACAGATTTATCAAACTTATATTTTAGATGAGATTTCACATCATTTAGTAGATAAATGCTGATAACATTTGAATTCTCATATGAGGTTTAATTTGCAAAACTCTTCTATCTTTGATTGTATGCAGATATTAGTATTTTGATTATAGAAAAAGGAATTCTTGTTTGAGAAAATATTAAATTTGTCAAATGGTATACTCCAACTCAGTCATATTGGGCAGATAATGTATCCTCTCTTTCTCTCCTTATGTCTGTGACACCTGGATTAAGTTTTGCATGAGCACATTATAATTACTTGTAAATTGTGTCCAATTGAAGACAGTATAGACCCTGATGTGTCGTCATACATTTTGTAGCTGATCAATGTTTGTGTCCTTCTACAGATTACTTCTTACAAACTACAAAGACCCAGATCAACTGGCACATATGCAACAGCAGACAGAGCTGGGTCTGTGCAGTTTGCAGTTGGATTCAATTTATAAGGGAGTACATATTGTCAGTCACTTTTCAGGCTTGTAATGGGTCATCTTTGTTTCATGAAATCAACATGCACTACTGAAGCAAATATGCAGAATGAAAGTGAACTAAAAAATAAAAGTAATTTTGGTCAAGCATGCTTTTGTGTTTCTGATATAGAGATAAAGGACAATAACTCTTGCATATTACCTTACCTTGCAACCACCAAGTGTCCAGAGTTTTATTAAATGAACCATACATGTAAATACATTTAGTACTTATTTCCTTACAATCTTTTACAGGTGACTGGACACCGATTGCCAGTAAGTTTATTCTTATTAAAGAGAATGTGAGGAATCTAGCTTCCATTGTCCAGGTGCATGTTGACATGGGAGTGAATTTTTTGAATCTGACGGCACTGATTCTCTCCATCAGTATGTCCTTCTATGCTATTGGAATGGGCATCAGTGGTTACAGACCTTTACAGGGATTCTGTGTGCTAGTAGTAGGTCAAACCCCACTAATCTTGCTCATTGTTGCGACCAGGAAATCATTGAAACCTAAACATGACTAGTTGTATCCAATGATTTGATAATGGGCATGTGTATAAGATGTTTCTTATCAACAGTTCTTTTCAGTTTCATTGTTTGCTATAGTAGAATGAAATCCTCATTATAATTTATAATTTCATTGTATCTGAAATAATTTTATGCTAATGTTAGAGAATGGATAGTTGATTAATGTATGATTGGCAGCATTGCAAAAATAAATTTACATAAAAATATTTGTTCTTCCATTGTTCATGTGGAAGAGTTAAATAAAATATTTATAATTACATTTCATCCTTCAATTTTATAACTCTTTTTTAGAAATTATATTCGTTTTTATACTTGGTAAATATGAGTAAGTTAGTCTATTCATTTTAAAGGGAATAAAAGTGGATTTATGTTGATTATATAGTTTTTTTATTCTCATTTATGTAGATTATAGTGGATACTCTTGCTATATTTGATACCTTACTTTGGTTCTGCATAAAGAGCCTATCAAAATATTTATTATCCATATATTAGTTATATATAAGAACAACTGTCCTGAAAGTACAACTCTTCTAATGCACCATTATATGCATGCCACTTTCTTATTCTATTTCAGTGATTATCCTAATATTGTATGCTTTGTACAGAGAGGCTGTTAAAAAATATTTTCTTTTCTATGAGGAATCCTATAAGTATTACATCCCTACCAAAAATATATCTCTACCAAAGAACCATTATAATATTATTCATTCCAGGGTGACTCATATAAACAAGGTGGACTCACTCCATATACACTTTCCATCATTAAGATTAGTTACCTATTCAAAAAATAATAATAATAATAATAATAATAATAATAATAATAATAATAATTCTTTATTTACCTTGTACAAAGTACAGGATGGATTATTTAATTATGATAAGAATTGTGGGCACAATCCAGCATGTTAAGCCCCTTCAGTGCATGATTATCTATAGCAGTATTGATATCTGTAGTATTGGATGAAACAGAAATTGTTAATCATACAGGTAAAATAATAACAGAGTTTAGTGTTGGATAAGGATGGAATAACATAAAGTGTTTTGTTAGGATGAAGTCTGAGCTTGTTCAAAGGAAGTATCATATTTACCAATCATATTGAATGGACAGTTCCCATTAAGTTTGACATTATTTCTAGAAATGGTAATTGCAACCTAGGGCAAGTAGATGGGTGTATAAGCTTGTTTACGTAAAAATTATTCATTCCAGCTATAACATCTGAAGTAGGATATGTCTTATTGTTGTGTTCAATTTTTAATTTGAATTTATTTAATTAGTTAAATTATTCACTAAAATTACAAAGTAAACAAATATACTCCTTGGATTAAATTATCAATTTGGAATTATAATGAATTCAGTCAAGAACATTTTCGGTTATATTATTGTGATTCATCAAAAGACTGTTGGTATATCACAACAATACAGGCTACTGACACAAAATCAAATTCAAGACCACAGGCACATCAGAACATTCAATATTGGAACTTATTTGGAACTCCACTGAAATCTGAGCTCAATTCATTTGGATTTGTGGTAGAACTTTTATGACTACTTGTGATTTAATTTACAGTATTTTAATTTCTTTATAAATTTTAATTCTGTATTCTTGGGAAGTAAATTATTGATTTAATTTTACAAAACTTGGTGGTTTTCACGCTTTTCTATTACTTAGTTTAAGACCATTGAGTCATTACACTTTCTTGGTGGTGATTTTGTTGGTTCCAATTATCAGCTTGAAATATTGAAATTGTTTAGGAAAACTAAACAAGATTTGTTTATATATCCTCATATCCATGACTAACATGTAACAGTTTTTAGATGACATAAGCATTATATGCTTTGGATATATATGCTACATCACAGTACTATGCAGATTTTGGATAAAAGATCCATTTGTCTTTTGCATATAAATTGATTATGAAGGACAAGAAAATAATTGAGAACAGAACTAAGGTTAATTTATTTCAGTATATTATCAAATAAGGAGTCTACCTACATCATTGTAGCATGTGATATGCCTTTGCAAGATGTATTGTCAGGTCAGGTCAGGATCAGTAGTGTTTGTTCTAATAATTACAACTGACAAATTGTAAAGACCCAGATCTGCTAGAGTATTATGATAACCAATATGTGACTATACAATTTGCAGTTATATATATATATATATATATATATATATATATATATATATATATATATATATATATATATATATATATATATAGTTTTATTTATACAGTGTCACTCAGCTGTTATCACTGCCTAGGATTTGAATAATTCTTATTACTTTAAGGGTATTATTTTATTACATCTATACATTAGACTGATTTTGCTAAAGATTTCAATATTATGCCATTAAAAATAATTTAATCCTTTTTTATTTGATTAAAGGCAAGTTTTTAGAGTTTATAATGGGCGAAAAGATGCTTAAATATGATAAAAATGAAAATAATTTTAATTTCATCAAATTTTTTTATCCTTTTTTTCCATTCTCAGACAAGTTATTTTTATTTGACACCATACTTCACAGATTCAGTGTTGTATAGCCTTAAAGCCTAATGTAACCATATGAGTTAATATACAGCATATTTAACCTATTGATATCTTCACACAGTTTTTATGATAGATGATTGAATTCAAATATCATAAGTTCCCTTTTCCTTGTCTTATTTTTTTATATGTTAGGGTGCTGAATAGTCGAGATGGGCAGTTTTTTATGTAATATTAGGTGTATTATTTTTGTAGTTAAAGAAAATATCAGTTTTTTAATGAAAGTTTATGACACCATAATGATTGCATTTGCTTGTATATATATCCACATGACACTAAACAGCATTTTATACAAGGTACATCCTTTCTATATAGTGATGTATGGTGACGGTGAGTGAATATCTAAAATTAAGTCTTAGCCCTGATTCCTGTATCCATTAACATTACATCCTATCAACATAAATCAGTTTGTAGGTATGGGTACTAGTTTGTAGGCACGGGTGTTGGTAAGCAACACTGTATTTTGGTTAACAGGCATGGATATTGGTTTATAAGAATGTGTATTATTTAGTTGGCATGGATATTGGTTAGTTGATTTAGTTCTTGGTCAGTAAGACTATTTTGGTCAGTATATGTTGGTGCTAGTCATTAATACTATGAATTGTTTATTCTGCCTTGGTGCTTGTTAGATACGATTACTGGTTACTAAGTGTGGGTGATTGTCATTTTGGTATCGGTAATGGTCAGTGGATATAGGTGCAGTAGGTGTAGTAGTTGGTCAGTAAATTTTAATCATGGTTTGTAGATAAACTTTTTGGTCACTAAATGTACATGTATTTTTCGTTAAAAACCAAAATTATCAGTATTCCCTGAAGCGGTACTTTAAAATCATAATGCTTTATTCCCATTGATACCACAGTGCCATTTGAGGCTATGTTCCCAGCAAATCAGGCACCATGACCTCAAATTATTAATCTCACCTTGAGGCCTTGTCACCAGTTTCAGGTTAAAATAACTACCGAATTTTAATCTTGGAATCACATCTCTGAGATATTTTCTTCCATAGAAAGTGAAACCTAGTTTGTGCTTAATTCATTTCAGTTACTTCATATATATTATAGATAGCTCTGTTGATGATATTCTTGGTGAAGCTGTCATAGGGAACAGAACATAATCAAATGATGCCTTAATGTATTCATTTTCTCGTATTCATATTTTTCTATATTATAGGGTTTCCTTGTTTGTGGATTTTGGGTAAAAGATAAAATCTAACTGCTCTTGGGTTTTCTGGGCTTAAGTAGTTTTTCGTTTACTGGTCTGTGTCCGCTTTGGTACGCCTTGTCAATAACATTAGTGATGATTTTGCATATTCCAGCGTTTCATCATGGTCCAGATTTTGTTAGAACCTAGTCGATATTCCTAGACATGTCAACCATACTAACAAATATTCTAATTTGACAAAAGAAAACAGATGTGCTACACTCACTGAAAAGCAGAACAGACATAATTAAGCCTGCAGATAAGGGTTCCACTGTTGTTATGAATAGGGAAGACTACATTAATGAAGCAAGTAGACAACAAAGTTACAATGAGAAAGTTTGTTGGACTAATAAGCAAAATGTATGTTGTGAGATTAGATGACAATAAACTGACAAAGAAAGATAAAGGTGACCCTGAGGGATATGTGAAGAAAATGATAAATTTTGATGATTTCAAAGCAGCTCTAAACAATAGCATCAGTTTTATCAAAACTAATGTTATAAGGACGTATAATCGTAAACTCGAAAGTAATACAATTATAAAGCGTGGACTAAATAATTTCGATGATAAAAGATATTGCAGGGACGGAATTAATACTTTCGCACTTGGACATTATTCAAGTAATATTGTCTAAATTTAGAAAGAGTGTTTGAAAATTTAACATTCGTCGATCGGGTTAATAGCAAAAAATAATGTTCAAAGACCAGCAATTATCATTTGAATTTAATGACGAAATTCTGGTATTTTTTAGTAAGTGTGACAGAATCAAACATTCCCATATCAGAACACATAAAATTGTCATAGATCTATCTAGACAGGCCAAAGGTTTTCATAAAGGTATATACTAAGTTAAATAGCGATGAAAGAAATATTCGAAACTGGCCGTAGAGTATCTGGTAGGATTAAATTCTTGTTATATAATCATGATAATGCATTATACTTGGCAGCGGATGTTGATATGCTTGCGGTAGGTCAAGAAATATTTAAAAAATTACTGTATTAGTATCTCAAAACTCACCGTATATATACTACTTCCTACTCTCTAAAAATGTTTTCACACTGTTAGTTGAAAATCAGATGCACGTTATCTAGCATTGCCTATGTGATTTAGAGTTTATAGTGCAAAAACAAATTGTTATTTTGGCTATTAAGCGTATAAACTATGTAACGTGTAGTTGGGATAAAATTTTATCACCACACTGGAACTAACTTCCGTTTATTAAACATGTATGCCCTTATGTATCTTGTTCAAACTTATATTTTCATACTCCTACTATTTCCCTTTCCTTCTTCTACCATCTCCCTCTCCTTATCTCATGATGAACAAATCTCAAAATACTTCAAGACTGTACATTTATGTAAACAATGAGAAGACGTCATAAAAGTAGCTAAACGTAAATTGCAAACAACAAAAGGCATATTTCAAGGAATAGTTTATTGTAAAATATTTTTACCATATGAATATTGCAAACGATTGTTTACTGAACTTGTATGACCGATTTCTATTCAATATTAGAGCCAACCCTTTTAAATATCAAAGTCATAAATTGTTATAAAATGTTAGACTTCCATTCAATATATGTAGCGATTCAGCTGTTAATCACATTAGCATAGAATGAAAACAAAAATCCATGCAAATCGACTGCTTTTGCCTGAACAATTACATATTGCGTTTTGTGGTGTTTTTTCTATACATAACTTCACTAGATATAAGTATTTTACTCATGAAGTTGAAACATTTTGTATTGTCATGAGTGACTTCGCCTTCAATATTTCCTCTTATGAAATATTGTGTTATATTTAATCACACACATAGATATAATTTATGTCTTCTATTAACAATAGCGCTTGCCCGTCTAATTATAATGCATTTTCTCAATCTTGTGGGTATTCAGGCTCACATATGAATGAAATGTCTTTGAAGCATTGACAAACAGTGTATCCCTTCAATTATTTAAATCACTCTTGCATAGAAAATAGTATACAGTTCCCTAATTCACGCACACACACACACACACACACACATACACACAGCGATGATTTTGAGAAGAATGGTGTGGTGAGAATAATTCTTTATGACAATTCAAAAACTGTAACTTCCGATGAACTATATTCAAACACGACAATTGTGGTAAGTCTGTTGTTCAAACATATTCCAATAGGACTATTTATCCAATGAGCACTTGACAGCAACTCACTCAGTTGTCTCCCTTCCGGTGTCATTAAAATCACATTACCAGAATCTTTGCCACAGCTGTAAATGAGCCCTCTCTTGTCTACAGCGATTCCTCTTACACCTTTCAAATCACGACTCGTGGATGTGTTTATTTCCTTTCCTTCCATGTCCATTGTAACGATTTTATTTTCGTGTGTGTAATGGATATATTTCCCGTCCGGACTAATACAAAGAGCGGTGTCGGCATATCCGTATATCAACTTTATACTTTTGATGTGAGTATACGATTCGTCGTATGTGTATATAGAATCCCTGCTGACGCATACGAAAATATTTTGCATATAAGAAGTTACTCCGTGACAATCGGAACCAGGAAAAATGGTTGTTAAGTGTCTGAATGCTTTGGTCACCTTCAAAATATATAGTGTTTTTCCTCCAGTTACCGCTACAGTGTATTGATCCACACAGCAGATGTATCTTGGCGAGAGCTGCATTGTCAAATCAGAAACGAAATTAAAATATTTATCAAATAGCTTAAGTTTTTTATTTTCCGTATCACACAAAACGATTCTATCATCAGAAAGGAAAACACCTGAACAAATATTACATGATTTATCATCACTAGGAATTTTGGCGTTCAAAGTAATACCTGAGGCAGGCTGAACACGTGGTAGCATCAACAATGTCTCCTGAAATGATAAATCTGGATTTAATATAGGAACTCTGGACACCTTCTTCATCAGCCGACCCAATGAACTTAATTTCTGAATGACGTTTGCAAAATTCTCGTTATGCTGATATGCAATTATCATCTCCTTTGATTTGTTCTCCAGAGCATCATAATTTTGCAAAAATTTCAGAAGCTGAGCAGATACTTTGTTAAATGTTATCATGAATTTGGTTTTCTTCTCAGATTTTTCAGACACAATTAACATTCTCCGAGACATTTCTATGGCAGCGATAGCACTTTTACATTCGGTAATTTTATTCGAGGTTTCCACCATTTCTTGTTTACAAATCTGCTCCAGTTCTGCAAGAGATGCTTGACAAAGCTTCTCAATTAGATCTTTCAATGAGGAAGTCCACTGATTGATTTCAGATTTTATTTCTGTTTTCTGTTGATCTATAGAATCAAGGTGGTTCTTTCTATTTTCTAGCAGTTTGTGGAACATCTTATTCAATGCTTCTAGGTTTTCCACTGTCATTCCAGCGTTCTGCCCATCCTTAAAATCTTTGGGCAAATCCTCAATGGAAGACAAATTGTCGCATTTTCTGTGATGTTGGATCGCACATTTCCAGCAGCAAAATTCTGTATGGTCTGAACAAAAGTATGCGTGTTGTTCTTGATGCTCTGAACACAGGTACATGTTGAAAGACATTTCCAATATATGACTTTCATGCATGCTTTCTTTTGTGATGGTATGGTCCTTTGTTGCCCGGAACTTTGTATGACAATTATAACAATCACGGCAAAGGTATTCTGTACAGGTTTTACAATAGGCTACTGAAGGAAGCTCTTTTCTCTCCGTTAGACATGGATGACAATAAATTGTGTCATCGTTCTTTGACTTTTTTGACTCTACAAAAGCCAACAGCATAGTATTATTGGAAAGTTTACTTGCCCAATCATCCGTAGTCTGATAGGTAGCGGGAGCAGGACATGGATTTCTGCATATTGGGCACTCAATGGTATCCGATTTTATGTTCTCTTTTTTTAGACCGCGAACATGTTTACAAATACACTTCTCACAGAATGTGTGGAAACACGGTAATATTTTAGGTGACTCGAATATTTCTAAGCAAATTGGACAATTTAACTTCTTGTCAGCAATGTTCTGTGCATCCGCCATATTATGCAGTGTTTTCTTCCTAGCCGTGATGTTTAGCTGAGCGATAATCAATGACTCTCTGTTCGCTGACTCAACACGTTGTACAAGAAGGTGTAAAATCAGTTTTCTGATTGCACACTTTATGGGTCTTGATGCTTCAGTTTTCCTTTATGAAACAAGAGACATACATCCAAGCGTTAAATCCGTGCATTAATTTGGTAGCAATGTGGCAAATCGCCAAGACAGATCATGAATTTAGCTAACTACATCTCTAGTATTATTTGACCTGTTGTAGTCACCGGGTGTTATTGGATGTACAGTAAAATGGTTATGTATATTTTGGACCGTAAACACATACTTAAAAGTTTTATGCTAAAATGCTTTTATGGAAACTGTGTGATTCGGCAACATATAGAACAATAAAACATTTAACTTTACGGTGGCATGTGCCATGCTATAATTAGTTAACTGAATAACATATCACCCCCGAGAAAATATCACACACAGATACCAAACAAGCATCTATTATTGCAATCCGGAACTTTCTTACATTTGTCTTTTATTGCGACTTTCATATGTGTTATCTCTCCATTTTCCTATTTTGGCCCTTAATACCATGTCGTGTTGTTATAAGCACCATGCAATTACGTCCCTCTGTCCGTTCGTCATTTACCAGTTTTGATTATGCACATTAACTCACATTCTCTACTCTTTACAGCTACTATACTTTGTGGATGATCTGCTCTAGGGACAAGGAAGGGACCAAATGAATTTTCGTCAAAAAGACCAAAGGTCAAGGTCACTCTCTCTCTTAGTGAAAAAATTGGTTTTCGCACAATAAAGTCAGCTGGATGTCACATACATAACTCAAACCTTGTGGATGTCTTGCAATTGGTATAAGTAAAAGGCCTGCTTAGTTGAAACTAAATCTTTTTGATTGGGATTTTCAGTGTGTGTCTCATATAAATGGACGATAAGCCTGGACATATTTCTTGCATGGCTGTCAGAGTTGCAAAGACCATTGAACTTGTATCTGTAACCAATATTCTGATACCACTGAGGACAATTTTTGTCGACCGTATTGCTATGGAATAACATATTGTCAAAACTATTTTATTATCCACGCAAGTAAGCGATTCTTTAGGAAATATTCTCTACCTAAATATGACAAATCAAACTATGTTATCAATCAGATAAAGTCATTTAATCACTTGGGTTGTCAGAATACTCACTGTTTAAGTACAGACGGATAAATAATTGATTACATGAGAGGGAATAACGTAGTAGCCATGGACACAGAAGGAAAGAAAATCTATATGCACTAGTGACATCTGCGGTGTGCTTGAGCGTGTTGTTTTGCTTTGACCATGTGGTTGATTCTAACGTCTCTGTGTACACAATATGTTTCATCTGCTTGTGAGATATTTTAATCAGATTAGTTTTTGAACGATGTTAGGAATGCCACTGACTATATCGTTAAGTCTTGCGTTAATGTCAACGAGTTTAATATAAACAGTTGGTAGAGTTCCAAAAAATTATTAAATAGTTCTATTAAAATTTCTACAAAAATTTAGAAATGTTTGCAAGTGATTAGAAAAATCAGTCTTAAATGCAGCAATTCCAACATTAATCTTCGCTAACGAAGTTGCTATTGGAATTTCTTTGTCCTCGACGTATGTTTTAGTTGCAGCGTCGAAATCTGTTGCTGGTGTTCTTAGATTATTAATACCATTATTGTTCATATTGAGAAATGAACGCATGATACGACAGCGCACTAATAGGTACTTAGATTCTTGATCATCAACATATTTTTTCTTTCCTTCGTCTGATTCTGCGACTGGATTTTCAAGATATGTATTTTTTCCCTGACATAATAATAACACCAGTAAATACATCACCAGCTTTCTTAACATAATTATTAACTGACTTACCGTAATCTTGTATTTTACCTTAATAAGCAAACGTAACTATATTATTAACAACCATAGAGGGGATTCGTATAAGTACATATGACAGTTGTATATTACTTGTTTTTAATCGTCCTTCTATATGTTGAAAAATAATAACTTCATTTTGATCAACACTTGTGATATTTAATAAATCATTAATTTCATTTTTGAGCTGATCAAGAGTTGCTTATTTAGATAAATCAGCTTGCTGAAAAGATGATAAATCTCCTAATATTGTTTCAAATTTTGAGCAAGAGATAATTATTTATTAACTATTAACACAATTATTTAACATAAAATTGTATAACAAAAATGGCAAAATCGTCGATATTAAACTTTGATAGAGAGCAGTTGTTGAAACATAAACGTAACAACGAGCTTCCAGATTATCATCATCTTATCGGTGGTAGAACTAGATCTGGCAAAACAAACTTGCTTATGAATTAAGTTCTCAGAGATAATTTTAACTACGATCGAGTTTATATTTGCACAATTAATTCACAACAGTATAAGTATGAATTACTAAGCAATTATAATAACAAACTTCTTGATGATCTTAAAGCTGGAAAATACTTTTTTAACAACTAGAAGAACTTGTTCCAGTTAATCAACTTGATTCGTCAGAACACAAGATAGTTGTTTCTGATGATATTCCTCGAAACAATGAAGAAATGAATAAAATCAGACCATATTTTTCATTGTCGCGAAATAACAAATTTCTATTTATCTCGCTCAATGTTATTATAATGTTGACAGAAGTATTAGGCGAAATATTGGTCTTATATGATTTCCATTACTTCACAATATTAACGTTAGCGAACGAACAACTAGGTGATGTAGCAAAAGAAAAATTTATTGAACTATACCGTCAAGCAACAACAAATAAATCTGACTTTCTTCGATAAAATAACGAATGATACGAGTTAAATGATACAATGTTGTATCGAAAGCTATTTCCAATACTTTTGATAGAACATAATGAAGTAACTTGCACCATCTCAGGCACAATATAAACAGCTAGTACAGCAAGCACGACTCGGTCAAGTTGCTGCAGCAGAAAGAGCAGCTACAATTCTCAAACCAATTGCTGAAGCTTTGCTTGGAAAACAACCTGAAAGTAAGCAACTATCAGAAGAAGATGTTGGTTGGAAGATTGATTTGGAAGATCTGAAGAAGAAAAAAGATTAGCTGAGACACTTGTAGCAAATATACCTCAAACGGTTGATAGACAAGCTGCACTAGATAGTCTAATAAATTATCCGCTTAAACTTCAAAAATGATTAGCAGAAACAGCAGTAATTATACCAATTGAAAGAAGGTTAGAACTCGAAGAAGAACTTAGAAGAGAGAGAGAGAGAATAAGAAAGAAAATTTGAACACGATTTAAAAATATAGATAGCAAAATAAGAGATAATATCATGAAAATTTAATAAACAACACAATTTTAAGAATGTGAGAATATATGATGTTAACAAAGATGAATTTATAGCCGACAAAAATGTAAGAATAAAAATTTAAAAGAAGAGAGTAAGATGTATTTGATAATGTAGTTTTAGAAAATAAAAATTATTATAACGACCTTAAATTAAATCGACTTGGAATCATCGCTGATCTTTATATTAACGTTAATAAAAATATAAAAATAAGCAATATCATATTCATCATTTTAGTGGTTTAAGTGCCGAAGCAAAATTATTAGATAAAAAAACTAGTAGAAACAGAGTATACACTACCAGTTCCTATTATTACGTCGAGTTGTCTGCGCTTTTGCGTGTATTCCATTAAGAATCAAAAGCACACGTTGGTCTGTATGTTTGCAAAGAGTTTAATGGCACATCGGCTCATCAATACAATTCTGGCTCCTTAAGTCCAACTAAAAAGTTAAGTTCTAAAATTGTAGAAGTAATGGCAAAAATGAAAAAAAAACTCAACCCAAAACACTTTAAGACAGATTCCTATATTCGAGGTATAAAACTTCCCTTGTTATATCAATCCAAAGACTTTAATATCATCTAATTGCTCTTCAAATATTAATTATCATGTAACTCTTATCATTCAAGTATACGAAAGTAGAGCTTTTATGTCCAAGTTTACGTGAGAGTACAACACCAAGCTGTCTCGCTTCCAGAGTTACATGTACCAGGTTTAGATTCTTTTCCACAGCAGTAGATGAACCTCAACACTGACACTGTGTGCCTGTTTTAAATCATTGCTTTAAAATGTATAAAGTTTCTTTCCTTCTGTGTCCATGACTACAATGCTATTCCCTGTCATGTAGTAAATTATTTGTCCGTCCGTATTTAAACAGTGAGTATTCTGACGACCCCAGTGATTAAATGACTTTATCTGATTGATAACCTAGTTTGAGTTATCATATTTAGGTAGATAATATCTCCTAAAGATTCCATACTTGCGTGGATAATAAAATAGTTTTGACAATATGTTATTCCATAGCAAAACCGGTCGACAAAAATTGTCCTCAGTAGTATCAAAATATTGGTTACAGATTCAAGTTCAATGTTCTTTGCAACTGTGATAGCCACTGTGCAGTGGTCCATGCAAGAAATATGCCCAAGCTCATTGTCCATGCTTATATGAGACACACACTGAAAATCCCAATCAAAAAACTTTAATTTCAACTAAGCAAGCCTCTTACTTATCCCAAGTGCAGGACATTCAGAAGGCTTGAGTTATGAATGTGACACCCAGCTGATTTTATTGAGCAAAAACCACTTTGTCATTAAGAGACAGTGACCTTGACCTTTGGTCTTTTGACGAAAATTCATTTGGACTCTTCCTTGTCCCCAGAGCAGGTCATCCACAAAGTGTAGTAGCTGTAAAGAGAATAGAATGTGAGTTAATGTGCATAATCTAAACTGATAAACGACAACGGACAGAGGGACATAATTACATGATTCTTATACCAACGCGACATGGTATTAAAGGCCAAAATATGAAAATGGAGATATAACACATTTAAAAAAATGTAATCGAGGCAAATTTTAGTAAGTTCCGGATTGCAATAATAGATGCTAGTTTGGTATCTGTGTGTGATTTTTTCTCGGGGAGTGGGGGATGGGATTAGTGCTATTCAGTTGCCTAATAATATCACGGCTCATACCATCGTAAAGTTCAATGTTTTAGTGTTCTTTTGTTTTGTTTATACATCTGACATCTTTCTGTTTTTCTGCTTTAATCGTGAAAAAACTATCTGTTGCTGAATCACACAGTTTACAAAACACATTTTAGCATAAAAGATTTAAATATGTGTTTACGGTCCAAAATATACATGACCATATTATTGTACATCCAATAACACCCGGTGACTACAACAGGTCATATAATACTAGAGAAGTAGTTAGCTAAATTCATGATCTGTCTTGGATATTTGCCACATTGCTACCAAATTAATGCACGGACTTCACGCTTGGATGTATGTCTGTTGTTTCTTGAAGGAAAACTGAAGCGTCAAGAGATATAAAGTGTGCAATCAGAAAATTGATTTTATACCTTATTGTAGAACGTGTTGATTCAGCAAACAGAGAGTCATTGATTATCACTCAGCTAAACAAAACGGCTAGGAAGAAAACACTGCATAATATGGCGGATGAAGAGAACGTTGCTGACAAGAAGTTAAATTGTCAAATCTGCTTAGAAATATTCGAGTCACTTGAAGTATTACCGTGTTTCCACGCATTCTGTGAGAAGTGTATTTGTAAACATGTCAGCGGTCTAACAAAAGAGAACTTAAAATCGGATACCATTGCGTGCCCAGTGTGCAGAAATTCATGTCCTGCTTCCGCTACCTACCAGAACACGGATGATTGGGCAAGTAAACTTTCCAATAATTCTATGCAGGTGGCTTTAGTAGAAAAGTCAAAGAACGATGACACAATTTATTGTCATCCATGTCTAACGGAGAGAAAAGAGCTTCCTTCAGTAGCCTATTGTAAAACCTGTGCAGAATACCTTTGCCGTGATTGTTATAATTGTCATACAAAGTTCCGGGCAACAAAGGACCATACAATCACAAAAGAAAGCATGCATGAAAGTCATATATTGGAAATATCTTTGGACATGTACTTGTGTTCAGTGCATCAAGAACAACACGCATACTTTTGTTCAGACCATACAGAATTTTGCTGCTCGAAATGTGCGATCCAACATCACAGGAAATGCGACAATTTGTCTTCCGTTGAGGATTTAACCAAAGATTTTAAGGATGGGCAGAACGCTGGACAGGCAGTGGAAAACCTAGAAGCATTGAATAAGATGTTCCATAACCTGACAGAAAATAGAAAGAACCACCTTGATTCTATAGATCAACAGAAAACAGATATACAGTCTGCAATCAATCAGTGGACTTCCTCATTGAAAGATCTAATTGAGAAGCTTGATGAAGTATCTTTTGTAGAACTGGAGCAGATTTGTAAACAAGAAATGGTGGAAACCTCGGAACAAATTACCGAATGTAAAAGTGCTATCGCTGCCATAGAAACGTCTCAGAGAATGTTATTATTGTCTGAAAAATCCGAGGACGAAACCAAATTCATGATAACATATAACAAAGTATCAGCTCAGTTTCTGAAATTTTTGCAAAAGTATGACGCTCTGGAGAACAAATCAAAGGAGATGATAATTGCATATCAGCATGACAAGATTTTAACAAATGTCATTGAAAAATTAAATTCATTGGGTCGGGTGATGACGACGGTGTCCAGAGTTCCTATATTAAACCCAGATTTATCATTTCAGGAGACATTGCTGATGCTACCATGTGTTCAGCCTGACTCGCGTATTACTTTTAGCGCTAAAATTCCAAGTGACGATAAACCTTGCAATATTTCTTCAGGTGTTTTCCTTCCTGATGATAGAATCGTTTTGTGTGATACGGAAAATAAAACACTTAAGCTATTTGATAGATATTTTAATTTTGTTTCTGATTTGACAATGCAGCGTTTGCCAAGATACATCTGCTGTGTGGATCAACGCACTGTAGCGGTAACGGATGGGAAAAGACTACATATTTTAAAGGTAACCAAGTCATTGAGACACTTAGCAAGCATTTATACAGGTTCCGGTTGTCATGGGGTAGCTTCCTATATGCAATTTATTTTCGTATGCGTCAGCGAGGGTTCTATATACACATACGACGAATCATATACTCACATCAAAAGTATAAAGTTGATACATGGATTTGCCGACACCGCTCTTTGTATTAGTCCGGACGGAAAATATGTCCATTACACACACGAAAATAAAATCGTTACAATGGACATGGAAGGAAAGGAAATAAACACATCCACGAGTAGTGATTTGAAAGGTCCAAGCGGAATCGCTGTAGGCAAGAGAGGGCTCATTTACAGCTGTGGCAAAGATTCTGGTAATGTGATTTTAATGACACCGGAAGGGAGACAACTGAGTGTGTTGCTGTCAAGTTCTCATGGTATAAATAGTCCTATTGGAATATGTTTGAACAACAGATGTACCACAATTGTTGTGTTTGAATATAGTTCATCGGAAGTTACAGTTTTTGAATTGTCATAAAGAATTATTCTCACAACACCATTCATCTCAGTCTGATGAAGGCTCAAAATATCGCTGTTTGTGTATGTGTGTGTGTGTCTGTGTGCATGCGTGAAATAAGGAATCGTATACTATTTTCTATGCAAGAGTGATTTAAATTATTGAAGGGATACACTATTTGTCTTTGCTTCAGAAACATTTCGTTCATATGTGAACCAAAATACCCACTGGGATGGGATAATTCATTATAATTAGACGGACTAGCGTTATTGTCAATAGAGGACATAAATTATATATGTTTGAGTAAATATCACAAAATATTTCATAAGAAGAAATATTAAGGCGGTATCATTCATGACAATACAAAATGTTTCAGCTTCACGAGTAAAATAATTTTATCTTGTGATGCTATGTACAGATCCCCCCAAAACGTATAATATAATTTTTAAGGCAAAAGCTGTCGATTTGAATGAATTAATTTTCATTATATGCCAACGCTTTTAACAGCTGAATCGCTACATATATTGAATAAAATTTCATCATTTTATAAAAATTTAGGACGGTGATATTTCAAAAGGTGGCTCTAATATTGATTAGGAACAGGTCATATAAGTTCAGTAACTAATATTTTGCACGATTTATATATTAAAATATTTTTCAATAAACTATTTTTTGAAGCATGCCTCCTGTTGTTTCCAATTTCCTTCTAGCTACTTTTATGACGTCCTCTCATTTCTTACATACATTAGTCTTGAAATATTTTGAGATCTGTTCATTGGAGAGAAATAAGGAGAAGGGGAGGGTAGAAGAAGAAAAGTGAAATAACATGGTTATGAAAATATAAGTTTGAACAGCATACATAAAGGCATATGTTTCCTAAACTGAAATTTATTCCAGTCTGGAGATACAAATTTTATCCCAACTACACGTTACAGGTTCTCATCATGAATATATTATCCATTTCTCTCTAAACAATGCTAAAATTTATTTTGAAAAGTGCTCGTCCTTTGACCAGTAAAAATGAAATATCGGACCAAAAAGCAAGAATAATGGTGGAAAAAACGTCCGAATTTGACTTTTAGTAAGAAAATGTTTCAGATTTATAATTTCTGAAAAATTGGTCAGTTATAAATAAATGACGTGTGAATGCGATTGCGATTGAGATGTATTCCTCGAGCAAATTAAGATTGTTATATATTGCCAGAAATGTAACCGCAGAGAAATAATTGGAACATATAGATATACATAAATTAATTGGCAAACTGTCGAAACCAGAGGGTGGTTTGAAATTGAAAGAACATAAGTATACTGGACCTTATAATCCTCTTGATGAGCAACGTGACGAAAATAATTCCCTGCCAGGACAAGAGCCTTACAATCAAGCTGATACGACAGCAATTCGCCAAAATAACTGCTAAAGATATTGCGATTCCTTGCAGCGAGCAAACTAAACACAACTGCGATAACGCTTTGTGAAATAAAAACCCTTAAATACGCAAGAATGAGTTGACCGAAGGCTGGTCCAGTGTTTTGTTGGAGCAAAATATAAACTCGCATTTTTAGCGACTTATATGATGATTTAGCAGTCGACTAAAACAAAGCAAAAAACAGTTTCCGCGACGTATAGTTGTCGCAAATACCGTTGATGACATCAGGTCGATAGATTTAGTTGATATGTCAAATCTAGCTTCGTCCAGAGATAATAAGAGTCGATGATTTTAGTAAAAACGTGTTTAGTGTACCAGGATCGGATAAAACATTAACCTCGATGACTGGTGCACTAAAACAAAAAATTACTACAGAATTAAAACGAAACAGAATCTGAACTGATCATGAAGCAGAGTTTTTTTAATAAATGTTCGAGCAGTTTTTGGAACAAAATAACATTAAAACATACGGTACTGGAAATGAGGGTAAAAGCGCTATTGTCTATTGAATTAATCGCACACTAAACGAAAATTTGAATAAGTATCTGACAGCTACCAATACGATTAAATATGTCGGCAACTTACAGTAAATTGATGAGGAATACAGTATGGCTAAACACCGAACCATTAAAATGTCTCCAAACGACGCGATTGCGAATCCAATATTAGCAAATGTAAAACGTGTACCGGAGACAAATATTTAAATTTAGCGATATAGTTAAAATTTCCTTGAGGGACAAAATTGAAACAGGTTATACCTATAACTGGAGAAAAGAAGTATTTGTTGTTTATAAAGTACTTTTAACAATACCAGTTACATACTCAATGAAAGATTTTTTTTAGGTGAGCCTATAACTTCAGAAAACAGAAAAGTTATTAAAATTCGCGGCAGCAAATGTTTAGTCAAATGGTATTGGTGTATCAATAAATATAATAGATGGGTAACAAAAAATTCGATTTCATCGACTACGATTTTTCATCTACTGCGATTGTATCGAGTGAATATTATAAATTTGCTCGTAATTTATAAATACTAACTTACAATTTGCTGAGTTGCAGACAGAAATTAAATATAACTTTATAGCATCATCAATCGGCATTGAATTAGGTTTTTTTAAGAAAAATAAGATTGTATTTTACATTTCTTTGTTTACAGGGTATTTTTAGGTTTATAAAGGGCTTATAAATTGCCAAAATATTTGGTGCTCGGCAACACTAAAATTAAATTTTAATATTTTTGGCCCTATGGTACTTAGCATTATATCGCCCAGTTGATGATCTGTTTAATTTTATTACTATAATCTACTTCCTCATCATCATGGCTATACAAAATAACATTTTCAGTATAACCTGCAAATCTGTGATTGGTAATATTTCTGGTGTAACATTAGGAACTGGAAAAAAAATATTCCGAATAGAGTAGAGGCAGTCTTTCCATCAGACTCATTATTATAAAAATCTTTTATCTAATTAATTTATAATATGTACGGGGAAATTAAATATCATCAATGAGATAATATAATAAACAAAAAAGAATTAGCAGAAGTGGTTCGAAATTATAACATTGGGCGAATCTGATAGCAGCTGATGAAAAATCTTGATGTAAATAAGATGATGACATTACGATTTAATCGCGATGATATCATGGAATTTAATAATAATTGTCTTTCTCGGAATGATATAGAAATATTATTAATAATGGTATTTTAAGATAAATCTATCAAATGTCAACATTGATGTTGCTGATATTTTTTGCCGTCTGCAACATATTTAACTAATCTTTTATTAATTTTAATTTGTTCTGTAACAGCTTTAATTGCTTTAAATTTCATTTCTTTATTAGATTCTAAATTTATTAAAATTGCTTGTCTAGCACCACACCTAATATCACCAGCTTCTCCTCTTTTACTATTTTCTTGATATGTTACTAAATATAGGTTCTCTAGACTCTTATTGTATTCAATTTTGTTAATATGATCAATAAAAAAAGTTTGAAATAGCTCTATGAAACGTTTCGTAAATAAAATATTGCTATAGATAATAAACAAAATCATTTTATTCCCAGGTACCTTCACTTCAATATATCCATTTTTATCTAAATGTCCAGTAATGATTTTTTTTGTTTTTTTATGTCGAATGTTTCCGTGATCATTTTCCTCGTATAAATCAAACTTTGGATGAGGCTGAATTCATCTTGTTATCCTAGATTTTTATTATTATCACCTGCAACTGCGCCATTTGCTCTGTATACTCTTTCTTTTTCTGGTATATCACCGCAAAACAAAGTATAAATAAAATCTTTTATAAAATGTTTAGCCCTTTCTGCATTATCACCATTTACTGAAATGAACATACCGGTCGGTGTTGGTATGTCAATGTCTTTTTGAATGCTATTTTGATGACACAACCAAGTACATTTCCAGCATATAAGTTGTACTTTGGGTGAATATAATACGCTTCTTGCTCTTTTGCTGGTAGTGGAAGGTATCTCAAGATTTCTATCATTATACTATAAAGTCTTTCATATCGCTAATTTAAAAAACAAATTCAATTAAAATATAAAAAATACTATATAGTGCTAAAATTGCGAGATGTTGAAAACAGAGCTTTATCAAATCTGAAAAGAATTGCTTCAGTATTTTCAGGTTATCACAATAGTTATAAACTTGATGATCAGAAACTTTTATCAAATTTTAGCTCCACAAATGTGTTTAATCTTTTACAACGTGTTATAGTTCGAGATCCTGCGACTCATAACATTATCAGACCTATAGTCCAATATCATACGATTTTATCAAAGTTACACGCACCTGAGGATGAAGTTTTGGAAACAAAACGTTTTGGCAGCAATATTTTGAAACCATATTTAACAACTAAATCGAGAAAGATACTAACTGGAACAAACATTGCCATGGTGGCGCATGAAATACATCAAGAAATAAATAAAAAATAGACCAATTTACTTCATCAGAATCGGTTTGGAAATTTGAAATGATTAAAAAAGTTTTATTCCAAACAGCAAAATATAACGTACAGCGTGGTAATTTGTACGTCGATCTTCCTAACAAACTAAGAACGAAAAAAATGCTGCATAAATGTCAAAAAGAATGATGACAGATGTTTTAAGTGGTTTATTCTTTCCGCGATATTTCCAAAAGAACAAACTGCTGGTCGCGTTAACAAGTATTTTCCGCACGAAAGCGAACTAAGTTTAGATGGTATCAACTTTCTAGTAGTAGAAAATCATATATCTAAGTTAAAAAAACAAAACGGTATCTCAACTAATGTTTTCTGACTAAACGAGAAAGAAAAAGTTTACCAGAAATATTTCTCATTTAATGCCTCAAAGAAGACAATCAATGATTTTTTTATCAGGGACATTCCTGCTGGATAAAAATTTTTAACGGCCTAGTTTGCGAAAAATATAGTACAAAAAACAAGAAATATTTATGTTACAGATGTCTGCACGGAACATCTGAAATACTGCGCAAATGTTAAAAAAAATTCCCAATGCTTAACGAAAACGAAACAATATTGAAATATAACAATTACAATCATACATTGAATATTCCATTTGTTATTTACGCAGATTTCAAGTGTCGACTTGTTCCTGTGGTTGTAGCAGAAAATAATCCGAAGAAATCCAGTACCAGAAAACCACAAGATATTCTCTGCAGAGTAGCTTATAAAGTAGATTGTTGAGCCATCGATAAATTTTCATCTCCGTTAAAGTTATATAGAGGTGAAAATGTTGCCGTGTGGTTACTAAAAATTTAATAGGCGAAGTTAATACAATTTCTAACAGATTACTTAAAAAAACTCCGATGAGAATAACATCTAAGCAACATCTTGACTTTGATGAGTCAATAAATTGTTATATTTGTGAAATGTTGCTGGTGGACTCCAACAGAGTTCGTGACAAGGTGATTGTTATTTGTCCGACCAATATCGTGGAGCAGCTCATAACAGTTGTAATTTAAATTTCATTCTTCATATTTTATTCCCGTAGTTTTACATAATTGTCGTGGCTACGACAGTGGCATCATTGTGGAAAACTTATGGTGATAAAAATATTAAAGCTAAACTAAAATTAAATAACGTGATAAAATGTATTTTAAATAATTTTTGGAAGTATATATCAGTGACTATCGGCAAATTAGGCTTTATTGATAGTATGTAATTTAAGGCAGCGTCATGAGACGAGCGTGTTAAAGGTTGCAGCAATTTTGCTATTCTAAATATTTGCTTCGGTGAAACCTTTTTCAATCTGACCAAAAAGATATCGTTCCGTACGAATATCGCGTCAATTGGATCAAATTTATTGAAACTTCTCTGCCTGATAAGGATACATTTTACTCGCAACTCAAAAATGAAAATATCACAGACGAATACAAATATGCACAAGTTATGTGGAATAAATTTAGCTGTGAAACATTTAGTGATTATTATGATTTATATCTGAAAACCGTTGTATTATTGCTAGCAGATGTTATTGAGAATTTTAGTCATGCAAATATTGGATTAGTTCCCTGTTGGGAACTAATTGTGATTCTGCTCCATGGCTGTCCTGGAACGCACAACTGAAAACGAGCAAAATAGAACCAGAGCTTTTAAGAGATGTCGATATGTTTAACTTGATTGAAAAAGCGTTATAACAAAAATAATGCAGAAGCTAAAAACAAAAATCTCTAAACTTATGATAAAAATCTCCCGTCGAGTTTCATTTGTTATCTGCACTATGTGAAAATTTATGAATGGGCAATGTCACAGCCAATGCCTTGCGGTGGGTTTCATTGTATAACTCAAGATCAATTTCTTAGAGGAACTGAAAAAAATTTCCAAAAGACATTTCATAGTTTGTTGAAGTTGATCTAGATTATCCTAGTTCGTTACATGATCTACATAACCACTATCCGTTTAGCGCAGAGCCAATGACGATTGATTATAATTTATGTTCGCCTGAACAACTAGCAATAACAACAGCAAAAAATTGATTGTTATTAAGTTAGTTCCAAATTTGTTAGATAAAATAAATTACGTATTGCATTACAAAATTTAAAGCAAGCTGTTGATGCTGGACTAATTCTGAGAAAAGTTCATCACCTGTTAAAAGTTAATTTGTCTAGGTGAATGGCAGATTATATTGACTTAAATACCAGACGTCCTGCTGCGGCTAAGACTGAATTTGAAGAAAAAAACTTCTAGTTAAATTAACAACTTTTTTTTAGACAAGACGATGGAAAATATTCTCATATTCGCAAAAGATTATCAATCAATACTGCTAATGACATGAATCGCAGAAATAAATTAGTTAATGACGACGGTTTTGTTATCGTGACAATATTTGGTGAAAATCTTGCTGCAATTCAACGAAGAAAAACAAATTTAAAGTTAAACAAACGAGATTCGGAGCTGATATTTACTGATACGGACTCGCTAGTTTATAATATAACATGTGAAAATGTCTATCATGATATTTTCAAATTATAAAGATTTATTCTATTTATCAGTGATACGATGTGATTATGTTTTTTCACGTAGCTTTAACAATTCTTCAGTCATACCGCTACGATGTCTGTAGTGTGGCAGTTTATAGTCATGTCTAGCACTGGGGCATCATGTCATAGACATGAAGCATGATGTCTCACCTAGTAACATTATCATTAAACCAGGCCAACCAGTCCTGACACTAATCTCTTAATGCTGAGCGTCAAGAGAGGCAGCTGTTAGTACCACGTTTTGTAAGTCTTTCGTATTACTCGACCGGGGATCGAACCCACGACTTTCCGCATTTGAGGCGGAAGCTCTAACTACTAGGTCACGGGAGCTGTTGTCCATTTATCAGATTGGGGGCTCCGAGTGGCCAAGTGGTCTAAAGCGCTGTCCGTTACGGATCACTGCCATCTCACCTCTGTCTGCGTGTGTTCGAGTCTAGGATTCTGCGAATGTGGATATGTGAGAAAGCTTGCCAGTAGCTTCTCGTGGGTCGGTGGATCTTTCCGCGGATTACCCGGTTTCTTCCTCCACCATTAATACTGGCCGCCATGAATAGCCTATCGTGTGCTGAAAAATGGCGTTAAGCCCAACAACAACAATTTCAACATTTATCAGATTATCCAAAATGAAGTGGATTTAAATATAATTCCAATAAGAAAGTTATTGGAATGAAGAAAGATAAATTTATATTTGTGCCATTGCGAGAGTTTGTTGGACTAAGAAGCAAAATGTATGCTGTGAGATTAGATGACAATAAACTGACAAAGAAAGCTAAATGTGTTCCTGGGGGATATGTATAGAAGATGATGAATTTGGACGATTACAAAGCAGTTCTAAACAATAGCATCAATTTTATCAAAACTAATGTCATCAGGACAAATTATCAAAAACTCAAAACGAATACAATTATAAACCCTGGACTAAGTAATTTCGATGACAAAAGATATTGCCGAGACGGAATTAATACGATCACATTTGGACCTTATTCAAGCAATATTGTCTAAACATTATAAATAATGTTTGCAAATGTAACATTCGTCGACGGTGTCAATAAGAAAATTAAAAAAAAATGTTTAATGACCAGCAATTACCATTTGAATTTAATGACGAAATTCTGATATTTGTTTTAAGAAATTTGACAGAATCAAACATCCCCATATCAGAACACATGATAGTTAATATTTTAATTATCTGGAAAGTTTATAAGTAACACATGCATTAAAATATGAAAATTTACATAATCCAATAAGCCATGGTCAAAATACTAAAATCATCATAGATATGGAGATGTCAAAGGTTTTGAAAAAAGTAGTAAATATCTTTTCAGTTAAAAAGCGATGAAAGAACTATTCGAAACTTGCCGTAAAATATCTGGTAGGATTAAATTCTTGTTATATAATCATGATAGTACTTTATACTTGAAAGCGACTGTTGTATTTGTTATCGATATGTATTTTAAAATCTTTTGATAAATACTTTTCTACCGAAACGCAGAGAGAGAGAGAGACAAGCCCAAGTTCTATGGAGAAAATATTATAAAATTGAAAACAGTAATAATGACTGCAGATATTTAAACTATGACCGTTAGGTTAATTCTTGACACAGCAAGCTACTTTTAGAAAGCACAACAGAACAAAATTATGGAAGTTATTGATCTTTTTTAGTATGTCGCGTAGCAACGTCCGATTTAACTGGCAGCAACGGCTGGTTTTATTCAACACTACATATATAAATATATATATATATATATATATATATATATATATATATATATATATATATATCACTCTAATGTATGACGAAATTGAAGCATTTTACAAACAATGTTATTTTATTTAGAAATCTACACTCTAGTTTAGAACAAATATGATTTTCTGCATAGCCTAGCAAACATCTTATGAAATAGAGGCTTATAATTAGGATAAAATGCATGGCCTATTTAGACACTACACTCTGTATCTATATACCTCTCCAATGGATTTGAAAATTAAAGTATTCTTAATAAATATTGTTTTATGTAGAAATCAACACTCTAGGTTATAATAAATATGACTTTTAAAAAATATTTATATATGCTCTATGTGTCGGTTAGCATTATATAACTATATGATAACGTTTTCAAAAAAAAAAAAATATATATATATATATATATATATATATATATATATATATATATATTTTAATATCTCTATATATATATATATATATATATATATATATATATATATATATATATATATATATATATATATATATATATATATATATATATATATATATATATATATATATCTGTATGTATGTATGCAACCGAATTTCATAACTCAGTGTTAGAACGTTGGATTCTCGTACTGACGCGCTGAATTCGATTCTCATCGCGGACGAAATCATTGGGTAAGCTCTGGACGCCATTTTTAAGGTGATTGGACCATTAGGATGTTCTCGATATCCAACAGACAAAATACATTTACGCATGTAAACACGTGGCTGGTGCACTTTTTCATATCCTAGGTGTTGCCCTGGGGGTGGGTGTATGTAATCTGAAGGACGTATATAAGGTTCCCCAGCTACGTTAAGTTTATGTTGCGTTTGTGTTGTGTTTGTGTGCGAGTGTAACTTATAAACTTACTAGAATATAATATTTTAAGCTAGGAGTTCATGGGGGTTAAACTAAGCTATATGAAACCTCTGATCCTGCTAAGATATTATTCGACAATTTAGGGGATCACATGGGATTCAACTGTGCTGTCTTTTTCGCGTCTTTCAAATATCCATTGATCATACTAGGACGTTAAATGACAACCATTGTTTAGCACATGTGGATATTGGATAGGTTTATATGTAATCGATGAACTTGCTGGCATGTCACATGGCAAGCTAGGATTTCACATGTGGTTAAACGGTTAAACTATGCTATCTGTTTGGTCTTTTGAATTTCCTCTGATCCTTCTAGGATGTTATATAACAACCTAGGGGATCAGGAGATTGATTCAAGTGCCCATGAAATTGATAGCATGCTGTATGACAAGGTAGAAGTTCACATGGGTTGTGTCGTGATGATATGTTTTGTAAAAATATCTAATTATCATTTAAAAACATTTTAAAAGTATTTTTACCATTTGATTAATAGTAGACATATCTATATTAAATAATATATCGACCATATTATCAATAAATGTCATCACAACAACTGTCTAGCCCACTATTATCATTATTAGTCGTGAATAACCATACCGATCCATTATTAAATGATAACCTTTTTGTTTTAAAACAATCACTTAATATTTTTATGTTTTTGCCAGTAAAATTTGACGCTGATATGATTGAATTAAATCTCTTACAACATCTGTTTGACAGATCAAATCAAACATGTCGGATTGATGGTATGTATATATGTATATGTGTGTATATATATATATATATATATATATATATATATATATATATATATATATATATATATATATATATATATATATATATATATATATATATATATATAATGACATTTTATGTGAAAATAACTTTTTTTGCTGATGAGTGTAATAGGCTGTCGTTCTAGTTTGAATGATTGAGTTGATCCTATGTCAGAAACACCCATGCCCCGACAAAACATTTTTGTCAGAAATGTGTTAGAAAAGCCTTGTCATGTCAAAGTCATAATTTTTACCTAAATAGGAATGCTGACAAAAAAATGTTAACGTGCAAATCTTGGGAGTGGGGCAGGGAGTTTTAGAGAGGACCATCTACCATGCATACTACTAGAGATCAACGTTTTCAAGTCCTACACCAATGAATATGAAGGACTGTATTAAAACCTTCACAGAGAGAGGTGTTCATTTATTGAAAGATGGATAGAGAGAGAGAAAAAAAGAGAGAGAGATTAGTCAGTCAATGTAATTACATTTATTGGCTTGAAAAAAAATTCTAGTTTCTTTTACAGCTTATGTAAGTAAGTGTTAGTCTTGTTTCAAAGCACTTAGTGATAAGAACCATGTACATTCCGTTACAATCGCCAAATTGTCGATTTGTCTGAACTGATGATTTTAATTTATGATTATAAATACATTCTGAGAGAGAAATAAATGAGATGAGATTCTGTAACGTATAGTTGGGATAAAATTTGTATCAACACACTGAAACTAACTTCCGTTTAGGAAACATATGCCGTTTTATGTTGTTCAAACTTATATTTTCATTGTCCTGCCTATTTCCATTTTCTCCTTCTATCCTTATCTCTCTCAAGATGAACAGATCTTATAATACTTCAAGACTGTACATTGATGTAAGCAATGAGAGGACGTCATAAAAGTAGCTAAAAGGAAATTGCAAACAACAAGAGGCATGCTTCAAGGAATAGTTTATTGTAAAATATTTTACCATATGAATCGTGCAAAATATTGGTTACTGAACTTGTATGACCTGTTTCTATTCAATATTAGTGCCAACGTTTTTAAATATCACCCTCCTAAATTGTTATAAACTGTTGGAAATTCATTCAATATATGTAGCGATTCAGCTGTTAATCGCGTTGGCATATAATAAAAACAAATTCATGTAAATCGACAGCTTTTACCTTAAAAATTATATATTACGTTGTTTTTTAGGGGGGGGGCTATACATAGCATCACTAGATAAAAATATTTTAGTCGTGAAGCTGAAATATTTTGTATTGTCATGAGTGACTTCGTCTTCAATATTTCTTCTTATATTTTGTGATATTTACTCAAACACAGATATAATTTATCTCTTCTATTAACAATAGCGCTAGCCCGTTTAATTATAATGCATTATCCCATTCTTGTGGGTATTCTGGTTCAAATATAAACGAAATGTTTTTGAAGCATTGATAAACAGTATATCCCTTCAATGATTTAAATCACTCTTGCATAGAAAATAGTATACAATTCCCTATTTCATGCACGCACACAAACACACACAGAGAGCGATGATTTTGAGACTTTATCAGACTGAGATAAATGATGTGATGAGAATAATTCTTTATGACAATTCAAAAACTGTAACTTCTGATGAACTATCTTCAAACACAACAATTGTGGTAAGTCTGTTGTTTAAACATATTCCAATAGGACTATTTATCCAATGAGCACTTGACAGCAACACACTCAGTTGTCGCCCTTCCGGTGTCATTAAAATCACATTACCAGAATCTTTGCCACAGAAGTAAATGAGCCCTCCCTTGTCTACAGCGATTCCGCTTGATTCTTTCAAATCACTAATTGTGGATGTATTTATTTCCTTTCCTTCCATGTCCATTGTAACGATTTTATTTTCGTATGTGTAATGCATATATTTTCCGTCCGGACTAATACAAAGAGCGGTGTCGGCAAATCCATGTATCAACTTTATAATTTTGATGAGAGTATATGATTCGTCGTATGTGTATATGGAACCCTCGCTGATGCATACGAAAATATTTTGCATATAGGAAGTTACTCCATGACAATCGGAGCCTGGAAAAATGCTTGTTAAGTGTCTGAATGCTTTGGTCACCTTAAAAATATTTAGTGTTTTTCCTCCAGTTACCGCTACAGTATGTTGATCCACACCGCAGATGTATCTTGGCGAGACTTGCATTGTCAAATCAGAAACGAAATTAAAATATTTATCAAATAGCTTAAGTTTTTTATTTTCCGTATCACACAAAACGATTCTATCATCAGGAAGGAAAACACCTGAACAAATATTACATGATTTATCATCACTAGGAATTTTAGCGTTAAAAGTAATACCTGTGGCAGGCTGAACATTTGGTAGCATCAAAAATACCTCTTGAAACAAAATAACTGGGTTCAATATAGGAACTCGGGACACCGTCGTCATCACCTGACCCAATGAACTTAATTTCTTAATGACGTTTGCAAAATTCTCGTTATGCTGATATGCAATTATCATCTCCTTTGATTTGTTCTCCAGAGCGTCATACTTTTGCAACAATTTCAGAAGCTGAGCTGATACTTTGTTAAATGTTATCATGAATTTGGTTTTGTCCTCAGATTTTTCATACACATTTAAAATTCTCTGAGATATTTCTATGGCAGCGATAGCACTTTTACATTCGGTAATTTTATCTGAGGTTTCCACCATTTCTTGTTTACAAATCAACTCCAGTTCAGCAAGAGATGCTTGACCAAGCTTCTCAATTAGATCTGTCAATGAGGAAGTCCACTGATTGATTTCAGATTTTATTTCTGTTTTCTGTTGATCTATAGAATCAAGGTGGTTCTTTCTATTTTCTAGCAGTTTTTGGAACATCTTATTCAATGCTTCTAGGTTTTCCACTGCCTGTCCAGCGTTCTGCACATATTTTAAATCTTTGGCCAAATCCTCAACGGAAGACAAATTCTCACATTTTCTGTGATGTCGGATCGCACATTTCGAGCAGCAAAATTCTGTATGGTCTGAACAAAAATATGCGTATTTTTCTTGATGTACTGAACACAGGTAAATGTCCAAAGATATTTCCAAAATATGACTTTCATGCATGCTTTCTTTAGTGATTGTATGGTCCTTTGTTGCCCGGAACTTTGTGTGACAATTATAACAATCACGGCAAAGGTGTTCTGTACATGTTGCACAATAGGCCACTGAATGAAGCTCTTTTCCTTCCGTTAAACATGGATGGCAATAAATTGTGTCATCGTTCTTCAACTTTTCTGACTCTACAAAAGCAACCAGTATAGAATTATTGGAAAGTTTACTTGCCCAATCATCCGTGGTCTGGTAGGTAGCGGGAGCAGGACAAGGAGTTTTGCACACTGGGCACGCAATGGTATCCGACTTTATGTTCTCTTTTTTTAGACCGCTGACATGTTTACAGATACACTTCTCACAAAATGTGTGGAAACACGGTAATACTTTCGGTGACTTGAATATTTCTAAGCAGATTGGACAATTTAACTTCTTGTCAGCAACGTTCTGTGCATCCGCCATATTATGCAGTGTTTTCTTCCTAGCCGTTGTGTTTAGCTGAGCGATAATCAACGACTCTCTGTTCGCTGACTCAATACGTTCTACAAGAAGGTATAAAATCAATTTTCTGATTGCACACTTTATATCTCTTGACGCTTCAGTTTTCCTTCAAGAAACAACAGACATACATCCAAGCGTTAAATCCGTGCATTAATTTGGTAGCAATGTGGCAAATCGCCAAGACTCATCATGAATTTAGCTAACTACATCTCTAGTGTTATATGACCTGTTGTATACACCGGGTGTTATTGGATGTACAATAAAATGATCATGTATGTTTTGGACCGTAAATAGATATTTGAAAGTTTTATGCTAAAGTGTTTTGTAAACTGTTTATTTCGTCAAACGATAGTTATATCACGGTTAAAGCAGAAAAACAGAAAAATATCATAAATAAACAAAACAAGAGAACAAGAAAACTTTTAACTTTACGGTGGTATGAGCCTTGGTATTATTAGGCAACTTAATAACACTAATCCCCACCCACACCCCCGAGACAAATTCACACACAGATACGATACAAGCATCTATTATTGCAATCCGGAACTTACATTGGTCTTTTATTACGTTTTCGTATGTGTTATCTCTCTATTTTCCTATTTGGCCTTTAATACCATGTCGCGTTGGTATAAGCATTATGTAATTATGTCCCTCTTGCCGTTCGTCTTTTACCAGTTTAGATTATGCACATTTACTCACATTCTCTTCTCTATACAGTTACTACACTTTGCGGATGACCTGCTCTTGGGACAAGGAAAAGTCCAAATTAATTTTCGTCAAAGACAAAAGGTCAAGGTCACTGTCTCTTAATGAAAATGTGGTTTTCGCACAATAACATCAGCTGGATGTCACAGACCTAACTCAAACCTTGTGGATGTCTTGCACTTGGGATACGTAAAGGGCCTGTTTATGTTAGGGTCGAGAGGTCAAAGATCACAGTGACTATGTCAGAGAAGAAAAGTTATTTCTGCAGACACATTTCAGTTCTTCACTAAGTGCCTTCAGCAGCAATGTTGGACGACTTGCACATTACGTAAGAAAGAAGTCTAATGATTGATACGCTAATAGTTCAAAGGTCAAGGTAACTGGCTGAAAGAAGCAAAATGTATCTTTGATAATTTTATATCTAAATCACGTAGTTTGATTAACGTTTGTGGACGGCTTGCAAATAAGGTATAGAATAGTCCCTCTTGTTTTGGTATGTAAAGGTCAAGGTCAAGAGTACTCAAATAAAAATTGTTTTTTAGAATGAACTATGTGTTAGCTTAAATTCCTTGTTAAAATTTTGCGAATGGCTTGCATATTAATATGTAAAGCTAGATGATATTAATTCTATTAAATAATGTTATCATCTCAATAAGATTAGTTTGAGACTGGACACTTTGAATATATGTCCAGCTCAATGATGCCTGATGATGAATAATCTCCAGTCACATATACCCTGCTAATGCGTCTGTAATGGAGTATTACACAGGAGCCTGACGTATATTGTGCCGTTTATTGTACTTTTATTGTTGAATCAGCTTGTTTTAGCATCAAAGAAATTCCACAAGCCCTTGCGTCGATTGATTTTTAGGTTGACAATCTTCAAATAAATAATTTGGAAGACAGAAATAAAGAAGTGTGTGCTTCATTATATAGTTACACACATGAAGAAATACGTGTCTCCTGCATGATGCTTTAGTGCTATACATCACTGTAAACTGTTACAGTGAAGACATCATAGTGATAGGACTGAAAAATTGTTAAAGCCACGTTAAAAATCTAACGCACACACACACACACACACACACACACACACACACACACATGAAGATATATTTAATGCTTAAAAAGAAGAGAAACAAACAATACGTCGCAATAAATAACTAACTAAAACAGCAACAAACATACATGACCGCTGTTTTAGCAGTCAGTTTTTTCTTCGAAATTCCAGTCAGGTACCTTCTCGAATCAATTTAAATCTGGTGGAAAAGCCAGCTTTGGTCAAAACACAAATCTAAGTTTCTTGCTTGATATAATTTTAGACCAGGTCATCATAGCAACATAACAGTCGAAACAATCTTGAAACCTCCTTGTATTTATGCGCGCGCAGAGAGAGAGAGAGAGAGAGAGAGAGAGAGAGAGAGAGAGAGAGAGAGAGAGAGAGAGAGAGAGAGAGAGAATTTCTTATCTTAAATATTTAACGTATGTAATGTACACGCACACGTTGTCAATGATAGATTCTTGACCATCGACGCGGCCATAGAAAGAATGACACTGAGCAAGTTTAATCCAACAACCTTGATATAAAATAATGAAACCTAAGTATACCACTCGAGAAATATATCAAACGCCAGGTCAGGTTCAAAAATTATCTAGAGCTTTTGCTAAACACCGATCTATTTCTTTGATGATATCTCCTGAGACTGAATAAAACAGCGGTGAAAGCAACGTTTACGCAACAACAAATCAATAAACTCATCGCACCAAACCGATTGTTCTTGAACTATCTGTTTAGCAAGTAACTTCAATGTCAAAACAAGGTTGATATTTTGGACCAGCACTTTCTGTGATAGCTATCAAACTTTTGCCAGTGCTTGGTAAACTTGGATTATCGGCTGTGTCGGGAGCAATATCTTACGCGACGAAAAACGCAGTCGAAGGTCGTGTAATCAAAGAAATCTATAGTTAGTTTTATGTAACAATATAAAATAAATGCCACAACCAAAAACGAAGTTGTCGAAGAAAAAGAAAACAACAAAACGCAAACAATCAAAACAAGGAGGAATTATTCCTTTCGCTCCTCTGTTAGCGGGATTAGATTGGAGTCTACTTCCAAACTTACTATGAATCGGACATGGAATGATTCTACCAGGGACCATAAGCAATTTTGTAATTTTGATATCATTGAAAAATTGAATTACGTTGGATTTCGCAGAGTATTTTCCATGTACGATCCCAATGACGTACCAGCCTGTGGTTCGTGTATTGTAAATATAAAAAGTCTTAACGATGGCTCTGGCACCCACCGGATTGATTACCACAATAATAGTTATTTTGATTCGTTTGGACTTGCTCCGAGCGAAATCATAAAAATTCATATTTTTTAAAAAATTAATAAAAATAAATTTTTGTCTAATCAGCTATAGCCGATTGGAACATCAGGTTGTGGATATTATTATACAATGTATGTCAGACAAATGTCAAAAGGTCCTGATCTTTTAAAATTTATTTTACAATTTGACGAGTAACCTTTCCACGCAAACGATGATATTTCAATTAATATCTGTAATCTTAAAGTTTAAATTTTGTGTGGACATACAAGTATAATAATGTCAACATACTGTATCAAAGGTAAAACTAAAACAGAGAATAAGGATGAGACGACAAAATATAATACAATGGTTCTAAAAAGTATTTGTGTTATTTCTGGTAGAAAGAAAAGTATGTTTCTGAAATCGACTCCTGAATCTGGAATGTGCCACGACAGAGTTAATTTGATTGATGATTAATCTCGTGCAACATAAATGTATGAATAATAATAATAATAATAATAATAATAATAATAATAATAATAATAATAATAATAAAATGAAATATATATGTGATTGTGACAAAGATCTTTGTTTCGAAAAATGTAAAGTCATCACATACTGTAAATTATGCAATCGCCTTGAGGTAATTGGCACCAGAATCAACCTTCACAAAATTATTGGCAAATTACTGAACCCAAAAGGCGGTTGGACATTGCCAGGTCACAAGTATACTGGACATTATAATCCTCTTGATATAAATCTTGATAATCCTTTGCCAGGACATCAGCGTTACAATCAAGTTGATGCAATAGCAATACGTCATGATATCAGTTATCGTTTTACCAAGCGTACTGATAACATTCGTGCAGAAAGCTCAAATTCAGATTCTGATAAAGTAATGTTAGACGAGTTTCGTGATATGGAACGTAGAAGCCTACAAGAACGTTTTGATAGAAGATTCGTTAAGTGAATGATTGAAGCATAATACAAATTAGGACTTGGAAAAGAATTGTATGATGATCTCGAAGCCGAACTATACAAACCAAAAACTAAAAGGTTTACGCGACGTAAAGTTGTCGCGAATGCCGTTGACAATATCTGGTCGATAGATTTAGTTGATGATGCAACTTGTGCTCTTTCTAACGATCACAAGAAATATTTGTTTAACGTTATAGACGTTTTTGGCAAATACTCGTTTAGTGTACCTGTTTTGGATAAGACAGGAACGTCGATCATTGATGCGTAAAACAAATAATAAATACTGAAAGAAAACCAAATAAACTTTGGACTGATCACGGAGCAGAGGTTTTAACAAAAATTTCGAACAGTTTCTAGAACAAAAAAATATAAAAATTATGTTATAGGGACGAGGAAAAAAGCTTTATCGTTGAAAGTTTTAATCGCATGCTAAACAAAAAATGCATAAATATTTGACTGCTTAAAACACTAACAGATATGTCAATGACCTTCTGCAGATCGTTGACGAATATAATAACATAAAACATCAAACTATCAAATTTTCATCAAATGATGCTATTGAAAATCCAATATTAGCAAACAAAAACATGTACCGCAGGCATAAATTTAAAGTGTGTGCTCAGGTTCGGATTTCTCTGACACAAAAGGTATTTGAGAAAGGATTTACTCCGAACTGGAAAGAAGACGAAAAAGGTATTTGAAAAAGGACTTACTCCGTATATGATGAAGTACTTTTAACGATACCTGTAACATATGCGCTAAACGGTTTGGTAGGGGAACCTATCATAAGCAGTTTCTATGAACAAGAAACTACAAAAAATTGAACAAAATATTTTCGTTATCGAAAAAGTGATCAGAAAAAAAGGCAATTCAATTTAGTCAAGTGACGCGGGTATAGCGATAAATTTGATAGTTGGATCCCAACCAAACTAATTACGAAATAATGATTTTTATAAATTTACTCGTACTTACGCTTGATAGATTTTCATTTTAATGGTTTACATAACGATATTAGATACTGTCTGATATTGTCATCAAGTCAAAAAGTTTGACAAATATGAAATCAAATTTTATATTTTTCTGTCGGCCTGGAATTTTGATGTTTAAAATAGGTCTGATAAGCTGCCAAAATATTTGTTGTTCGGCAACAGTAAAATTAAATTTAATTATTTTTTAACAATGTTATACTTAACATTATATCTTTCAGTTGTTGGTCTTCTATAATTTTTTCTGTCAGTGACATTAACTATTTCATCACCATCATCATCAGAATCGTTGTTGCATACAATATCATCTTCGCTATAGCCAGCAGATTTGTTTATTATGCTGTTAGAGATTTTTATATTGTCTGTAACTCTATCATTGGTGATTGTATATCTTGTGGTTATATCTTCCCGATATATTTCAGCGAGTCGTTTTATCAAATCCATATTATATAATATACTTTTATCGAATTATTTGTTATAAGATGATTAACGAGGTAAAATATCATCAAAACGTTTACATATTAAATTACAACGAACTAGCCGAAGCGATAAGAAACTGTTTGTCGGGTTTATATTGCATATTCCGTTGACGTTATTGTTACTCAAGGTGATTCTGATAAAAATATTAATAACAGCAGTTAAAAAGATAAAATTGGTGATAGCAGAGTAATGACGTTAAAATTTGATGACAGTGATATAGCAATTGCCCATCATTGCTTGACTAAAACCGAGCTATCAAATATATTTAATTGTCATATCTAAACCCAAATCTGCCAAAAGTTGACATTGACGTTGCTCTTTCAGTTTTGCCGTCAGCTACATCTTTGATTGATTTACTGTCAATATGATGGTATTTTTCAGCAGCTGTTATTGATTCAATTTTTATTTCTTTTTCAGTTTCAAAATTTACTGAAAATATACTTCTAGTCGAATTTTTTTAAATTATTTGCGCCGACTTCACGTCAGGTATTTTATTTTTGTGTAACCAAATCTAAATTATTAGACGCGTGTTTGTTTTATTTTTATTTATATTGTCGATAACTAAACTATTAGGAATAGCGCCATTAAAAGTTTTTAAAAAAAACGGTGATTATAATAACCAAAAAGGTCTGTTACGGTTCCTCAAACATTTATACGTAATTTTCCACTAATATGTACAATACCAAGAACGTTTTTAGTTTATCTGTTTCTAATAATAACGCGATCGTTGTCCTCGTATAAATCAAATACCTGGTGCAGCTGAAACTGGTTTGGTAAAGATAAGTTTTTGATATTGTCATCAATATTCGAGCTATTTACTTGGTAGACTCACTGTCCTTCTGGATAGTTCTCGTAGAACAAAGTATAAATAAAATCTTTTCTAAACATTTTAATTCTCTTTGTGTTATCACCTTTGAAACTAATCTTATAACTTGCTGGCGTTGGTCTACCAATTAATATTTTTGATTTTATGTTAATAACCGAACCCAATGCATTTCCAGCGTATAGGTTATACTTGGGGTGAACATTCTAATGCTCTTGCTCGTTTACGTTTGTCAGATTTTGTGCCATTATATTATAGAAATTTTTATAACTCTAATTGTTTGATCAGCTGGCGCAGTGAGTTATCGATCAAGCAATCAATTAGCTATATAATATTACACTATAGAATAGCAATGCTGAAATTGCAATATATAGCCAAGAAGAGCAAACTGGTACATTTTGCTGCAACAAATCTTTACCACCTGCTTGTGTCAACTGTAAAACGTGAACTTAAGAAACATAATAGTATAAGACTACTGGTGCAATATCACGTTGTATTTTCAAAGCTCCTTGTGACAGAGGGATCGACTAACAAGGAAACTGCAGACCCTTATATTAATGCAACATCAAGGGGGGTTTTGGTTGCTACTAATATTTTGTCACTAGCAATGAAATACGCAAAGAAATTTGAAAAAAATAGAAGAATTTACACAATCGGATTTGAGTTGGAAGTTTGAAATGATCAGAGAAATTTTATCTAACACAATAAAATATAACGTATTGCGCGGTACTTCGTATATTTACCTGACACCAAAAATAAAAAATAAAAAATGTATAGACGTAAAGAAGATCGATAACAGATGTTTCTGATGGGCTATTCTCTCCGGACTATTTCCAGCAGAAAAGGCGCTGGTCGTGTTGACAAGTATATTAGTCACGTATCAAAAATAATTATCAAAGCCATTGACTTTCCAGTTGCAGAAAATCTAATACCAAAGTTTGAAAGCAAAACATTGCTTCGATTAAAGTTTTCGGACTATATGGAAAAGGAAACATCTATCCAAGATATATTTCAGAGAAAGCTTCACAATCGACAAAATATTTGCCGTTTTATAAAAATCATTTCTCAAGAATTAAAAACTTTAATGGACTAGTTGGAAAATAGCATAATAAACGAAAGAAGAAAACGTTCTTCTCTTATCGTTGCTTGCGCATTTGCAGTACTGTAGTGAAAAGCAATGAATAGCTATGCCGTCCAAAGAAAATAATTTATTAGTTTGTCAATCACCATCACAAACCAAAAATTCCTTTTTGTTATATACGCTGATTTCGCATTTTTACTTCAGCCTGTACTTGGCGCAGAAAATAATCCTGACAAATCAAGTACAAGGAAAATTCATAATCATGTTTTATGTGGGGAAGCGTATAATATAGTTTGTTCTACTGATTCGAGATTATCCAAACCAATCAAATTATATCGTGGTAAAAATCCAGCCGTCTAGCTTATCAAGCAGTTGATTAGCGAAGTTGATAATATATTTAATCATTTGAAAAGAGTAACTCAAATGCTAAAACTTACATCTCAGCAAGCATCTGATCACGAGGAAGCGGAATTTTGTCATATTTGTGAAAAGGCCATTAACGATAAAAAAAATTACGCGACCGTTGCCATCTCACAGGACAGTACCGTGGTGCGAGTCATGATCAGTGTAATTTAAAATATCATGCTCCAGATTTTATTCTAGTTATTCTTCACAACTTTCGAGGATATGATAGTCACATTATTTAGAAGTTATTGATGATCCTGATGTAAAATCTCGTTTTAAAAATCGATAACTTAATCAAATGCAATCTACATAATTTTGGAAAGAATGTCATTTACTTTAGGTAAGTTGCGCTTTAATGACAGCATGCAGTTTATGATAGCATCGTTAGATGAGCTAGTAAACGGTTGTAACACTTTTAATAATCTGCGAAGTTGCTTTAGTGCAAACTATATCAACCTAACTAAAGTAGTATTTTCACAATACTATCTCGAAGATTGGTGTAAATTTGATAAAACTCGTTACCTGTCAAGGACAAATTTTTTCTGCAACTTAAAAATGAAAATATAACCAAAGATGAGAACAAATATGTAAAAGATATCTGGAAAAAAAATTGATTGTAAGACGTTTGGTGATTATCATGATATGCATGTAAAAATTGACGTGTTATTGCTGGCGGACGTATTTGAAAGTTTTCGAGAGGTAAGTTATAACAAATATGGACTTGTTCCTTGATTGCATTATTCTGCTCCCAGACTATCGTTGGAAGTATTGTTAAAGTTCAGTAACGTAAATCTTGAATTACTAACTGACGAAGATATGTTCAATGAAATCGAAAAAGGTATTCGAGGTGGCATTAGCGTGATAACAATGAAATATGCCAAAACAAGCAAAAATACTTGAAAGAGTATAATCCTAAGCTTCCTTCGAAGTATATAATTTATCTAGATTGTAATCATTATTCTTTGGCAGAACCAATGCCCTGTGGTAGATTTGGTTGAATCACGGCTGAGAATTTTCTATCAGAGACAGAATGAAAGATACCCGACGATGTTTCGTATTTCGTTAAAGTTCATCTCGATTATCCAACTTCGCTACACATTTTGCATAATGATTATCCTTTCTGTGAGGAATCGATGGTAATATATTATAGTACATTATCTCAAGAACAACAAGCATTAGTATCGCCAAGACAAAACTCTACGGTAAAAAAATCTAGTACCAAATTTACTAGATAAGAAAAATTATACATTACAAAATTTAAAACAAGCAGTGTATGTTGGTCTTGTTTTGAGAAAAGTTCATCGTGTACTAAAATTTAATCAGTCACTGATGCAAAATTTGGTTGTCTCAAACACTTAAAGAACAGTTGAAGCGAAAACTGATTTTGAAAAATTCTTCTTTAAACTTACGAACAATTCCGTTTTTGGTTAAACGATGTAAAATATTAGAAAACGAGTAAATCTCGAGCTAGTTAATGATATCAATCGCAGAAACAAACTTGTGTCAGATGATGATTTTGTCAGTAATAATTATTTAAGGAGAATTTTGTCGCAATACAAAGAAGAAGAACAAATCTGAAACTAAAGGAGCCATTTTACTCTTGGAGCTTTCGTGTTAGATTTGTCAAAAAGGCTGATATACGATTTTCATTAAAATTTTGATAAAAATCAATGGCCGTACAGTAGATTATTGTTTACTGATACAGATTTGTTCGTGTACGGAATCTAATGTGAGGACATCTATCAGAATTTATACGATAATCGACATCTGTTTAATCTCTCCAATTACTCTCGTGACAGGAAATTTTACGGCGACACGAATTAAAAAGGTTAGTGGTACGTTCAAAAATGAAATGAACTCGAGCATTATTAAATATTTTATTAGATTTGACAGCGAAACGCTCAAAGTATTGTTAGACATTAATAAAATAAAAGAGCAAAATGTCTGTCTCGCGATTTTGTTAAAACGTTTATGAAATTTGGCAATTACAAGCACGCTCTCGATGGCGGTCTTAGTTTTATTAGAAGAATGGCTATTCGAACAAATCATCATAAACTCAAAACATATTATTATCAAACGTGGATTGAGCAATTTTGACGATAAACGTTATTGCAAAAATGGGGTAGAAGCATTTGCACTTGGGTATGTCACGATGATAGATCTATACTCGATATTATATTCGACGACCAAGGTATATAATTTTGTGTGAATATATATTGAAAATTTGACAGTGACAAATATCTACAATAGCAAGATCATATATTTAATGATGGACAGTTGAAATTAATAATGAAACATATATATGTTTTAGTTCCATTTGTGACAAGCTGAAACTTTCGCTTGTCAGTTCTGATGACAGCGAGTATTTCAATTATTTCGAACAGTCAAGCCAGAAATTATCAGCAGGATTTAAAAACTTTCACGATCCGATAAGTCAACAAAAATATACTAAACTTACCATCGATCTCTATCGGTCAAAATTATATTTTCTCTAAACAAATCTCAAATAAAAGATTTCTTTGAATGTCGTCGCTGTGTGGGCGGTAAAGTTTATTCTATTCCATTGCGACGATGAAATATTTCCAATATCTACAGCTGATACATTGATAATTGGTAATGAAATATAAATAGTGTTTGAAAATTTCAGTAGTAACACGTCTAGGATTATATCTGCGTCAGAATCTGCCTTTTAGTTTTGAGAAAATCGATTGGGGATGGGAATTGTATGGTCTCCGAGAGGGTAATTTTTGTATTTGTTTGGAGGATAAAGAAAGGTCTGTGCGCTAGAATCTGCCCTTACCATTACTGCTATATACACCGAATATTAATTGACACACCTTTAATGGTTGCCGTAATTTTGACTCACCACACCTAGGCCAAAGTTTGCTGCTTGGCAAGTCAGCAAGTATCAACTACGAGCACACACGCTAGTGTTTATTGGTGATTTCATTTTGCAGTTGTTGTTTCTCTTACATTTTTCACGTCGGTAGTATTGAAGATCCATCACAGTTTTTCAATTAAAATATAATAGCCCGTTACAATTTCTTGATAGGTCAACTTTGATCAGGTGCAACAAGGAAAGCTGCTGGCAAACCTTCTCACATCATGCTGACAAAGATAAAACAAGCACGCACTACAAATCGATTACCCTTTTTTAGCGAGACAACTGTCAAACAATCATAAAAATATTTACTTGGGGAATATTTAAATATAAGGGGATTGTTCGTTGGGGGGGAGGAGGCATAGTAACACATTAATTCAGAATCAAACTAATAGCACTATTATCTAATGTCTGAAACGATCGTTCTCGTCTAATCCCAAGAAATATTCCAAGCACAAGTGTATCCTTAATGAATAATAGTCGAGATCTCTTCTCATTTGAGCCAACTAGCTTGCCATGTGGAATAACTATGTCATAATCAACGGGATTTTTAACCTGGGTAGATTGAGCGGTGAATTCCACTTCCTCCTTGCAGAAACAATTCCTGAGTGTGTTTTCATCTGGTTGTGCAGTCATCAACTAAGGGTGTGCAAGTGTGAAGATTCCAAGCAGACGTCGAGTTGATAATGGTAAACCACTGTGATTCCAACGGTCTTGTTCAATTTGGTTTTTAACAAGATTATATTCAAAGTGTAGGGTTTATTAACACCGTTTTGAAGCAAATATTTGTGGACAAGTGGAACAAAATCACTATCAGAATTAACATCCTTTGTTAGACTATCAGTCATCTCGTCGATAAGTTCCACGGCTTCTTCATCGCGGTTAGAATCCATTATAATGTTAAACATATATTCTCACCCCCACACCAGAAAAATCAAAACAAATAAATAAACAAAAATAAATAAAAATAATAAAAAATAAAAAATAAAAAAATAAAACGATAAGTACCCGTCCTGATAAATGTGGAGTCCTTCAAACTTTAATTAAATTCCCGTGACCAGCGTCACCGATATTATAGGTACTAATGATTCTTGAACAGTGTTGTCTATAGCACGACAGGTTATTAATGGCACACGAATATGGTTATTATTTATAATTATTATAATTGCATTCAAGTTGCTAATAAAACCGGAAACGATCAACAAATATGATCCAGCTTGATGCACCTTGAAGATGTGCGGTTTAGATAAACCAAAACCATCTCCGACAGCACCAAAAACACCTCGGCCATTTACAATATTAATCTTCTCTCCTTTTCAATAAATCACCTCAAAGTGTGCACATTTTTGCTATTGTTTTCATCGACTTATTGTTTTGTTCTAGCATCAGCATAATTATAGCCTTTAATAAATGCAATCGAGACACCAGTCTATGAGTCCTCCAATTTCATTGACATTTATTGCAGCAACATGTTGAACGCCTACGTTTGACATTTGTAATTTTCATATGTTTTAATCTAGGAAAATCACAAGCAAGGACTAACTCGAACGCCGCCAATAAAATCAAAACCAAATCCGTTTCTATAACTATAATTTGAATATCCACATAGGATCTTCTCAGTTTCTCAGTTCGATCTTCAAACATCACAATTTATCGTTGGTTAAAGTCAACAACATCCAAGAGACGATGAAAATGGGCTAATGAGAGATGTCTCGTTTGGTAGTTGTGACCATGCTAAGAATATTGACACGTTCAAGCGCCTCGTTGTTTGTCACTCGTTCACTCCAGATGACTCCGAGTATGCGCCAGAGGCATTGCATGTGAAAGATGCTCAGTCTTTTCTCTTGTGAGGCATACAAGGTCAACGTTTCACTGGTGTACAGGAGAGTGTTTAGCACACAAGTACGGTACACGGAAATCGTAGTGTTCAGGATTAGCATGCTGTTGTTCCAATCTCTGCGAGAACCTAGATATAGTTCTTGATGCCTTTCCAATCCGCTTGGTGAGCTAGGCGTCTAGCGAGAGGTTGGTGATGGTAGAGTCGAAGTACGTGAACTGACTGACTACTTCTAGTTTGTAGTTGTTGATGATGCTGCGCCATCACGTTGGGTTTCTTTAGGCTGATGGTCAACCCGAATTCATCGAATCTTTTAGCAAAAGCGGTCCATCAGGCTTTGTTGTTCAGCTACTGTGAGTGGCTAGAGCAACATAATCTACAAAGAGCATGTCCCTATTGGTTGCTTCTCTTACTTTGCTCTTTGCTTTCAGTCGTGCCAGTCAGAACAGTCTGCCGTTTGATCACGTGTGCAGATAGATTCCTTCTGTGGACGTCCCAAAGGTGTACTTGAGCAGGACAGCAAAGATGATGCCAAAGAGCGTAGGGATACGACACAGCATTGTTTTACTCTGCTGTGGATAACGAAGTGGTCGGACGATGACCCATCATATTGTATTACATTGTGCCTTTCATGTTGTCATGGAAGGACTAGACCATATTTAGCAGCTTTGGAGGGCCTTTGTCAGGATTGTGAAGGATTGTGAAGAGTCCCTCTCTGCTGACCAGATCGAATGCCATATTGAGGTTTATAAAGGCCAACAAGAGAGGCCTGTGTTGTTCTTTGCACTTCTCCTGCAGTTGCCTGATGGAGGAGATCATTTCGATTGTGGACCTCTCTGCCCGAAACCAGCGCTAAGGACTAGACCATATTTAGCAGCTTTGGAGGGCATCTAATTTTTGTCAGGATTGTGAAGGATTGTGAAGAGTCCCTCTCTGCTGACCAGATCGAATGCCATATTGAGGTTTATAAAGGCCAACAAGAGAGGCCTGTGTTGTTCTTTGCACTTCTCCTGCAGTTGCCTGATGGAGATCATTTCGATTGTGGACCTCTCTGCCCGGAACCAGTGCTGAGACTCTGGATACACTCTGTTAGCAACTTCTGCAGTCTGTTCAGGATGACTCGTTCGAAGAATTTACCCACGATGCTGAGAAGGGATATGCTGTAGTTGTTGCAGTAGCGTCTATCGCCCTTGTTCTTGTACAGGGTTATATGTTTGCGGCTCTTATGTCCTGAGGCACTGCATCTTCATCCCAGCATTGGCAGAGGTGTTCGTACAAATGGTGTCAACAGCACGTTGCTACCGCACTTGATGACTTATGCTGAATGTTATAATTCCGTGGGGCAATAGGTTTCTCATCAAGTTCGATCATAAAAGGAAGGTTTTAAATGGTGTTGAAAGCATAGTTGTCACGCGTTTCTCTCTGGATTATATTTCTGAGTATACTCCACCCAGAGCTCCATCTGCTTACCCTAGTCTTGGATGGTATCGCCTGCGGCAGACTTTAGTGGTGCTGTCATTTTCTTTGTGGGACTTATTGCTTTCTTTATGCCATCGTTCTGATGTTTCCGACATCTGCTGCTGACTGGATGCTCTAACAGAGCTGATTTATTAGCGTCTGGGTGATGTGAGATGTCATTCGGATCTACTTAGCTATTTCTGCTAGTCAAAAATTGACCTCCAGGTTGAGAATATAATACATATAAAGCAGTAGCTTGTGTAAGAGAAAAAGCTCTTGAATAATTGCAAAGTTTTGTTGTCTGAACAACACATACTGCATAAAAAGTAACATACTGGGGATGTACCGAAGTCGTGTTGAGAAATTTGCAAAACGATCTCAGCGTTTTGGTGCCTCTACATACAGACTAACGATTGTGATATGCACCTGCGATTTGATTATCTGTATGGTCAAGCAAAATATCCTTTCTGTGGGTTCCTGGAAAACGTTTTAATCGGCAAAAAAAAAAATTGAATAAAAATAAAAAATTTAAGTCCCTTCTAGCTTGTCAAATAACATCATAATATGCTCCTGGCTATTAACTCGATTTGTAATTTGCTGGGATTTTATTTAGAATTTAAACAGTCCTTCGATAGTGCTTGTTGGGTGTGCCGCTGCGGTATGTGCGAGAAATGAGTGTTGATTTGGTCTCAACTGCATAAATGTCAACAAACGTAATTCTGCATAAATCGAAAGGTGGCGGCAACCACAACGCTCGGTTGCTAACAACTCAGTTTTTCCAGCAGCATCTCGGTGACGTCAAATTGTATCGTTGGGCAATTATTTTTGTGGACGTAGATATAGTTAGCATATCCGAACCTTGGCTAGAGAATATAATGGACATTGGCATGTAAAGCATACTTGTGGGCGATTCTGATTTACTAGCGTCTGGGTGATGTGAGATGTCATTCGGATCTACTTAGCTATTTCTGCTAGTCAAAAATTGACCTCCAGGTTGAGAATATAATACATATAAAGCAGTAGCTTGTGTAAGAGAAAGAGCTCTTGAATAATTGCAAAGTTTTAATTTTAGCCAATGTTTGTGTCACTTGATACATACCGTTGCCATGAATATCAATATGTCCATACCACTTTCCACAAGGGCACGTATAGTTGACGTTTTACCTATGATTTACATGTATAAAAAAGCAGACTTGTTGGTCTAGACTAGAGCACAGGTGCTCAACGCGAGCTTGATGTTAAGAAAAAAAATCTGGAAGAAAAAAGTCATTTAGAGTGAAAAAAAAATACCTCAGATTACCTCCATGACCCATTCTGACATTTGACCCTCTATCATATTATATAGTCTCTTATATAGTATGATAGAGGGTTCAATGTCAGAACGGGTCATGGAGGTAATCTGAGGTATTTTTGTCACTCTAAATGACTTTTTTCTTTCAGATTATTGATTTTTTTTCTTAACATCAAGATCGCGTCGAGCACCTGTGGTCTAGAGCCTAGACTAGAGGACGATGGTTCCAGTCTTAAAGTTTGCAGTTGGCGAATAAGTAAATAAAAACACTGACCTTCAAAATGTTTTATATGTATGTTTTTCTGTTTTGCTATATAATAAAATGGCAGTGGGAAGCGATTGCTAGACTAATATCATGCTAGTGTAGATTTAAGGTTATGCAAGCGGAGTTGTGTAGTCTGATATCGTAGTAATACCGAAATATAATTGCTATCACATATATTTGTTAGGAACTTGGTATATTTGTTGCACAAAGTAAAAATCAGCTTGAAAAATCGATGGTACTTCCATTTCGTCACCTGTGCCACCAATATCAACTTGTTAGAGAAAATTGAGGAAATGTATGTATAACCACCAGCAATGGGGGAGTAGAGCCAGCATTGTCACTGAGAATGGATCACCAACATCAACGAGCATGAAAGTACATGTCATCCTCAAGCTGTTTACAGTTTCTGGTGTTCTAGTGAAAAGTAATAAATTGTGTACAACAAAGTTTTAATGTCAACACCTGTCAGTTGCAAAAGCCCCCAGCAAACAACAACCTTCCATACTTTACATTTTGACTTGTATTTGCTACCATAGATTTAATCTTTTGTTTTTTTTGACAAATATGGTAATCATGTGATCTAGCCCTTGCAAAACATCATTGGCTATTATCAGACAGCAAACTAGTTAACCAATTTGTTAAAGTCAGCATTTCAGTATTATTTTGAGATGATTCTTTTTTTAAATTATGTCAGTGATATGTTTCAATTTCATAACAGTGGTTATGGCCATTATCTGGAAACAGTGATATTCATAGGTGTTTTTTTAAAATGGTGTACTTTCAGCAATCCGAACATTTTTTAAAAATTAACTGGTGATGCAAATCTAGTAACTTCTGGTCATGTAGTGTATTTAAGTTCACAATAGTTGGCACTGTGCAGAAACTTAACGAAAACCTTAAATATCACGATTCCATAAAACCTATAATATCATATGAAGCTATATTCTAAATAATAAAATCATTCATGGATAAATTTTTAAGCAATGTTATGAGCTAGCATGTATGCAGGTACACTATATATACAATAATAACACAAATAGTATATAGTCAAATTATCAGCAACTGTATGAGCCGCTGTGGCACTTTCCATCATGCCCTCCAATTCAGTCTATCAAATGCTGATTAATTCAAACCATGACTGATTTGGACTAAATTATGGGCTGATTCGGACCAGGCTGATCTGGACCATGCAAAAGTATATAGTAAAGTAAAACAGTGGAACACAAACCCATTCATATTCCTGCTTTTGCAACCGTAGAACATGATACCTATAGGTGCAAATTATTTTGAAATATTTTGTTTCCATGATTTATATTTTTGTGTATATATTGCATCCAGTGTTATTTATATTTTTCTCTTATACCAGTAGCATATTATAGCTGGAGGAATGCGAAGGATTATACCTAAAAATATCACAGATTCACGATATCCAAAATTTATCTCATTAGGGTTTTTTTTGTCAACAATTGGACACTTCACATGACTTATATATACATGTAATCCTGTTAGACACTGTTGACAAGGTGTAGATTAGCTGTTATAATTTCCCAAACCAATCAGTTACCTGAAGAAAACAAGTACAAGTATACATGGCAACTTCTTTTGTAAGACAATGAATGAAACTGGAAAATAAGGTCATTAAACATATGATCAAAAAGGTAGTCCTTTTTAATTCCTGATAACAAAGAAACATGATATTAAGATGCTTCCAAATGTAAGTGGAAAACGTGAACAAAACTTTCACTTGTAAATAAAAAATGCAAATAAAACATTTTCTATTGTGTATTGTCAATTGTCTTCAAAGGTAAATTAGAGTTTGCTTCATTTGGGTTTACTCCTTAATATAAGTATAATCCAGGAGAATCAAACTTAAAACTTGTTCTAATGTTTAATTCTGCATTTAAAAGCATTATTGTCCAAGAAAACTGGGGGCCCCGAGTGGCCGCGTGGTCTAAAGTGCTGTCCATTATGGATCACTGCCATCTCTCTGTGTGTGTTCAAGTCTAGGATTCGGCAAATGTGGATATGTAAGAAAGCTTCCCAGTAGCTTCTCGTGGGTCGGTAGTTTCTTTCTGGTGATTTCCCGGTTTCTTCCTCCACCATTAATACTGGCCGCCATGAATAGCCTATCGTGTGCTGAAAAATGGCGTCAAGCCCAACAACAACAACAACAACAACAACAACCAAGAAAACTGAACTTAATTAAAATTGGCAAAAATACCTCACAGCACTTGCTGAGAAAATCTCAAGGTTGACTGCGTTAAAATCTTCTGAAGAAGCAGCTCATCAGGTTTTGGCTCTTTTAGAACCTATTTTGCAACTGGAAAGTTGTGAAACAGTACTAATGTCTGTTGATTTTGTGTCTTACTTCCAATATGAATTACAAAATTTGCTACGTAATTTATATGTATTTTCAGGTATGGTGTATCAGTTAAAATGTTGACAGTTTTTTTTAAAAAGCATTGAAAAGTTAATAATGAATGTGTTAAGTTTACTTTTGCAAACTAAGACAATTAAGTGCAATTTGGACATTTCGTCTTTACTTTAATAGCCTCAGAATACATGCTGAAATTCTTATAAAGGCAGATATGCTCAATTTTGGGTTTCACTTTGCATAAATACTTATAATTTTATGCAGTTATCTACCATTTGACTATAAACTATGGTGCATAAATAGTTATGTATTGGAAGCCAGGGGTAATGCCACCTTTAATTAGTTGTTAAGAGTTGATTCTCCATTGCATGAAAATAGTTCTAAAAGGTTGATATTCAGATGATTCTTACAAGAAGATCTAATGGTCATTCCAATAAATCAGTTCAAACTATTCTAGTCAAAATCAGAAGATAATAAATATGAGCTATTGTATTTAATTTGTTACCCATAATAACTTTTCAGTATTTAAGAAAGATAATGGTAGGTCCAAAGGATTCACAGAATATAGAACATATAATATTTAGTTAAAATTAAAATCATAAATTTAACAGGGCCTAGTCTGTGTTTATCGTTCACATTTTATTTAGTATTATTAGTATGAGCATATATTTTATATAATGTAGTAAAAGCATTAACTTACACCAAATAGTGTGTTTGTGTGTGTGTATATATATATATATATATATATATATATATATATATATATATATATATATATATATATATATATATATATATATAATGAAAAATGTTCCTGCATAGATTCAGTTCTCATGGTTATATTTCATATGTAGTAAATATATTATTTCTAATAAATTAAACAATTTCAGTTTTGCATTTATAACTTTACCATCATCTCACATAAGTTATGGGGCTTTTCCCCTTCAGTGCAGTTTTTAACTGTTGATCATACTGTGGATATAATCTAAGATACAGCACTATTTCACATTTTGTAAATTGGCATGTAATACAGTTTGGATCATCCCATAAAATGATCTGAATAAGCCTGAATCAGAATCAACCATTATCCATTTTGATTATAAAAGATGAGATCATCAGTGATGTGTGCCTGTAATTGTGTATGGTTTATATGTTTGTTATCTCACCATACCTTGAACTAGTGATGTAGAGTGTTATCATGCTGTTAGATTTGTGTTGGCTTCATCGACATCTGATTATTTTGGATGTCAGAACTGCTTTTTTTTTTTTATCTTCATTCACTTTAATAGAACCTACATGTGGAGCTAGTTTTATTGTATTAAAACATTAATCTTATGATAATGATCAGAGGTTTTTCATGAAAACAACTATTGTTTGTTATCTTTTTTATCTATAATTAGTTATCTATAATAATAGTTATCTATAATTTTTGTTATCTTCTTAATGCATTATGTAATTTGGAGAATGATGTGCTCTTTACTGATGTATGCATCGTGATATTGATACAAAAATCACATCATTGTACTTCATTAATCTCTGTGAGCATATTGAAATCTTTCGCAGAAAATGTCATTGATACTACATTTTAAAACATTGAAGTATATTGTATGGTCATGACTTGAAGTTAAAGTCCCAAAATTTGTGACTTTATGAAAGAGACGAAAGGATGAGTAGTTACCTCAGCCAAATGAGGGATAACTTCCAAATACATGTACTCAGATTTGAATATTGTCTTTGCTTCCACTGTTTAGGATTTACATAGATTAGTGAGGCAAGTTTACTTGCTTTGTTCAAAGTCATATCAACAAGAAATATCAGAGAAAGAGCCTAAACAAAATGGCTTTCATAAAGGGAAGGATAACAATTTGTGCATCTGAAGGCACAAATAACTGACCTATGTGTAGCCCTCCATTTATTTATCCTTAACCCAAGGGCATAATGGGTGGCAACCAGATTAAGTTGATAAGAGGCAAGCCCAAAGGTACCCCACAGAAATCATTGACCATGTCATTGCAGGAAAACAATCCTTTGACAAGTAAATGTGCACTGTTGGAACAATTCTGGTTTCTAGTAGATTGGTTGTGTCTGGTTTGTGAAAATTCTGGTTAGAATGTATAAAAATACATTTTTTTGCAATTTGTTTTCATCATATCTTGTTATCAATAGTGGTAAATTTTAACTGTAAATTGGTGACTATGCTAGATGTCCTTTAAAGCAGTACCTAACGCTTGCATTGATACAGAGCTTCCTAGCACATAGAAACCAAAAGGTAATGCTCAACGGGGTTTGTATCATCAACCTCCCCAGTGACCTCAGGTGTCTCACAGGGAACAGTGCTAAGGCCAGTCCTATTCCTATCATATATCAGTTACCTGCCATCAGGTGTTTCCTCTAAATTAGAAAGAGTAGAGAAGCACACAGCAATATGTTGTCACATCAACTGTTGACAATCAAGTAACATCACAACAATGCTGAAGGGCCTTCAGTGGGAAGACTTAAGCAAAGCCAATGTCATCCTGAAGTACCAAATCATTATTTAGCTCTTTGAAATACCAACAGTGTACTTGATGACTGCAAAAGCTTGAACCAGAGGCCATGCCAATAGATACAGGGTATCATATTGTTACATGGACATTATAGGAGTTCCTTCTTCCTCAAAGAACCACTCTGGTGGCCTAGTGGTTAGAGCGTCTGTCTCGGATGTGTGAGGTCGTGGGTTTGATCCTGTGGTCAAATCATTCCAAAGACTTACAAAAATGGTACTAACAGCTGCATCGTTTGATGCTCAGCATTAAGAGGTTAGTGTTAGGACTGGTCCGCCTGGTGTCAAAATAATGTGACTGGTTGGGACATCATGCTACATGTCTGTGTCATGATGCCCCAGTGTTTAACATCACTATAAACTGCCACACTGCAGAAATCGTAGGGATATGACTGAAAAATTGTTAAAGCTACATTAAAAATCATAATCTCATCTTCCTCAAAGATAATAGGGCACACAATGGCTGAGTAGTCTAAAGCACTCACTGTTATTGATCACTGCTATCTCACCTCTGTCTGCATGAGTTCAAGTCTCAGGCTCGGCTAACCTAGGAATGTGAGAAAGCCTGCCAGTAGTTTCTCATGGGTCAGTGGTTCTTCCCAGGGATTTCCAGGGTACTTCTTCCACCAATTATACTGGCCATCATGTATAGCCTATCTTGTGCTGAAATATGGTGTCAAACCGTACAACAACAAAAAAATCTTCCCCAAAGGCATCTGTCTTTGGAACTGCTTGCCAGCATAAGCCATTACAGTACCTTCAGTTGAAATCTTTAAAGTCTACATCATTGCTGTAGCCACATGTCTGAGCATTTGCACCATTTGTTATTATTTAATCTGTTCTTAACTTGTATGATGAGTCTTTCTTTACACATGTTATGGGTATGCACTTAATTCGAAGATGAAGAGATATTTTTGTCCTACCAGACAGTACAGTTATGGGTGCATGGGTGCATCCAATATGGTCACTATTGCAGTTATCCAGAAACTCTTGTCACTACCCATGACTGCAAAGTCATATTAACATGGGGCTTTCACAAGAAGACTTCTTATGATGTCAAGTGAGTGAAAATGGTGCATATTTAATAATCAGGGTTATCATGGTTGCAACATTAAAAATGTTATCAATATTCCATATAAATAAAAAGTCTTATAGAAATAGGGCTTACATGAGAAGACTTTATGGTGCGTAGTGAGTCCTAAATTAAAATGTCAATCTGACCTCCAATATGGCCTCTATGGTAGCAAGTATGAAAATCTTGTTAAGCTATTTATTATGAAGATAGGTGGTCATATTGACGTGACCTTTTCACCAAAAGACTGATCTTGTGCTGCCTGGTTGGACCTAAATGAAATTATTTAAACTGAGTGAAAAAGACCCATTTAAGGGGGATCTTGCAAACCAAGTAAAAGCAACCATTTAATATCCCTTTTTCTCTCATTCTTTTTATTAACTATCATTCTTTCTTTCTCTCTCTCTCTCTCTCTCTCTCTCTCTCTCTCTCTCTCTCTCTCTCTCTCTCTCTCTCTCTCTCTCTCTCTCTCTCTCTCTCTGACATTTTATTAAAATGTTAGACATGATATCTTATAAAGTACAAAAGGAAATGGATTTATCATGGATTCCTGGTTTTTCTTTTCAGCTAACATGGAGTCAGTCCCATCAAGGGACTCTTGTTCATAAATGCATTTTTTTTTTCTAAATTATTTTTTTTCAAATATACTATTATGCTGCATATCTAAGGTTATTCCAAGAATGCTGTCAACTATTATTAACGAAATTTGATCAATTTGATGGCATCCCATGAACAATCCAACATTATAACATGGGCACTGCAGCAGTAAAATGAGGGACTTTATAGTGTGTGTATATCTTATGGCAGATCGAGTTCTATGTTGGCTGCATTTGAGTACATGCCATTTATTTTAAATATAACATTATCATGGTAAATTAGCATTTTAGTTCCAGTAAAAAAGATACAAATGTACTCTTTCATTGCTTTGCAGTGTAGGTCTACATTGCACAAATTTGGATGCTTTCTTCAGAATAACTGACCTTAAGTTAACTGGTTCCAAACTGAACTTATGTCCTGCTGGACTCGACTTGTGGCACGGACCCATTTCACATCCCAGTCACCGATATGCTCAAATAGTTTTAGTGTTATTCATAATTTCCGAGTCAGTTGCAGAACACTTAGAAATATGATGGAGGGAAAGAAGGACTCTACCAGCAACATTAACACTACATCATGGCCTATAATTGGAATCTGCCAGCTCACCTGTACAGAAGATAAGGATCACAATTTCCACACCTGTGAAAGTTTAATTAGAAGGGCAAAAACTAAAGGAGCACAGGTATTACTTTGTAAACATATTTATGAAAAGTACATGCACGTGCTGAAATTAGAGAATGATAAATGATTGCTCTTATTTTATCACTTAGAACATTTTATTTAGGCCTTGAGCCCAAGTATATTCGAAAATGTTCAAAACTTTACTGAGTGTATATATAAAATTAAGAGCTGTAATCAAAAAACCTATTTGCATTGATATGTTTATGACTTATTTGATAGACAGGTTATTGATCCTTTTATTTTTCATTGTATTTTATATGAATGTCAAGGGAAGCAACCACTTGTACTTTATATGAATGTCAAGGGAAGCAACCAATTTGTCAGCCTGGTCAAATTATAAAATTCATAAACATACTTTATGTTATCCTCAATAATGAAATGCTTCAAGCTGAATTTCAAAACTTTGTATATTATTCATCTTGTCAGATATAAATATTTGTATCTATTGGTTTTGCTGTGAGAAAATTGTGCTGATTTGCAGAAAACATTTTGTACCTGATGTAATCTTGAAATCAAGGTGTAGACTGGTAGTTGCCATCTATTTACTAGATGCTTGAAAAATATTAGACAAGTACTGACAGTGAATTATAGCACCAGAATATCTGTTAATAAATTTTGATTGCCTATCTTTGCATCAAAATTATGACAGAATCTAGTTTTGACCATTTTGACATTGGCTGAGTAATGGTATTGAAAACATTCAGAGAATTGTCAGCTGTAATACCTAGTTATGGAAAAACCATTCTGCAATAATTACAACAGTACTTTTCAGATTTTTGATTTCCTGTATAAAAGAGCCCACTTATTGGTCATTGGCTTCACTCTTATTAGCTCAGCTTATATCAATTGGATTAAATTTGTATTTTAACTTAAAGAATGAAGTAAAAGATTTTGAAGTCCATTAATTGTGTTAACCTCATTGATTGCAGAAGTGTAAATATTATATTTTTTCAGTTAAGTAAATATGTTTGTACTTTACTTTCTTTTCTTTTGTAGATGGTTTTCCTTCCAGAAGCATGTGACTTCATTGGCCAGTCTAAATCTGACAGTTTTGCCATGGCAGAGGCCCTGGATGGCAGCACTATCAGCAGATACAAAAGTTTGGCAAAGGAATTAGGAGTATGGTTGTCCTTAGGAGGTTTTCATCAGAAGGTTGGGAAATGTGTCTCAATGAATTGACAAAACTCTGTTTTCACAGCAATGGTTACTCATTATAAAGCCCTTATTATAATGTGGTAAATTTAATAATTTTTAAATTTGTTTTATTATTTCAATTTAAATTATTTTGACAGTTTAATTTTGGCAAATGTAAACCATTTATATTATGGTTTAATGTGATTACATGTCATATTTGTGTTGTTTTGCAATACTGTATCACAGCTTTATTGGGACATGACTCATTAACATCATTTATATGATGAGTCATATTACAGTTACAATAAACTATTATAAAAAGAACATGTCTGTTATGTTCACTAGTTATACACATGCTTGTGCACATAATGATTCTTTGATAATTTTCTGAAGTCAGTTTATAACTTTGGCAGATTCATTTACCTTGTGTGCCTGATTCAAGACTAGAAAATATCAAATTTATAACATGTATGATGAGATAAGCAGAGGAACTGTTGTGTAACAAAATATGGAAAAATTTAATCTAACAATACTTGCAAACTGATGACATTGAAATATAATGTAACATTGATCTCATTTCACATATGAAGTATTCCTACAATAAATTCTTATTTTTCATGTACTGCATTTATTAAATTATTCTGATTATTATTACATAGTGGAAGCATAGATTCTAATGGTAGTTAGTTTAACTTGGAACAATGTTATTGCTATTTTATGACTGAAACAAAATCATACACATGCATGCACACATGCCCACAAAAATACATACATACATACACACACACATGCACACACATACATACATACATACATACATACATACATACATACATACATACATACATACATACATACATACATACATACATACATACATACATACATACATACATACATATAGTGTGTATGTATGTGTGTGTGTGTGTGTGTGTGTGTGTGTGTGTGAAAGAGAATGCAAAGAGACAATGTCAGAGAGAGAGAAGTGATATATTTTTTATGTTTAGAAGTTTATTCAGGTGATTGGGAGAGTTTTTGTCAGTATTGTAGTGAGTTAGTAATATTATTTCATCTTGTCATTTTCATAGGTGTCTGATGAGACCGACAGAGTTTTTAACACACATGTAATCATTGATGCTGATGGTGGTATCCAGGCAACTTACAACAAGACCCACCTCTTTGACCTTGACATAAAGGGCAAGGTTCGGTTGTGTGAAAGTGACTATACAATACAAGGAAGAGAAATCTGTCCACCTGTTCAGACTCCAGTGGGCAAGATAGGGCTAGCAACTGTAAGTTAAGATTTATGGAAGAAAAGTTTTTGAAAACAGTAAAGTAAAATCTTTTAATTATTGCCCATTTAGTCACAAGCTATTTTTGTTAATGTAACAAGTCAGATGTGGTAAAGAACTGGGTGTTACTTTTCTTTTTGCATAAAATACCACTCTTGTTAACCTCTTTCTAAAAGGTATAGAATTGAGAATTCAGCTGTTGTGGATTTAATTTTTTTTTAAAGATTGTCTTAAAGCAGACTTCAATGAAATGACAAAAATGTCAAAAGAATTACTTGTTTACATGTTACACATGGAGCATAGGGAGATAGATTTGTATAAGGCAGCTAAAGTAGGCAGGTACTTTAATATCTCTGTGATTAGTGTGTTGGACTGACCGAAAGAAAGGTGAATGGCTGAATCATACCACTGGATGAGTCAAGGTTAGTTGTTATGCTGTAACCATGGCCAAGTCACTTAGTTATAGTTGTATCAGCACTAAATAGCCTTTTGTGTAACTGTGCCCTCCCCCTTGAAAGCTGTCAGCTTGCCCAAGGGAGGTAACTCTTCAGTGTGACCATATACTTGATGGAGCATAGTTTTAGACACTTACCATGATCTGCATTGCAGCTTATCACAATATCTATAACACATACAGACACAAGTGAGATATGGTTTCTGTGATAAACTTGTTAATTCATAATTTTCAGAAAGAAACTATTTCATATAAAAGAGATGCATACAAAAGCAAGGACAAAAATAATGCATAAGTAACATAAAGATAAAGAGTGTCATATATAAGTCAGTATTACTGGTTTTATATTAGGGAAGTAGAAGAAGAAATATTAAAATCTCTAAGGTGTGAATACAGAAGAAGAGATCATCATTCTTGAAATCTTACAGTTAATACGAACTGAAAGTGAAACTTTTTTTAACATGATATACCATTCTCTGGTTCATTATTTTACCAAATAATCTGCTTCTGATGATTTGTACATAAATGTCTTGCTGGACTGATTCACTTTCACAATATATTTTAATATCTATATTTTGGAGAAAATTAGGTGTACAGTATTGGCTTAATCTCTGTGTCCAGCTACATGTTTATATATATGTCCACTAATCCAATTCCGTGTAAATGAAAAAGCTTCTTCATCATTAATGATGTATCTCAAGGACTTGGGTTTCACTTCCCAAAGGGTTTATATTTTCATTAATATTTTCAACATTTCTCTGCAAAACCAGAAGAGCCCAGGGGCATGGCTTTTGTGAAAAGAATAATAGAATACGCTTCCTTTTCTGTTGATCATTTCCATTGTAGAAATACTACTTAAATTGCTCAGATATGTAATACATACAATGATGGGCCCTAGCGGCGCCATGGTCTAGGGGGTAAAAGGATCTCATGGATGAAATAAAGAGAATGTCACTGAGATGTATCATCATAGTACATGGAGACTTCTTGAGATTGGATGTTTGAGGACATGGTTCAAAAGGTGATAGAATGTCACTAAATCATGTAGTCATTGGTATTAAACAGAAAACTTTGAGATTCTTGGAACTGAAAGGTTCTTTTGGTGTTTATATTAGTGCAGTAACATTGTTGTCAACTGTTTGTTATTGTTTTAGTGGAAGTTTTCATTTTCTGTATTTAATCAGAACTCATCAGAGAATGTTCAATTTTCTGAGTTTGGTAAAATCTGTCATGTAAATATATTAAAGGATGGTTAGTAATTTGAAAGTGAAATTTTTTTTATGAACATCTGCTTATTTGCATATAGCTACAATTTCCACTATTCCAGTACCCATGCTAAAATTAGCTCACATATTGGGTTTATTGGAATTTCATAATTAACAAAGTGCTTTCTTATAACAGTGTTATGACCTGCGTTTCCCTGAGCTGTCTCTAGGACTGACTGCCCAGGGGGCAGAGATTCTGACCTTCCCCTCAGCTTTCACTGTCACCACAGGCATGGCTCACTGGGAGGTAAGTCTCTTCCTAGATATTTATCTTGTGAAGTATATTAAACAGTGAAGTTTGTCTTGGCAGACCACCTCCATTTTAAAGGCACATGCAGTAAATTTTGAACCCCCTTGCTTAACCTCACTGTTATATTTTTAATATATAATGGACATCCATTCATATGAGATACTTTTAGTAATGCCTTGATTATATCTCTTACTTGATCTTTGTTTGAATGTTATTTATTTTTTTTTTTCTTACAAAATTACTCTTGATGTTAAATTTATAAGTTGAATAACATCAGGTTTCCGATTTGGTTGAGATATTGCGATGATGTTTTTTTAGTTAAGGCATGTGGTTTAGCATTATTTGTTACTTGCAACTAGCTAAAATGGTCTCTTTAGCTTATGCTGATTTTTTCTTGACTACACCACACTTTATCTGTGGCATGTCAGAATGTTTAATCTGTCATTCAGCAAAGGAAAAATCAATTAGTAGGAGCTGCTCATTAAATCAGATTATGTTGTCTAATTGATATGCCAGTTTTTTATGTGAAATATAATGTAATACAATAATGCCTGATTAATCAGAATTGTTGCTATGGATTGAGAACAAGAATACTTACTACCTTGGCAGTCATGAGCTTGATTGGTTGCTGCCTTTTGAGTTAAATGGTATGAACAGTAGACAGTGTTGACTGTAGCAGTTATTGGCTTCAGGTCCTCTGGATATTTCATGTATTTTTCAGAGTGTCGCTGATGGTGGTTATTGAAATTCTAATTGATTGTAATTTATGTCAACATATTTCCCAGTGATAAAATGAAGAAACCATCATAACAGACTGGTGAGAAATGAGTAATGCACTTTTTGTGAGACAAAGACATTCTTATTAACTATTAAAATCAGTCTGATATCAAAGTTACTGCCAGATCGGTCATATTATATGCTACTCTCTTGTTAATCCACAATATGATTATCTGCAGACCTGTTTGTAACACAAAGAAAATGTTCGATCCCATTTGTTTCTTTCAAATAAGAAAATGAGAAAATGGCGAACATCCTTTACCAGAGTAACTGCAATAATAGTGGCTGTTCTATCCTAAACTTAGATTTTACATGTGTAATCAGTAATTAGAACTATGTTCATTCAGTACATTTTACACTTTAGCCAGGATTTTTCCTTTTAAATTTGCCATCTTGAGGAATTATCCAATTTAAATGGATCAATATCTTCAGCTGACATGGTTTATGATTACGATTCCAGTTTTGAAATTTTTGTTTGCTTTGTTTGGCGTTTGCTGGATACATGCATTTAGATATGGAAGGGAGGAAACTCCTACAATGCTCTTGGATGTGCATTTGTTGAGTAATGCATATCAAATTGATTTATATTAATAAATATAAAATTTAATAAATTTAATTGATTTTTTATTTGTTATATCAATAAGTATAAATTGTTACAATAAATGTATACAATGTTTATTATTTTTATGTACCAATGACAGCTTGTAACTACCAGGTCACTTAATTTTTACGACAAATTGAGTCAACCATGCAGTCTTGCACCCTTGCTTATGGCACAGTCAGTATTTATGAACCTGTCACCATAATTTATATTGATGGAGAGATGTATGCATAGAACCTTTATAAAAAATTGCCAATTATCTGCAAAAGAAGGGAGACAAAAGCAATGCAGTTAGTCTTTTTTGTGCAGATTTTCAGAGAGCAATTTGTCATTATCAGGAATCTTAATGTTCTGCACATTATATGCTGTATAATATATTTCAGTCTTGTCAATATGAGATTATGATTTGTCCCTTAAATTTTAGCTTGATTGTATGTAACTCAGTGCAATGGCTGAGTGTGACCATTGCAAAGGGAAATAACTCTTGCCAATGCTATGTGTGTAGTAACATAGACACTGTTAATATGTGTTCAGTAAGTGTAGTCTGGAGTTATCAATGAAGTTATTTAAATAAACTCAATGGGAAGTTACCCAAGGAAGGTTTATAATTACTTTAGTGACTGAATCTGAGATCTGTTATTTGTTAATAGAAGATCTTACTGATATCACATTATAATATAAATAGATATAGCCTTGCCGCAATCCCAGCAAGACACACCAGTACAGTGTATCTATCACTAAATCAAATAAATAGTTGCTAAAATTTTGTTCAGAAATGGATATAAACCTCTTTTTTTAATTATTGTGTTTAGTGCACCAGTATTTATCATTTAAAATTCATTCATCTTATTAGTAACATAAAAATAATTAAGCTGGAGGTAACCTTCAAAGAGACTTAATTCATGTACATTTCTCTCTACATGTACAGAGGTTTCTTCATGCACATTACTTTCTCTCTCTCTCTCTCTCTCTCTCTCTCTCTCTCTATATATATATATATATATATATATATATATATATATATATATATATATATATATATATATATATATATATATATATATATATATATATATATATATATAACTAACTGTCCATGAGAGCCATAAATGTGAACCATATAATAGTTGAGGCAGACATTGATTGAGGGATGTTCCAGCAAGGCTGTGTCATTATTAATGGATCAATGCACAACAAAAAAGGGTATTTAATGATATAAAATAACATTGTAATTAACTCTTAATAGTCAAGAATGAAAATCATGTGAAAAAATTCAAGCAGGAATTATATATCAAACAAATTCTAATTATTTGATGTGATTTATGACTGTACTTGCATTGTAATAGGGTCAGTGGTATATTGAGTGGCATTATAATGAGGGGCCATTGTATTGGTATTTTATCAGATCTAGCAAAGTGTACAAAGTAGCTGTAGGCATGGTTAGGGGTACATGGCTAATGTCACAGTAAAGTTTTGCATTGTATTACCAATCAGTTAAATAACTTTTATTACAAAATAAATTGTGCAAAATGTAATGATGAGAATTAATTGTTGCTATTTTGATATTATTTTATAGGTCTTACTTAGAAGCCGAGCAATAGAATGTCAGTGTTATGTTGTGGCAGCTGCACAGACTGGTAGTCATAATTCTAAACGTTCTTCATATGGACATGCAATGGTAAGCAGTGAATCAGTTTATATTGTAAGTTTATTGAATAATTATGTTTTCTTTAAAAGTGGGAAGAACCATTGATAACGAAACATCTTAAAGATTGTTTGTACTCATGTTTTTGTTAGCCAAATTAGAGAGACACTGAACCCATTAGTATGTTTGTCTGTCTATCTGGCTTGAGCACATAGGTTAGAGTTTGTTTTAAGGGGACAAAGACCCCAACCTGCACAATTTTATTGTAAATAGAAGGATATGTAGTAGTTTGTGTATATAATCTATCCTGACTATTTTTTCTTTGCATGTATTGTATTTGCACAAACATTTAATAATAAATACAGCGTTGAATTCCGAGATCAAATGGAAAGAACCTAACTTGTTATCTCCCTTTCATACAAGGAGGATGTGACATCATTTGAATTCCAAGATCAAATGGACAAGATTTGAGTGAATCCTGACCCTGATATTTGGTACAGCTGGTGCTGGGCTGCCATCAACTTTGGCCATTATTACTTGAAGATAGCCAAACAAATGTCATACTATTTCTCCAGAGCCGCTGAACAGTTTGACTAAATTCATTTGAAAATATGGCACAAAGGTTTTTCAGTGTTTTGTGGGCACTCCCTTGACCCTCCAAATGTCCATGTTAGTTTGTGTATATGTTATTATAGTGTCTTTAGATGTTTGTTTGGAGCAGCCTTTGTTTGTTAAAATTTTTATTTTGGTTAAGTGATTTTTATACCATTAAAAAACAGGTAATTATATTGTTTTCCACAGGTATATATGTATGCTTTGTTACTTTAAAATTTAATGGATGCATATATATTTTAAGTATGGATTGTCGTATCAATTTCAATTTAGAAAGAAGAGTTGCATTTGTTTATTTGGATATAAAATTATTTAAAAAGAGTAACTAGTAAAATAAAAATGTATGCTTATGTTGTGTTGTTGCTATTGTTCAAATGCACTGATTTCCTTTAATCATTATTTTATTAGAAACAAAATCTGCCAGAGATTTGTAAATGGAAAAGAAATGTAGAAAAGAAATTAGTTTCCATCAAAGTAATAGAGTATGTAAATGTTTCCATACTTTTATGTTTTATATGTTCTTTGTAGGCCTTTCAGTTGTATAAAAATGATGCTGTTTGTTGTCAAATATCGCTGCCATTACTTAAATTGGGAAATCCTTTGAATTACATTTGAAAACCACTGAAAAGAATTTGAATAAATGAAGAAATAGGCATTTATAATTAATATAAAGCATTTATAATTAATATAAATGATGTCAATTTGCTGTAAAATTTGGCTGCTGTTGCTGAAAATATAAAGTCCTTTAAATTAGTTATTGTTTTAAAACATTGAACAGCAGAATTTGACAAATTTCCAAGTAAGCACCCTGACATAAGTCTTGCAGGTTCACTCAAATTATTCTGATTTGCCAACCAATCTATTAGAAAGCATTGTATTAACCAAATTTCTAGGTCAACAGCATTAGACATTTGATGCTGAGAATGATGAATATAGCCAATCTCAGTTCCATCTTTCCCTAGTTTATTGTTGCTCTTTGACTGTAGATAGTGGACCCCTGGGGAACAGTTGTTGCACAGTGTCGTGAGGGTACTGACGTGTGTGTTGCAGAGCTGGATCTCGATTATTTACGGAAAGTTAGAACCCAGATGCCAGTTGCTGAGCACAGACGTCATGATTTATATGGACACATTAATTTTTTATCTAGAGGTAAACGTTTGTGAAGCTTTCATTACTTACAGTTTAAATCTGCATTGAAAATTTCTCTTTTTCTGTTTCCTTTCTCATGCTTGTAATATCATCAAATATTTACTTTTAATAACAGTGTAATTGTGAGACCTTCTCCCCAAGATCAGCCGATTGAGTAAGCATGTTGCAGAATAAATTGTTTTAGCATCATAGTAATTCCTTCACATCATGAAGAGATTCAGTATTGGTGTTTAGGAACTATGCATAAATTAAAAAAAGCTTAAGCTAAAGCCATAACATAAATTATCAATGATTACGACTTTGTCTCTTAATGTAAGGGGTACGTGCTTGTGCCATAGAATGAGTAGCCTTAGCTTCATAATGATTTATCTCAGTTGTGAACAAAATCCATTAATTGGTTTGAGAAATGTAAGAAAAGGAAAAGGAAAATAATTGAACCAAAATCTATACACAGATTTTCAGTTACTGTTACATTGACCACAGTTTAATAATACACCACTCCCTCGATAACTCGCGGATATTGGGGTCCAAAAACATTGACCTCGATATAAGCGAGGGCGCGAGTTATCGAGGGACCTATATTAAAGAACAAATATAACAATGGGATCGACGCATAGAGAAAAGTGGGGTGGGGGTGGCTTCGCATGTTAAATACTCAATTAATAATCGCGCTAAGATTAACAGTGGATAAATATCTTTTCATATTGGTGTACTTTGTTTAGTTTTTCCTCACAGAGTAACATTAATTTCAGGATAACTTACAGTATATTGAGGAAATCATCTAAACATTATTCCTCCTGGTTTCCGTTTGCTTAGCACATGTACTTCACACGTTGTGTATTACGTCACTTATTTTTGTGGTGAATGGTAAACATTCTTATTTTATTTTTTGATCCAAGGTGGCGCTCACCAGTTATTATGTACTTTTGAGAGAGTGATGTATGTAAGGTGAAGTTGTTTGCATTTTAAACATGCACAGTGGAGAGAATGTTGGCATACCTATATACTACTTTCATGTAATGTGGATCAAATTTCTTTGGATATTGTACTTTTGGAAATTTTAAATGATCTTAGGACACGGCTAACTAAAACGACTGCTCCCTTATGCTCCAAAAATCAACCTAAATTTGTCTAAAGTACACTATTCTTGGCAGCTATTAAAATATGGAAAATGAATTTTGCCAAACTAGATAATACCAGCTTCTAAAAGTGCAATGACTGAATTACCAAATACATAAAATGTAAAAAAAGTTATCGGCTCTTTTTTTTACAATTTACCTCTGAAGTTCGAGAAGTGAAAATGAGCAAGTAGAGCTAGCACTTTTTTGAAAGATGCACATCTGGAGTAAGGCCAAGCTGTATACTTTCTAACCCATATTACACCCATCAATCATACATCAAAATAAAGGGAATTAAAGGTTCTTTGAACAACACCTAAGATATACAAAGTCTCTTTTAAATAACCAGTATAACTAGTGAGGAAACCCGGGCAAACTCTTTGTCTTTAAAATTTTAACCCTATGCTAAATACGAAACTGTAGAGAGCCACCTTAAAAACAAATATAAACATTTATGCAATTATTTTTCTTATTTTCATATTATTATGTATGATGTTCTGAGTAAAATGGTACATTAACAATGATTTTATTCATGAAAATAAGCTAATTATGCTTATTTTTGCTCTAGCATACATAATTTGCTATGAGGCATGTTTAGGTGAGTAGTGACCTTCATTATGTGGAAATTAGAAGTCTTAGAATATAGGAATAAAGTCAACTTAAATTGAAAAATGTTGCATTAAGTAAAAGAAATCCATAGTGAAAATGTTTTATTTCATTTATTTGCAATGAAATTAAAAAATAAATGATAAAGCAAATTTGCTTTCTTCCATATCAAAGAATTAGTTAATATTTTACCCTTTGACCTTTGACCTTTATGAACCTCACGTGTTATATCCCCTTTTATAACTGCAAAAATTATTGTTGACATCTCAGGAATAAATATGGCTAGTTTCATGTTCCTGTCTATCAGCATAACACTGGTTGCTATGTTGACAAAATGTAATGCGCATTTTTAAAATAGATCACTTTTTATCATAAGGAGGGGGGGGCTGTACCGGTTTAAGACTCTGACTCTAATAAATGCTGTTCTGAGAGGGGAAATACAGGACAATTATTACAAAGGACTGTTTTGATGCTTGCGACTTAAATATTTCAGTCATACAATCAAAATTAAATCATACAATAATAATACCTATATTCTCTTTATGGTGGCGCTCACCAGTTATTATGTACTTTTGAGAGAGTGATGTATGTAAGGTGAAGTTGTTTGCATTTTAAACATGCACAGTGGAGAGAATGTTGGCATACCTATATACTACTTTCATGTAATGTGGATCAAATTTCTTTGGATATTGTACTTTTGGAAATTTTAAATGATCTTAGGACACGGCTAACTAAAACGACTGCTCCCTTATGCTCCAAAAATCAACCTAAATTTGTCTAAAGTACACTATTCTTGGCAGCTATTAAAATATGGAAAATGAATTTTGCCAAACTAGATAATACCAGCTTCTAAAAGTGCAATGACTGAATTACCAAATACATAAAATGCAAAAAAAGTTATCGGCTCTTTTTTTTACAATTTACCTCTGAAGTTCGAGAAGTGAAAATGAGCAAGTAGAGCTAGCACTTTTTTGAAAGATGCACATCTGGAGTAAGGCCAAGCTGTATACTTTCTAACCCATATTACACCCATCAATCATACATCAAAATAAAGGGAATTAAAGGTTCTTTGAACAACACCTAAGATATACAAAGTCTCTTTTAAATAACCAGTATAACTAGTGAGGAAACCCGGGCAAACTCTTTGTCTTTAAAATTTTAACCCTATGCTAAATACGAAACTGTAGAGCGCCACCCAAAGTAGATGGGGATTTTTTCAAATACAAAAGATCGACACACTTCGAAAAAACAATGTCGATCGAACGATGTGTAGATTTTTTATTGCGGTAGAAGTAAAATGGAAGAAAAAAAATCACATGGTTTAACCATTACCAACATGAATTTAATGGGTCTAAAGATTTAAAACGACATAAATTAGAACACGATAACACTTGCGGTTTGTGACACGTTTGTGAAATATCACTTCACATTTTGAAAAAAATGCAAATTTCACAATATGGATTCTATATTTACAGGCAATACCATATGTTCCACCTTATAAGTCGCTCCTGCGTATAAGTCGCTCCTCCGCACTTACCATAATCATGTCTTTGATACCGCCTGCCATTGCAAGCGACTTGGTAATTTCCAACTTCGTGTAAGAAATATTATACAATTGTTTAAGAGTTATATAAAAGTCAGTATTACAATAGACTTTGACTTTGCCTTAAGTCGTATTTGAATTGTTGAAAGTCCATGACCTGCATCACACTGTTCCACAATCCATTTTCATAGATTCTTCTCGAGAACTGGCCAACTTGCTCTTCCACTACAATTTTCCTTCTTGGTTTTTTTTTTTTTTGTTGACCTTAACTCGTCTTCTTTTTTACGCCAGTCACGCACAATCTTTTCGCTTACGTTGAATTTTCTTTCTGCTGCACGATTTCCGTTTTCTTTCGCAAATGCTATGACGTTTAACTTAAATTCTGTATCATATTTGTTCTAGTTGTTGGTGCCATGATACATGGCACGAATTTAATTTAAAACAAAACTTAGTGACTTACGCTAAAATTTTAAATCATACAACATTATTGTGAAACTATATTTTATTAATGATCCATTGTATGAACGGTACATATTTATATATCGGTCATTTCCACAACCCAAGCGAACTTCAAAGGCACATTATGCGCTACAGTGATTTTAATACCCTAACGAAAACTTTGCGAATTCACCTAACAATTGAAACTGTTCACCAGCCTTCCAGTTAATTTTTTTTTTATTAATTACCGGTACTTTGAAGTTCTCTCCATGAAGCCAGTCTTGGCTTAATCCAGAGTTTAAAACTAGAGCAATCATCAGAGGAAATATTCCTGCTATGTTTTTTTTTTATTTTTTTTATAACAAGCTATTGCGAAACCAACCGAAAAAATGATTGTGTGTTTTTATAAACTAGTATTAAAGTAAATTATGAAGCGCTAACAGAGGTCTCGGAAACGCTTTACAGGAACATAATTCGTTGTTTAAAATAACAAAATAATCCCAGTTCTGCATTCTGTATTTATTTGAGTACATCAAAAGAACATGACGCAATAGCTGGGCGGCAAGTTCAAAGGACTTTGACTAGCAGCTTGGGTGGGAAAATGTGCTGAAATTTACAACGACTAAATTTAGAGACAGAAAGATTCTAAGATGTACATGCCGAATAATAAAGAAAATACAATGGCAATCGTTATTTCAATATTTTTTTATTTATTAATAACAACAAATTTTAACACATATATAACTAAATATTATTTGACTATTTAATTTGATAATCTTATAGTCTAATACGTGTACTGTATGTAAGTTTCCAGCAATTGGCTTGCCCGTATACCGGCAGATGCATTTCGCTAAAGCACAGCATCACTGCCCATCACAGTCGTTAAAATAATTTATCGTATAAGTCGCTCCTGCATATAAGTCGCACACGTCATTTTTAAAATAAAAAAAACGAAAAAAGTAGCTACTTATACCCCAGAAAATACAGTAATCACCATTTTCAATGATAAAAACGAACTATGTGTCAAGGTTAAATTTGCCAATTTACAATTTCTTATCACGACTTTTTTCATGTTTAACACATTTCAAAATATATTTTCCTTGGGAAAAAAATCGGGAGCCATGCCGGACAACGCGTTATAAGCGGGTTCGCGAGTTATCCGGGCGCGAGTTATCGAGGGAGTGGTGTAGTTTATAAATTAATTACAAATCGAATAACATATATCCTGATCTGCTGTTGTATAATGCATTGACAGATCAGGGTATGTTTTGCTTGTTTTGTGGATTTATATTGAACAAACTGCATGGGTCCAGCTCTTTCTCCAGTGACAGATCTGGGTCTATGCAGTTTGCAGTTGGATTCAGCTTACAATCAAGTACAGGTGGTATGTTTAAGTGCATTTATTTTGTAGATTTACATTGGTATAATATTTTTGTTTCAGGTCTTATAGACAGTAATGAGTACTACCAGTTTGGCAAGATTCAAATTAGCTGTAAGAATGTCTTCTTCAGATCTTCCCAGTCATTTGCCTTCGTCAACATCAAACCAGTTGTGCCAGGACATATCCTTGTTTGAAATTACCCATGGATAATGAAACAGCATAGTACATATCATGCTGGACTCCAGCCAGAAATTCTGCTAATAAAGATTAAGGCTAACTCAGTGATTAGCATGTTGGACTCACAAACAGAAGGGTAACTTTTAAAATATTGCCTTTAGGGACTATGACTGACTCAGTGGTTAGCATGTTGGACTCACAAACAGAAGGGTAACTTTTAAAATATTGCCTTTAGGGACCATGACTGACTCAGTGGTTAGCATGTTGGACTCACAACCAAAAGGGTACCTTTTAAAATCTTGCCTTTAGGGACCATGACTGACTCAGTGGTTAGCATGTTGGACTCGCAAACAGAAGGGTATCTTTTAAAATCCTGCCTTAAAGGACCATGACTAACTCGGTGGTTAGCATGTTGGATGCACAACCAGAAGGGTGCAGGTTGAAATCCAGCCTTTAGGGACCATGACTGTCTCGGTGGTTAGCATGTTTGATTCACAACCAGAAGGGTGCAGGTTGAAATCCTGCCCATAGGTTGCAGATTAGGTTTATTAGTTATGTTAGCATGCTGAACTCAAATCATGCCTAGACCAATCCAAATTGATAATCTTGTACTATGAAGTCCTTAATTTTCATGGTGTACTGATTTTGATTTTCTTGAATTTTTAGTTTGCAGCATACATTAATTTAAAGACCCAATGGACAGCTATTTTAGAGACAAAATGACCACTTTCCCAAATCTAAGTGCCATTGAAAATCTCATCTTATGCAAAATCACAAAACCATATACCTATAAAAATGAAATTCTCAGTGCAATAGCTGTCATTTTTCAAGGGCTGTCTGTACTTTCTGTGCCATGTATTCTTGGGGAAAGGGGACCACATTTGCTTTTTAGCTTACTGGAGTGTTGTCTGTTTCTCAATAAACACCTTTAAACCTTAAAATTTAAATATATCATAGTTTTAGCTGCATAAATAGTATTTTTTACATTTATCAATCATTGAAAGTATGAGTGTAAATCATTTTTTTAATTTTGAGATGTCATTGTATACATGGTAGATACATTTTAAATGGTAAAATTTGCAGCTGTACACACCCAAAAATATCATTATCACTATTAAAAGAAGTTACAATGTCAGTAGGTCAATGCAATGAGACAAGAAAGGAGAAGGAAAAAATTTAAAATATTTCTAAAGAAAAGGAAAAAAATTCCTGAAAAAATAAAAGTTTGAGAGAAATAGTATCTAATCAAGATATTGACAACATTGTCATTTAAAATTTGCTTGACAATTTTATGAGAGTAGAATATGTAGTGAAGTAACTGAATGCATTCCATTGGTCTGTTTTATTCTAGCTGCTCAAGCTCTTTCAAAAGCTTTCCTATATTGCCATTAAAGAAGTTTTTTGATAAGTAAATCAGTTTTGCTGAGTCAGCCATTGTTCACATTCAGTAATTGATGACTATATCGGTTTTGCTGAGCCAGTCATTATTCACATTGTCATTGATGATTATGTCCTTTTTGTTCAGTCTGCCATTATTCATATTCTGTCATTGATGATTATATTTGTTTTGCTGAGTGGGCTTTTCTTCACATTCAGTCATTGATCATTATATCCAATTTGCTGAGTCAGCCATTAAACCCATCCTATCATTGTTATATATATATATATATATATATATATATATATATATATATATATATATATATATATATATATATAGATATACATACATACATACATACATACATACATACATACATACATACATACATACATACAGTATGGTTATCTTACCACAATACAATATTTTGATTGAGAAGAAAATTTCTATGTATAGCCATTAAACATTTTTAAATGATATTAATATATTGAAATAATATTAATCCAGCAATTTAATCAAAATTTGTTTTTTGAAACATTTGGAGAAAATTTGTTCCCAATAATCTTGATTTTGATTTTGAGACATTTAAATAAACTGAATTGTATTTGTTAACTCTATATGTAATTGTTTACCTTAATATATATAACATGTTCTGGTCTCCCCATTGCGAATAGTTCCCAGATTAGCTGACTTGACAGAAGCTGAGACAGCAGATTTATTTAGCACAGTCAAAAAGGTGTCTGGCATTGTCCAACAACACTTTAGTGCAACATCGCTGACTGTGGGGGTTCAGGATGGGCCAGACGCAGGACAGAGTGTACAGGTGAGAGTCCATTGGCAGACATGAGAATTATCATCATTAACCCAGAATTCAGTAGTCACATGTTTGGTTCATGAATAACATTTAAAAATGGAAGGTTCATATCAATTAACTATGCTGTATTAAAGTGGGCTATAATTATTTTATGATAAGGTTTCATATTATTAAGGGTGTTGTTGTTGTTGTGGGTTTAATGCCATTATTTAGCACATGATAGGCTATACATAGCAGACAGTGTATCTGGTGGAGGGAAAGCCTGGAAAAATCTTGAGAATTACCATTGACACATGGAAAACTACTGGCATGCTATTTCATATCCACACTGCCCAAGCCTGAGCCTCAAATCCAAACAGAGTTGCCTTGGAAAAATGGCTCTATGAATTAATCTGGTTTTACTCAATATGCAAGGTTTACTTACCTTTCCAGTAATAGTTATTTAGGGCATAAAACATGAACTGTGGTGCAGGAAGTAAAAATCAGTGGTGGGCCATTGTCTTGTTTGCAATTTAGGACACTATGAAATTATTATGCTGACCAATTTTGAATCAGATATTTTGGATTAGTCATTTCTGACACAAATATTACAATAAACTTAAATCTGGGCAATTTTATACAAAAAAACAATGGATTTTAATTGTGGCTAGTTATGCTTTTACAATTGCACATCTATAATGGTTATAATAATTAAGTAGGCAAATTTTGAAATTTTGGCATTTATTATGACTATCTTGAAAGTATTTGTTTTAAATTTGTCCACCTTTATAAAATCCCACTTTTCTTGTTTTACATGCCCATTTAAACTTAAAAGATTGATTTGGTAAAAATTAAAGGTGATATCTAATTACCTTTCCAGGTGTTTCTGATAATTACTGCCTACTATTATTAATTTCACATTGATGTAATTTATTTTCATAATTTGTCCCTTGAATATTGGATTTCACTATCTTGTCCAAAACACATGGAGAATTTTTTTATTTTGCCCAACTTACACAGCAATTTTTTTGACACAGTTTTGTAGCAAATAATAAACCTTTATTAGAATTTGTATGTTATGATATACACATTTATGCTGTCAGGATGACTTCATCTTAGAGATAGTGTTAAGATATCTGCTGACTGATCTGTGGCCTAAGTGGTTAGAGAATCTGCCTCAGATGCAGAGGTCATGGATTTGATCCCTGACCAAGTCAAACCAAAGACTTACAAAAATGGTACTATCATCTACTATGCTTGGTGCTCAGCATTAAGAAGTTAGTGTTAGGACTGGTTGGCCTGGTGTCAGGATAATGTGACTAGGTGGGATATGATGCAACATGTCTGTGGCATGATGTCCTATTGCTAGACATCATTATAAACTCCATCACTGAAGACATCTTAATCGATCTGCTAAAATGAGGTAAATTTATTAACATATAGTAAAAATCTGGATAACTCTTCCCAGTAACTAACAATATATACCTACATAATTTCATTCTTTTTTTAAGCATGTACATGTCCATATTTTGCCAAGGCGAAAAGGGGATTTCTCAAAGAATGATGATGTTTATCCTGAGGTAAACATTTGATTCTTTACTATTTGTTTTAAATCGATGTTTATATTTCTTGTTCTTATGCATCTGTATGAGGAACAACTTCAAAATTTGTTTAATAATGAATTTATATAAATGGCATTAGAAGAATTTAGTCTGCTTATCAAACTTAGCTATATAACCATTTGGACACTAAGAAAAATAATTAATTTTGTTAGATAAGTAGAAGACATGTTTAGCTCACATGAATAAAGTACAGAAGATATCACATTGTACTTATTACATAGATGGTGTCATCAGCAATCAGGTAAACTCCAGAGGCCAACACCTCTAGCATCATTATCTCTGTGGAAATATGAGGTGTGTGGCTTGAATTACAGTGGGACCCTGGCTTACGAACATCCTGAGTTACAATTGATCCTGAGTTACAATTGATCCGGGTTACAAATGCCAGGTCACAAATGCCAGGTCGGCAAAAAAAATTACTCAGGTTACGAATGGTGACTTGTGTTGTGAACCGAACTGCCATTTGCTTGCGTGCACAATTTCGAACACGCAAGCTCACATGTTCTGCTTCTACTCAAATAGATTGAGAAAAGGAGTTTGTGGTGTTCTTGTGTTTATTTTTTGTCATGTTTGTGTTGTGTTTTGAGTACATTTGTGTTTTATTGCTTTGTATAAGTTGTGTCAGTGCACCTTTTTTTTACCTTTTTTAATGTAGCAACTATTTTCAGAGGGGTTTTTTTTGGCTTGGGACCGGATTAAAAATTTAACAATGGGACCCTATGAGAAAATGTGTTCTGGGTTACGAACACCCAGGGTTATGAACACTGTCTGGGAACTGATTAGGTTTGTAAGCTGGGGCCTCACATTACTCCAAACTCCACCTTAGGGAGAATATATTACAGTGGCTTATTCTACTTGCATTAATCTCTTTGTTGTTAGTGCCGTAGTGTAATAGTTATTTCAGTTGCTGGCATGCTCTCTTCCTGTATACCTTGGTTAGGATACACATTACATGATTGGGATCCTAACCAATGGATACATGTCATAGAAACCCTGCCATGTCAAAAATTAATTATTGAATATTCAAATCTTATGCAGGCATTTACGTTATGTTGCTAAAGAGTTTTTCATCACTTAATGACTGGTGGAAGGGTTAAGTAGTAAATGGAAAAACTTAGCAGCATAGATGGGTTGTGTAGTATGTGATTGCTGTCTGTCTCTTTAAAGGACAAGGTAAAAAGCAGCAGTAAATTTAAATATACTATGACATACAGCCTTACTTGGTTGTCTCACTATTATATGTTCTCTGCAGAGTTTTACTGTTAAAGATATATTGATACCTATAAATGGATGAAATTTCAGGAAGCTATAAGACCAGTATTTCAGCAAGGGCTGGCCCATTTTATTAACCTTTTATAAAACTGTCTTGTTATTAAAGAACAAAATTCAGGTTAAATAATGAAAATAAATTACATTTTCTGTTGATTTCAAAGTTCAGTTAAACTAACCAACAAGAAAAGGTTTTCACATTACATTAAATCCCAAGAAAGACTTTATAAATTCAGTTTTAAGTTGATAAAAAAAATAGAATCCAGTTTTCACAAAACTGTATATTTTATTTAATGTATGTGTTTGTTATCTACACATTTTTTTTCAGCTGGAACAGCATGAAAGAGAATTACAAATAAGTATGGATGGAAAAAGGCAACAAGTGAGAACATCAGAAGATATGGAGGCTGAAGCAGCCCAGTTGAGGTCTCTATTTTCATAGTGTAACTATGTCTTGCAGCTTTAACTAACAGCTTTGCAATCAACCAAAAACATGCAAATCAGAAATTTAAGGAGTTTTTTCTTTTATTTATACACAAGATTAATAAAATGATAATCTGGTCTGGAGCATACCTCCTGGATGAAGATTTCTCAGCAAGAGACTGAAAATATAACTTAAGTGCAGTCAGACCTGTGGTCTACTTCTGCTGTGATGTAAATAAAAAGAAAAAGCAATATTCTTTATGTGTGTGTTTTTACTCAATATATTTCATCATGACGAAAAAAAAATTATTTATTAGATTTTATTTATTAGTGAAACCACAAGTTAAAATATATTTTGACTTTTGTGCCACAAGATGAAATAGTTTTGGCATACCAATCTTGCCCTTGAATTGAAACTTGGAAGATTAGACTAACCTTTCACACCTTTGACCTTTCACACCCTTGACCTTTGGCCATCCCTTTGCACAGCACAGTTCAGTCATATTTATTATGGATAGCCACAAAAATGGCAACAGTTTAAGAAAATGTTTTAAATATATTTTACTGTACCTTACCACAAAGCAAGTCCACTTGGGTGGTACAATATTGTTCACTAGGTAGTAGGTGACATAACATTGTGTAGAAGACAATGGTGACAGTCAGATATCAGCAATTAATAATTCCTATGCATGAAAGGTAATGTAGCATCCATTTATTGCTCTAACTCAATATTCTTTTCTTTCCGAAGGCAATACTTTTGTAGTAATTTTGTATTTTCACATGTGAAAATGTACTGATTTATATTCAGAGCATTTTCTCAGACACTTTTGCTTGTAGACTCTTTAGAATATTAGATAACTGTGACCTGTATTTCATGCTTTAGTGATTTTGGTAAATTTATGTTTTTAGGTTATTGTCTTACACAGTATTACCTATGGTAAACACAACTCACCTGAATTATAACAGTGGAGGGTCCATAACTGCCAACTGCATTATGTACCAACAGCAATATAATGAAAATTATGAAAATTTTTAGGGTACCTATGTGTGGGGCTAGATAAATAAAATGCCAGTCAGATGTATAGTAACACTGTTTTTTTTTAGTTTATCTAAAACAATGATATAAACATCTCATTTTAATAAATATTGAGGCCAATGCAGACTGACATTAAAAGCTGTTTCAATTAAGAGCTCAAGATCACATATTTACCACTTCTAAACCTATTTTGCAATTAAATAAATGAACATCTATTTGTAATAAGTGTTATGAGTAATGTAAATTTTTTTTAATAATATTTCTGAAAGGAGATGAATGTATCTGCCAAATGGGAACTTTTATTGTTCATATTGTAATTTATATCCTTGTGGTAGTGTCTTTTGTGACTTTAGTAAGTATATACAAAATTTATACATAATTTACAAGGATTTAATGATACACATCATGACTATCAAATAATTAGAGTAATTTTTAGCCCTATTAACCAGAGGAAATATAAAACAAATGTATTCTTATTCAGGCCAGTGGCTGCATGATCATGCTTTATTGGAATGCCTGTCAGAATGACTTTTTCTTACATGCATGACCTGGGAAGATTAAACCATTTAGTGGTGGAACACTAGATCATCAACTTGCTTGTATATAACTGCCATGACAGTAAAAAGAGCAGCTGAAAAATTTATCACAAACATACACAATGAATAGAGATAATGCATAGTTAACATGCAATGTATATAGGCATAAAAAAAACAAACACATGCACACACACATAAGAATTGAAAAAAATGTACCCATCCTTTTTTAAAACATTAGTTTTAAAATGAGTTCCAATCTTTTTGCTATCACATTCATGTTTAGAAAACACAAAGAGATAATACATTTAGTTAATGATAGAAATGAGAATATTGATTTAGTTTTGAGTGACACTAAATATATTGTCGACCAGTATTTGTATTACAGAATCCCTTTCGTTTTTTTTAAATTTTTTTAATGCAGCTTTAAAAGTTGTAGTCATATTACTATGATGTCTGCAGTGTGGCAGTTTGTAGTGATGTTTAGGAATGGGGCATCATGCTGCAGACATGAAACATCATGTCCCACCCATTTCCATGCATGCCAACCATTACACTTTTGGCGTTCTCTTTCTTTTTCACTAAATTACGCCTTACTTGGATTAGCCTTACTTGGATTACGTTTTTTTCATCCTCCCCAAAAAATTAATAATTTGTTTTCTCATTTTTATTAACATCCCAATAATCACACAAAACGTATTCTAGAAAAGCTGGCTTCTGAGTAACTAGGACATAAAAGTACACTTGTCTGTAGACTAGCAGTGACTTTTCTAAATGCTATATCCTATTTATAGCAGCTGCCCTATTTCCAAGAAGACCTCTGTTTCTATTTATAGTAGCTCTGGCTTAGGACATAACAGACTAGTTTTCTAAGTTTTAATCTTTGCTCACATATTCTTCCTTAAAAGAAATGTGAGGTACAAAAACATTCTGAAGGAATTTGGCAGTAAAGGTCTTCCTATTTATTCTAGTCAATGCATATCTTACAGCAAAAATGTTTTTTTAAATGATTTCACAGATGGATTAGAAAAAGAAAAAAAAACAGAAAAAATGACTCAGAGATGAAAACATGAATAACAATACAGTGCCATTCTAGGGTAGCTTCACACCAATTGCAGGCTGTGTGGAAAGGATTTTAATATTGGTCATAGTTTAAAACAAAGATGCCTTAAATTATCTCATTTTGCTAACTCCAATACTAAGAAAACTTTTTTTTACAACAGAACTAAATTGTGGAAATGAATATTATAAATGCAGAGACGTTATTTACCTAGCTCTTAACAGAATACTGACTACAACTGTAGGAAGTGACACAGATGTCTAAAAGAAAAAACCCATACCTTTCTTTCCTCATTATTCTGGGAAGATGGTATATCTTACTTTCCTTCATTATGGGTAATGGAAAAGAGGGCTTGTGCAGTTAAACCATATATATATTAGTTATGCATATTTGATTTGAATGGCAGTTAAACCTTATATATCTTAGTTATATGTCTCTTTTAATTTGAATGGCAGTTAAAGAAATATAACTAAGATATATAAGGTTTAATTTGAATTGCAGTTAAATCATATATATCTTACATTTTTGATTTCAATTGTTTGTTGGTGTTTCTTAATAAATGCAATAAATTCAGACAACTGCATTTTGGGATTATATTTTACAGTCTTAACAAGCCATTCTATTCCAAGTAATTGGCACATTAGCAATCTCAAGATTACATGGACATAATCTACATATCTATCAATCAGTTGTTTCAGTTCCTTGTTATAGTGACACCTATTGGATTTCATGAGTTGCTTCCCTTAGAATGTAATGCCTTCTAACCAATATGTTAAAGCAGTGCATTGACCTCAAAAGGATACTGTGTGTCTGTGTGTGTGTGATTTAGATTTTAACAGTTTTAACAATTTTTCAGTCATATCACTACAATGTCTACAGTGTGACAGTTTATAGTGATGTTAACACTGGGGCATCACATGCATCAAGAATGTGACCTGATGTCCCACCCAGTCACATTATCCTGACACCAGGCCAACCAGTTCTAACACTTAACACTTAATGCTGAGCGCCAAGCAAGGCAGCTATTAGTACCATTTTTTAAAGTCTTTGGTATGACTCTGCCGGAGGTGGGAGTTGGAACCCGCTACCTCCTGCAGCCAAGAGATGCTCTAACCACTAGGCCACAAGTGGTTAGTATACTTTGTAAGATGAACATAGAAAGTCTGTACCAGAGGTTAGCCATTACAAAGGTATATGAGGGAATGTGTGTATATGTAAAATCATGGTCTATCAGTGAAAATAGCTTATTAATAACTCATTCTAGTTGTGTGGTCCCCTTGTTTTGATCATCTAGGAACAGAAGTCCATTTTGATTGGACATGGAGTCCTGCTACCACATACAATGAAATTCACAGATCAAAAGCAATTAAATATTTTATTGATCTGCCATGGTGTAGATAGGTTTAACATAGAAACATTGGCTGGCAAAGATGGTTTTAATTGGAATTATAAAGAAAAGGAAAGACAAGATACTAATTAGTCTTGTTTCAGTTCTTGAGTACAACAACACCTTGTAGGTTATGCACTTAGATACATCATGATCTTATCAAAACTAATGAAGAATTGCTGCTGAAATGTTTTGATGTGTCTACAGAAAAAGACAATTTAGGAATAGATTTTTTATTTTACTTTAGGTTTTTATTCAAGACTTGCTATGAGATCCATTGGACAGTTTTCATGTCCAGATAGGAGGTCTTAAGGACATTTCTAGCTATGATGTCTGCATGACAGCACTCATTGGACAGTTTCATGTCCAGATATGAAGTCTAAAAGCTGTTTTATTGTCTGGCTATTTAGTCCAAAACTTTTGTCAAGATATTAGGGTTATAAAACATTTTTTGTTATAGAATATTTCCTTTTTAAAACTTCACATAGTCCATTTGAAAACTTTCATTAAAGTCCATTTTAAAAATAAAATCTCACATGGAAAGGACAACAAGATAATCATGCTCCTTAAACATGACCCCACCCCACCCCACTCACTCCACCCCACCTCCATTGCAGATAATGGACAAAATATAAAGCATTGCATCATGAATAACTCAGAAATCTGCCATGAATGTAAAAATTTTAAAAAATGTAAAAATGTAAAAAAAATGACCTGAAAAGAAAATAAATTTAAGAAAAACAAACATTTTTAAATATTTGTTATATTTATTGTACAAATCATTGAGAAAAATCACAAGCATATTCCTTGTACAAAATGTGTTTACAGGAAGTAAATCATGTCATAGTTATACAATCAGATCACTAAAATATAATTCCAAAATGCAAATTCTAATTTTATACATTAATGCATTTACATCAGAGATTGTAAATTTTTTACATCTATAGAAAACAATAAGGATATTACATTTTTTAAGTTTTTTTATTTACAGATTTATTTACTTTAGAAACATACATTTAAATATTAACAATCATCCAAATCTGGAAATCACAACAAAAAAGAACACTAATGGGGAACACTGGGGACAAAAAATACTAACTAAGAACATTGGGGACCACAAAAGAACACTAATGGGGAACAAACACAGAGACAAAGAACATTCATGGTAAATGTGATAATAGAAGAGCACTAATTGGGGAACTCAAGTCAAAAAGGATTCATGGGGAACACTTAGGATAAAAAAGCACTAATTGGGGTACATGGGAGACAAAAAAGAATACTAATGGGGAATATAGGAGACAAAAATAATACTAATGGGAAACATTGGAGGCAAAAAACACCGAGGAACATTGGGGACCAAAAAGAACACTAATGTAAAATACAGGGGACAAAAAGAGTGCTTATGAGGAACACTGTAAATAATATGTTATGGATAACAATTGCAACACTATCCTCACTAAAGTAAATACACCTATTAAACTGACATTAATAGCAGTCATTAAGTAAATACATCTATTAAATTAACATTCATCCTGTAGTCATCAAGTAAATACATCTATTACTTGAACTGACATTTACAATGAAGTCATCAAGTAAATGCATCTATTGCTTGAATTGACATTTACAATGAAGTCATCAAGTAAATACATCTATTGCTTAAACTAACATTCATAGTGTAGTAATCAAGTAATCAATAAAAATACATCTATTAAATTAACATTCAAAGTAAGCCATTAAGTAAAGACATTTATAAAATGACATTCATAATGAAGTCATGAAGCAAATACATCTATTACTTAAATTGACATTTACAGTGAAGTCATCAAGTTAATATATCTATTAAATTGACATAACATCTATTAAATTGACAATGTAGTCATAAGGTAAATTCATCTATTATATAAATTACCATTCAATGCAAAGTCATCAAGTAAATACATGTACATCTATTAGATATTTATAGTGAAGCTATCAGGGAAATACATCTATTAAATTAACATCCTAGCAAAGTTATCAAATTAGAACATCTATTCAATTGCCATTATAGTGAAGTCATTAAGTTATAACATCTTTAAAATTGACAATACTGAAACCATGATTGGATCCTTCCAAATTGGAACAGTTAATTCTATACAAAAGCTTTAATTATCCAATTAATGAAAAGAAATTATGAATAATTCATTATCTCTTGATCTTTTGTGATGTCCTTTATTCTAGCAATAAACAGCAGCCACTTTTTTTCCCAATCTTCAATGTTATTTATACCAGAATGAAAATATTTATAACAATCCAAAACTAAGACCTATATACAGACATAGACCTCTTATTTATAAAGCTGCCAGCTTCTAATCTATAGGAATCTTCTTTATCTTCTAAGTGACTGATTACAAATATATATTTCTGTTAAAAGAATTATTCAATTTATAGATCTTCCCACTGAGAACAGCACAATGCATAGACTGGTTCTTAATTATATGAGTTACAACACACAGTAGTTGACTATACTATACTTTATCTATTTCATTTATAAAGACATCTAATTCAGCTGTACTTACTTTATAATCTATATGAATCTTTACTTTCCAAGTAACTGATCACAAATGTAAAACAAATATTGTATATATTTGTTATAAATATTTACAGTCCATACACAAATAAAAAGTATTATACAATTTATCTATATTCCCACTGAGAATAGCACAATGCATAGACTGGTTCTTAAGTAATTATAGGAGTTAAAACACAGTAGTTGACTATACTTTAGCTTAAACTGGAAAATGTAAAGTATATGGGTAGAAAATAGTTGTGAAGGGAGATAATTTGCTGGAATATTTTTACCTCTTATAGCCATCTATATGTGTGGCAAAGGGAGATAATTTAAAGGAACTTTAAATTTCTTCCATTTTGTTTGTATTATATTTGTAAATAAGGTGATAGAGGGGTTCAGAATGTTATAACCAATACCTTACTCTATTTCTTCATGATGGGTCCTTTACCCTAGATGAGAGGGAAGAGGGGTCGAAAAGTTATTTCAATCTTTCCTTTTTGTTTATGTTGGGATCTATAGGGTGTTACTTAAGGTAAAGTCTCATTAGAGTGCACTCCATCAGAGCTTAATCCCACTAGAGCTCTAAAAATATTTTAGTCCCATTAGAGCTAGTTGGCTTATGTTTATTTGGTTGAGACAGGTTCTGTCTTTGTAAACCCCCCAAAATGTAACACCTGTATACCTTTGAAAAACTAGCCAATTCAAAACATGTCAAATAGGGACAGTGATAAAAAAAAATAGTTATGGAAATTTGTAAAAAGAACATTAATAGAAACAATAGATGACTAAGTATTCAAGCCATAATGAGACAACAACCAATTTCAGCTTCTCACTGAGCTGCACTCAAAGTGGGATGCGCTCTAGTGTGACCATATCCTTACTTAAATTCCTTTAATTAAATTGGTTAGAGGAAAGGTATTGTTACATAACAGCTGTTCTAAAAACATAAGAGTGAATATAACAAGCTTTATAAATTTTAACAAAAATATTTATTTTCCTAGAACACATTTAGTAATGTAAATTATTTAAGCCAGAATTACGGTTTGTTCAAAATATAAGTCCTGTAAAAAGTTCTAAGCACAGTCTGAAAGTATGATGTTCCCCCAGCTAACAATTCCACGTTGCAACAACGTTGCAGCAATGTTGCAGTAAGGTTGTGGAAACGTTGCAGCAATGTTGCAGTAAGGTTGTGGAAATGTCATGTGGCAAGTGATTTGGTGGACTAGCAGGAACATTGCTACAATGTTGGTGTTTAATGTTATAAAATAACCTTCCTACAACATTTTCACAACATTGCAAATCTATATGGAAATCATGAAAGCTAGTTGTGTTTCTGAAACTCACATTCCTCACTGCTGGCAAGAATGTCCAAATCGAAAACACTGCAAAAATGTGAACATTGCCATCCATCTAGGAGTTGCAATAGCAGGAATTTCAAGACTGCCATTGTCACCTATCAGCTGTCAGTTCTGCATGACAAACCAAACACATCACCAGTCATTTGACAATAATAATAATAATAATAAAACCTATCAGCTGCAGGTTCTGCACCAACTTTATATTCACAAACCAAACATCACCAGTTATTTGACAATAATAATAATAAAACCTATCAGCTGTAGGTTCTGCACCAACTTTATATGCAACAAACCAAACATCACCAGTCATTTGACAATAATAATAAAAATAATATGCTAAGGTACACTAAATGTTCCAACATTGTACGAATTGGCACTCTGCATGGAATGATATGTGTCAGCTATCAAAAATTAGTTTAAAGTAGCACATAAAAATGCACTGCACAATATAGTCTAGAATTTTTATCTGTACATATACTGAAAAAGAATAATAAAATTAGGAACAATACATATATAATATGTCCATTCTGAAGTATGCAATCAGTTTCAGTGCAAGTGTGAAGGTTTTCTAACATGGTTTATATACAAACATTGCTTTTTGTTCATAGTATCAAATCCTCTTGCTGGGTACCTTTCCTAACAAGCTTTACAGCAGGACCTACCCCAATGGGGATAATTTTTTTAAAAGTAGACACACGACTTTTGCCTGATAAGGAATAACCCTGAATTTACACACTGAAGGTTCAGACAGTAGTTTTTAAGAGACAAAAATGAGAAAAGAAACAATACAATATACATTTTAATATCACTTTGTTTATTTTCAAGATTTAATTAAAATTAGGAATCAGAATCAGTCTCCTCCTCCACTCTAAAGTTGATGTTTCTTCTCATGTACCTGCAAATTAAAAATTTTAATGCTTAAACAAAGTCAAATATCATCTCAGCAATGCTTACATATTTAAAAGTCACATTAACCAGCATTAAGGATTATCCATAAAGGATGTCTGCACAGATGGAGGGAAGGGTTGGTCAAATGCAGACAAGGGGGAGGGGGTCTAAAGAACCTTGGGGATGTCAGCAAGCTAGTATATTCTGTTATGGTATTATGTGTTGAACAGCTGCTTTAAGCTTACTGCTTGTATTACAGTATGTTTTATAGACATCCTTTATGGATAATCCTTAAGTATCAATTTGTTAATTTCAATGATTCATGCCACAGCATATACATAGGTCATTGGTTTATTTTATTGCATATTTTAGGGTCTCCTATATGACCTCTTCAATTTCATTATTTTTTGCTTTGCCATTAATTTTCAAGCAGGATTCTGCTAAGAGTAACAATGTTTTAAAAGGAGTTTCACAACAAAGGACACATTTCGTTATTCTAAATACCAGCAATAATTAATGGAGTATTTATAAAACAGACTTTGAAATTTGGTCTCAAGTTACTTCAAATACAAGTAATTGCAGTATATGTGTGTGAAGAAACATGTAATTTATCCATTCATTTACAAATCTCTGGCAAGTCACATGAAAAACAGACAACTGAAAATCAAGTCATACATACTTATCAAAAGCCAGCATATCAGAAGCTCTTGAAATGGTTTTTCTTTTACGTCCCTTTAGGCTATACTCTGACCACTGTCTATTTGTTACTAGCTTTTTCATCATCCTGCAGACACTATCCCCAATATATACACATCAAGGGAGCTCCAATACTATATCTGAAAATAATAATAATAATAATAATAATAATAATAATAATAATAATAATGTGACAACATATGGTTTAATAATTAAGTTTTTTTACATGGGTTTTGCATGCAATATTGTTTGCTCAAACCTGAAACAGTTTGACAACAGCAACTATGCAACACAATGTAATAAAAGCAATTATAAAACAAATTAACCACCACAAATCATTTAACTGCATACATGACATTCACTCTAAGACTGAATTAAAATAGCCAAAAAATATGTATCAGTGTATATGTACTAAAATCCTGTACATGTTCATCTCTAAACATGTTTTTGGCCTAGATCTGTAAAACCACATGTTCTTCCCCACCACTTAAAAATAATTATGCAGGTGCCCCAGTACTTGTAGGATGCATATTGAGGTTTACAACAGTAAATAAAGGTTATAGACACAATAACAGTTTTATATGAGAAAGTAAGGCCCCAACTTACCATCATCTTGGTGAATTCCGTATTCTCCTCCATCCTCTCGCCCTCTAGTTCCTCCACTGAATCTCATGGCATTACAAGCATTTCTTCTGTACATTCTGTGTCTGGGTCATGTGTGTTAACTAAAACTTTCCATAGGAGGGCCAGCAGCATCTGCTGATTCTCAATAATTGTGTCCAGTTTCATAAGTACACTGAGCCGGAAATCTGTAAGAGATTTAATCTGTAAGAGATTTATACTATAAGCATCTGTTTTGAATGATCAAAATCATTGCTCTTAACTCCTTGTAAATATTTGTATAGTAAACAGGTATGACAATTAAAACTATTTATGAAGTAAAATACTTTTTTGTAAAATTTATTTGAAAAAAAAATAAAACTTACTGTCAGTGTAATTCTGTATTTTGTTACTCCCTGGATGTCTTGATTCATTACTGGTATCTGTAATGTTGCATTCAATGAGGATGGTTTTGGTATCAGACTTAGAGATGACACTGGTATACCTAAGAAAGGAAAATACAAAACTCCAATATAGTCACGAACAGTAGACACATCAGTGAAAAAAGAACCCATTGTAAATATTGTTTACATGCACTAGTCTTGTACAGTATGTTTTATGACCTATAATTTAACTAATGTTCACAATGTTCAGAAATATGTCTGAGCAACAGAAACTTATGCTTTCATGTCATAATCTTCCATTTCCAAGCAAATTTTGTTGTTGACTCAATGTTCATGAAGTTAGTACTGAACACTAACATTTATAATGTCTACAATATGACAAGACTATTATCAACTGAAATGAAGAGTCTGATGTGCATTGAACAAATGCTTTTAAATGCTGCAAAATAAAGTTTTTGTACTGCCACACATTTACCCAACAATTTGTAACAAAACAGTTATACTACCTTAGATTAGAATTAAATTCATGAATACAGTGTATAACTGACTTACTCATATTTAGAGAGTTGTAAATGAAATAGATTATATTTAAGTCAAATCCCCAATCTCACAAATGATGTACACCCATCAATTTCCAGTGAGAGTAAGAACACCCATTTATGAATTAGTAAATATGCTGTATAGCTGATGACATGTTATTCACATGTGCTGTGTTTATTAATTGCAAAAAGTTCATGTACATAATTATCACTGAAAACATGCAAATATTACATTTACAACTGTAATTCATGTCAGTAATTGTCAAAATTTAATTACCTTTAAGATGCATTTTATTTTTTCACATCTAAGTATATCAGCATATGTAGACATATGTTTTGGCATAAATTTAAATTTCAGTTGTGATTGATGATTCTATTTGTATTACTTGCTATTTAAAAAAATAAAAAAAGTTAGTCAAGAACGATAAATCTTACGCTCTTTACCCAAGAGTGCGTGATACGAAATGTTAGCCTAACAGACGTATTTTACCACACAAACCTATACTATCTCGATATTTTTCTTTCTAAAAATGTACTAGTGTAACAATATAATTTACTTGATACGAGTCGGATAAAAGTAACAGAAATATGCCAAACAGTTAGGTCATTTCATAAGCTGAACATGTTGGCCGATAGTTGACCTAGTTAGTTTGAAAATGCGATTGAGGTCATGGAATGACACTGCCTCGCCTAGATCGTAGCAGTATACATGTGCACAATGGTATCAACCAATAACCTAACGTTTTTTTTGTTTTGTTTTGTTTTTTTTTTTTTTTGCAACAAAAAATGTGATATATATGTTAACTATTTAAAGTTCATACCTTCGTAGTTCAAAATGGCTGGAAACTGGAGATTCGTCTCTGCAACAACTACCGTACCGGATAAGCTAGACCTCGGATCGTAAATACGTAGAATATTGTCAGCGCAAAGACATTATCACATGTTTGTGATTGAGAAAAACCGACGAGTAAAATATTTTGCTGCAAAAGTTGCAACCCTCTTATATTAGTTTTGAAAATAAAAATGAATAAACTACGAAACTACAATTGTTACCCTGACACTGAAAAGTTAACCACAACGTTAGTACCACGTTGAAAACACGTTATATATTACCTTTGTAAAAAATATATTTCTTGTCAATTCTATTAGGATCAATGCATATACATACCATTTGTAATTCACTATATTTTTTAGATCAGATTACTAATTTAGATCATGTTCATGTGTGACGTTGTATCAACGTTGCCGAAACGTTAATTTCCAACGTAACCAGAATACAACCAAACAGCAACGTTGTGAAAACGTTGTGTGTTAGCTGGGCCGATCCAAAATAGCGGTTGATCACGTCAGACGAAGAAGAACAGCAAATTCCAGAATTTACACAATAGAACAAAGTTTGTGTTGTCCCGTTCCAATATTAGGGAAAAAATGTCCAAATCAGTAATGTTGTTCTCTAGGAAAACAGTTATTCATAAAGACGAAGTGAAAATAGTTCCTCTAACAAGACATGTTATTCTATGTAGACATACGGATAACTTCTAGCACAACAAATACCTTTTAAAGATATTAGAAGTTGTATAACTACGACTGTCGACACGACTGTCTGTCCGTGACTGTATATAACGTACAAAAATCTCAAACATATATGAAGGCTAATGCGTAGTTTGAATTGCACGCGCACGAGGAAGCATGCAATTTCGTAATACTTCTGGACATTCAGAAAAGCCTGACCCAGTATCAGTCAATGTTTTCGTGGCTCTTCCTGAATGTTTATTTGTAATGAATTTCTTATCATACACAGCACGTGCTAACATGAGTCACATCAACGACTCAAGTAAACACTTATCAAAACATGTTAGACAATAATATAATGAAATAAAAAGATTTATACAAAATTGATACATTAACACACATACTTAACTCCAGGCTCGTAACACCTTTCCCCATAAAAGAAGAAAGATTTATGTAATAAAACTTTTTTCATTACAGATGTAAATTCTACACAAGGTAAAAATTGAAATAAGAAAACTTCTGAATTAATAAAAATGACATTTCTATTGACAGGCAATGGAAATTCTGAAATAGCCTTATCTTAGCATATAGTTTTAATATGTCCATGTTCCACAATCTGTCCTAGGAAGGTAACACGTGTATGACAGAACTCACTTTTAGATAAATAGTCAGATTTGCATCCGTGAGTCTGTCGAAGAACGTCTGAATCTTAAATGTTATTTCCAGGTGTTGTAAATGATGACATGAATGTATACATCACAATTGTCTAGACCAGAAGAAATATTAATAAGACGTTGAAAAATACTCTGAAAAATCTTCATCTCAAAAAACACCACTTTGTATTGGTAGAGTGTATATGGAGTTAATAATGCCGAATTTCTTTCTCTTTCCTTTACGAGAATTTGCCAAAAGCTCTTCAGAAAGTCGAATTTAGTGACGTATTTGGCATTTCCAATTTTGTCGATACAATAATAGATTCTTGGCAGTGGAAACGAGTCTGTTTTTGTCACAACTCACCTTCCTATAATCCGTACACAGTTCGGAAATTTATACTGTTTGTGAACTCCAATCACTCTTACTGGGATCTATACATTGTCCAGTAATTACTGAATCTTTTTTTTTTAAAGTGAAAATTTGGTTTGTCCTTGTAGGCACGTCTGGAAACAAATGCTTATATTCAGACAACAATCGTTCAAGTTAAGTTTTGTCTTGATCTTGCAAATGAAAACAGTTTCTGGTCTAGATTTTTCACATCTTCCGAATTCTGCAGACATGTTCCAATATTAGTAGTACCCAGTTGAATTCCTTCATGTGAATATACATTTGGTGGGACAGGAACAACTAAATTGATTACATAATTTATTTGGCTATTTCGTTAAAATCAGTAGTATTCCATTAATTTACTTAGACTTGAGTACTAATGTTATAATCTAACTCGTTTTCTTCTTTACTTTGTAAGAGCCATAGAACCTTAATTGCAGAAAATTGTGCAGAATACGCTAGAGAATGGACTTTATTACCTGGCTCAAAAATTCTCTCTAGTACGTATTGGTGAAACCATAGTTTAACTTTCGACTTGATTTGCTGAATGCCACATTCAAGAGTAATAAGCTGGAACATACCAGACTTTAACTTTGACCTTTGACCAAACTGATCAAACTTGAGAAGGCCAAATTGAACAAAATTCCTCGAAGGAATTACTTTTGAAACACATGTTGACACACGCTTGATTGTCAACAAATTTTGGTTACATGGCATGGTCTTTGGTAAGGGATCAATGCAATCTACTACAACTCTCCTTAATTGTTTGTCAAATGCAGGAATTTGCTTCAAATGGGCTTTAGGAATGTTTTGATTTTGTTTCCTACAATTTGACACATCTGACAAGATCTGCAAACCTTGGAAATATCACTTTTCATTTTTGACCAATAGAAATGAGTCAAGATCTTGTGATACGTTTTATTTATTCCCAAATGACCACCCATAGACGTTTCATGGGCCAAACAAAGTATTTCTTGTTTAAAGTTTTGGAACCACAATTTGATATTTTGCAGAGCAATTGTAACTAGCAGGTACCTCGGGAGGTCTCCATTTTCTCATAAGAACTCCATTTCCATTTTTAATGAAGTAGAAGACAGGTGTTTCAGTTGTTTCAGTTTAACTAACGGCCCGCTGAAACAAACTGGGAATCTCAGGATCTTTCTCCTGTTCAACGACAAGTGATCCCTGATCAGATAAAAGAGAATGAGTATTCAAAAGAGGATCACTATGATCAATACCTATCGACTGATCCAAACTAGAAAGGAAAGTGACCTCATCAAATGCCTGACCAATACATGTGTCAGCTAAAGGAGCACAGTCCTTATCAAAATCATTCTCAAGAGCTTTATTTGCCAAAGCTCTTGTAACTGAACAAGCTGAACATAAATCAAGGATATCTATTTCAATAGGATCAAATTTCTAATCCAAAGCAGGCTTGTCAGTTACAAGTGGATTAACCACAACCCTATCTCCAGCTAAGTCTAGCAACAAATGAACGCCCTCAACTGGTAAGGTAGAAACGACACCGATGGTCACAAGTCCTGAAACTAAGTCTGATGACAAATTAACAGAATGGAAAAGAATATTAACAAAGCCGCACTATACTCCCTGAATGAGAACATTCTCATTAGAACAGGTCTTTTCAGAAGAAGGCAACTCACCTGAAACTAAAAGACTCTGAAAAGTTCCTGTATCCCTTAATATTTTAACAGGGATAGGATCACCCAAGAGTCATATAGAACCCTTCGATACGAATGGTTCAAAATTCTCCAAAACACAAATAGACAGGTTTATCAAACCCAACAAATGTATTGTTTTCATTACATGACCTTGACCTTATAGAAATAAGCAATTGGTATAGGTCTGTCTTGATTCTGGTGCCTATATTTCAATTTGAAACATTCAGAAATAACGTGTCCTTTTTTCTTACAAAAGTTATACGTAGTTAGAGACAAGGATTTAGAATCAAGTTTCTCAGAGGCTTGATATCTAGAATTTGTGACAGATTGATTTTTACTGAGTCGTATTTGTTTGAAACACCTTTCTATCAGTAGATTGAAAGATTTGTTTACAGCAATAACTTTATGAGTTAAGGAATACCTATCTGCAGCCAGAGCAGCATTCTCCAAGGTCTTAACCTCATGATCTTCAAGGTGATTTTTGATATCACTAGGAATACAGTTTGTGAACTCTTCGAGTAATACCAGTTGTTCAAGTCTTTCATAATCATGTTCAATTTTCTCAGACCATCTCTTGAACAACTGTTCTTTTTCCCTAGCAAATTCAACATAAGTTTGTATAATGTCTTTTTTGTAACTTCTGAACTTTTGTCGATGTGCCTCAGGGACTAACTCGTAACCTTTCAAGATGCATTCCTTAACCAAATCGTAATCAGAACTTTGCTGTACTGATAGAGATATAAATATTTCTGGCCTTGTCATGAAGTACACTCTGCGATAATTGAGTCCAATACTCTTTTGGCCTGTTTGAATTCTCAGCTACTTTTTCAAACATTATAAAATATTTGTCTACCTCCTTTTCACTAAACGGGGGAAGTAATTTGATATTTCCTAAAATGTTAAACTTTGAATTTGCATGAGATGTGGAATCATGCCTGTTACTTGCCAGATCTAATTTCATTTTAATTTGCATCTATTTTTCTCCCTTTCTTCTAATATCATTTGTTCCTTTTGTAATTCTATTTGTCTTTGTTTTTCCCTTTCCTCTATTTGTCTTTGTTTTTCCCTTTCCTCTATTTGTCTTTGTTTTTCCCTTTCCTCTATTTGTCTTTGTTTTTCCCTTTCTTCTTTTTGTCTTTGTTTTTCCCTTTCTTCAAATTGTAATCTCATTTGTTGTTCTTGTGGTTCAAGTTACCTTTTTATCTTTTTCTAATCGTACTCTCTAAAACTCAAATTTATATTTCAACTTTAGTTCTGCCATTTTAACGTCAGCATCGGTTAAAGTCTTACTGACAGATGCAAAAACAATTGTCCAATATATTCTTCTCTACTAGATATTGAATTATAATTTTCTTGATTTCTTGTTTAGTTAAAGAAGTTTTTGCTTCAGATAGTTCATACATTCTGGCAAGTTCAAGCAATTCATCCTTCCTAAAACTCCAACTGTTATTTGGATGGAGCAGATAGAAAGCTCTCCACTCTCGACATGTTTAAGAAAGCCTGTTGTTTTCACTAAAATTTCAAATAAAGTTAACTAGGGGAATTTAACTTCAAATTTTAGCCAATTTCAAACATCCCGAAGGACGAGCGCCCAATGATTTATGTTACGTAACGGCTCGTTCTAAGTAATATAAAAGTGAATACAACAAGCTTTATAGATTTTAACAAAGATATAATTTATTTTCCTAGAACACATGAAATAATGTAAATAATTTAAGCAAGACTTACGGTTTACAGAAATGATCCAAATTTTGTTCAAAATAAAAATGTAAATCCTGTAAAATGTTCTAAGAACAGTCTAAAAGTGTATGATGTTCCGGTCCAAAATGGCGGTTGACCACGTCTGACGAAGGTTAACATCAAATTCCAGAATCTACACAATAAAACAAAGTTCGTGTTGTCCCATTCCAATATTAGGGAAAAAATGTCCAAATCAGTAATGTTGTTCTCTAGGAAAACAGTTATTCATAATGACGAAGTGAAAATAGTTCCTCTAACAAGACATGTTATTCTATGTAGACATACGGACAACTTCTGGCACAACAAATACCTTTTTTTTTTTAAAGATATTAGAAGTTGTATAACTTCGACCAACTGTTGACTCGACTACCACTGTCTGTCCGTGACTTTGTATAATGTACAAAAATCTCAAACATATATGAAGGCTATTGCGTAGTTTGAATTGCACGCGCACGAGGAAGCATACAATTTCGTAATACTTCTGGACATTCAGGAAAGCCTAACATGAGTCACATCTACGAATCAAGTAAACTGTTTCATCAGAACATGTTAGACGATATTAATATAATGAAATAAAAAGAGATTTATACAAAATTGATGCATTAACACGCATACTGTAACTCCAGGTTCGTAACAGTACAAATTCTTCATCTTCTTTCTTAATGTTGTGGGTGGGGGAAAAGTGGTATAAAAGTTATTACCTGTATAAATTTGTGCTGGGAAGGGAAGAGAAGTTTGAAGGATTCTTCTTTATTCTGTAGGAAAAGTCACAGATGTATAAAAGGTATAAACCATGCATTGCTTTCTTCATTATTCTGGGAAGGGGGTATATCTTACTTTCCTTCATTATGGGTAATGGAAAAGAGGGCATTTGCAGTTAAATCATACAAATCTTAGATATGTCACTTTGTTATATCACTTAAACATTTATATATCTTAGTTATATGTCTCTTTAATTTGAATGGCAGTTAAACCATATATATCATAATTATGTATTTTTTATTTGAATAACAGTTAAACCATATATATCTTAGTTATATGTCTCTTTAATTTGAATGGCAGTAAAACCATATATATCTTAGTTATGCATTTTTTATTTGAACGGCAGTAAAACCATATATATCTTAGTTTTGTTTTTTTATTTGAATTGCAGTTAAACCATATATATATCTTAGTTTTGCATTTTTTATTTGAATGCCAGTTAAACCGTAAATATCATAGTTTTGTATTTTTTATTTGAATTGCAGTTAAACCATATATATCTTAGTTATGCATTTTTTATTTGAACGGCAGTTAAACCATATATATCTTAGTTTTGCATTTTTGATTTGAATGGCAGTTAAACCATATATATCTTAGTTTTGCATTTTTGATTTAAATGGCAGTTAAATCATATATATCTTAGTTATGCATTTTTGATTTAAATGGCAGTTAAGTCATATATATCTTAGTTATGCATTTTTTTATTTGAATGGCAGTTAAACCGTAAATATCATAGTTTTGTATTTTTTATTTGAATTGCAGTTAAACCGTAAATATCATAGTTTTGTATTTTTTATTTGAATTGCAGTTAAACCATATATATCTTAGTTATGCATTTTTTATTTGAATGGCAGTTAAACCATATATATCTTAATTATGCATTTTGATTTGAATGGCAGTTAAACCATATATATCTTAATTATGCATTTTGATTTGAATGGCAGTTAAACCTATATATCTTAATTATGCGAATTTGATTTCAATTGTCTGTTGGTGTTTCTTATTAAATGCAATAAATTCAGACAAGGGCATTTTGGGATTATATTTTACACCAAGACTTAATATGTATTACATTCCAGGTAATTGGCACATCACCAAACTCAAGTTTACAGGGACAAACACATTCAATATCAGAACATATTTTGGAACACCACTGGAATTCAATTGGAACTTCATACATTTGGATTTGTGATACAACTTGTATGACTATTTGGGATTTGATTCATAATACTGTAAGTTCTTTTCAAATATTCTCTTTTAATTCAAGTTAAATAAATTATTTGCTGAATGTTTCAAAACTTGTTGGTTTTTACTCTTATCTGTTACTTAGCTTAAGATCATAGTCAAAACAATATATATATATATATATATATATATATATATATATATATATATATATATATATATATATATATATATATATATATATAGCTCACTTTCTAATTACAATTTAAACTGAAAATTAATTTGTATGATATAGTGGCTTTCTTCACATGTAATCAACCAAAATAATCCACCATTACTCAGTAAGTTGTGGAAAAAACATTTACAACATAAGAATTGAAATACAGTAAACAACTTTTAAAGTTTCATTGCTAACAAATTTCTTATAACATCCATTCTGTTCTCTAACCTTAAAAATTGTTATATTTTGGGGCAGAAATTACTTTTGTATCTTAGCAATATACCAGATGGAGAAACAAAATTAAAAAAAATAAAAGACATGTAGATATCATCCATACAGCTTGGAAAAAAATGTAAAAATAATTAATCTGTACAAATGAAATAATCACTCTTTTAAAAAAAAAACTTTATGGATGGACAATCCTATTTTAGAAAATCATTTTCAATGCAAACTTGTGTGTAAATGTCTGACATGTGTCAATTCATCTTGCTAACCAAGATTAAAATATGCTAAACTTATCTACCCCTTGGCAGATCAATGTTTCATTGCTTTGTCCTAGTGACATCTATTGGATTTCATGAGTTGCCTCCCTTAGAATGTAATGCCTTTTAACTGAATATCAAGTTAAAGCAGTGCATCGTACATTGGATGAAAATGGAAGAGGGAATTGGCCTCAAAAGGATACTTTGTGTGTGTGTGTGTGTGTCTCTGTATGTGTGTATGTGTGTGTGTGTCTGTATGTGTGTCTGATTTAAATCTTTAATGTAGCTTTAATAATTTTTCAGTCATATCGCTACAATGTCCACAGTTTGACAGTTTATAGTGATGTCTAGCACTGGGGCATCATGCCACAGACATGTGGCATGATGTCCCACCCAGTCACATTATCCTGACACCAAGCCGACCAGTCCTAACACTAACCTCTTAATGCTGATCGCTAAGCGAGGCAGCTGTTAGTATAATTTTTTAAAGTCTTTTGTATGACTTGGCCGGGGTTCAAACCCACTACCTCTTGCATCCAAGGGATTTGAACCCACCACATCCTGCATCCAAGGGATGCTAAAACCACTAGGCCACCTGAGCAGTTAGGATTCCTTGTAAGTTGAACATAAAAAGTCTATGTACCAGAGACAAAACAATTGTATATGAGGGAAAGGGGGTATATGTAAAAACATAGATTGGCAGTGAACATTGTTTATTTATAACTCCATTCCAGTTGTGTGGTACCTTGATTTGACCATGTAGGAACAGTGTTCAAATCTTAACTCCATTTTGATTGGACATGGAGGTTTGCTACCACATACAATGAAATTCACAGATCCAAAGTAGTGAAATATTTTATTGATCTGCCAAGGGCTAGACAGGTTAAACATAGAAACCTTGCTTGGCAAAGATGGTATTTATTGGAATTATAAAGAATGGAAAGACAGAAGATACAGATTTGTTTGGTTTCAAGTTCCTGAGTACAATAACACTATGAAGGTTATGCACTCAGATACATGATCAAAACTAATGAAGAACTGCTGCTAAAATGTTTTTGAAACACAGACATAAATGTGATATTTTTCATGCCTATCTATGAGATCTAAAGGATAGTTTTCATGCCTAGCTATGAGGTCTAAAGGACAGTTTTCATGCCTAGAGATGAGGTCCAAAGGACAGTTTTCATGCCTAGCTGTGAGGTCTAAAGGAGAGTTTTCATGCCTAGAGATGAGGTCCAAAGGACAGTTTTCATGCCTAGCTATGAGGTTTAAAGGACAGTTTTCATGCCTAGAGATGAGGTCCAAAGGACAGTTTTCATGCCTAGCTGTGAGGTCTAAAGGAGAGTTTTCATGCCTAGCTGTGAGGTCTAAAGGACAGTTTTCATGCCTAGCTGTGAGGTCTAATAGAGAGTTTTCATGCCTAGCTATGAGGTCTAAAGGACAATTTTCATACCTAGTTATGATGTCTAAAGGAGAGTTTTATGCCTAGAGATGAGGTCTAAAGGACAATTTTCATACCTAGTTATAAGGTCTAAAGGACAGTTTTCATGACAAGCTATGAGGTCTATATGATACATTTTCATGCTTAGCTTTGAAGTTTAAAGGAGTTTATACATCCAGGTACAAGTTTTAAAAGACAAATGTCTTACCAATCTATGACCTCTAAAGGTAAGGTAATTTCCAGCTACGAGGTTTAAACAAATTGAAAGTCTAGCTATTGAAGTCTAAAGGACAGTTTTTCCATCCAGTTACAAGTTCTAAAAGACAAATTTCATACCAAGCTGTGACATCTAAAGGAATGGTATTTTCCAGCTATGAGATCTAAAAAACATGAATGTCTAGCTAAGAGGTTTATAGGACAGTTTTCATATCCACCTGTGAGGTCCATAGGACACTTTTCATGAATCTATGAGGTTTCTATGCCCAGTGGAGGTCTATAAGACAGTTTTGATGTTTTAGCAAGAATAATATCAGAAGTATTTAAGAAACAATTTCTTTCTCAAATTATATAATCAAATGAAAAATTGTCTTGTTGAATTTCTCAGTGATCCACAGCAAAAGGTTAAAGACCAGATTTACTCACTCAACATCACGCCACCCACACCCAACTCCCATGTAGGGACAAATATGACATATTACACCATCAATAAATGTCCTCTGGAAATAATCCATGAGTATAAATAAATTGGAATATCAAAGAAGAAGAATTTCAAAGAATAAAAAACTAATGTAAATTTCAAGGTTAAAACATTTATATCAAGCATTATGTTTTTATATTTATATACATTAATTTACAATATACATACTTCATGTACAAAACATATTTGCAGTAATAACATCAGTGTCAAAATGTTTACATTTAGATGACTTCACAAGATGTTAATTCTGATTTCAAGTGTATGCATTAAAACAGTCCAATAACCTGATTATCTGACCAGCAAACATGTATTAAACCAGTCTAATAATCTGATTATCTGACCAGCAAACATGTATATAACACGGATAATCTGATTATCTTATCAGCAAACATGCAATAAAACAGATAAAATGATTACCAGTCCAAAAACCTGAATATGGCAATCCAACATACATTAAAAAAGTTAAATAAATTGATTACCAGTCCAATAACCAGTCAAGTAATTTGATTACCTGACTAGCAATTATGGATTAAAACAGTCCAAGAATCTGATTACCTGACCAGCAAACATTCATTAAAGCAGTCAAACTGATTACCAGTCCAATAACCTGATTACCAGCTGAATAATCTGATTACCTAACCAGCAAACATGCATTAAAACAGTCCAATAATCTGATTACCAGACAAGCATACATGCATTAAAACAGTTTTATAAACTGATTACCAGTCCAATAACCTGATTACCAGTTCAATAATCTGATTACCTGACAAGCAAGCATGCATTAAAACAGTTGAATAAACTGGTTACCAGTCCAAAAACCTGATTAACAGACCAATAATCTGATCACCTGGCCAGCAAACATGCAGTCCAATAACCAGATTACCTGACCAGCAAACATTAAAACAAGTCAAACAATGGTATCCAATAATCTGATTACCTGACCAGTAATCCTGCATAAAACAGAACAATAACCTGAATACCAGTTAAATAACCAGCAAACACATACTAAAACACTCCAATAATCTGAATATCTGACCAGCAAGCATGCATTATAGCTGTCCAATAACCTGATTTTATGACCAGCAAACATATACTAAAAAAGTCCAATAATCTGATTATCTGACCAGCACACATGTAATACAGTCAAATAAATTGATGACCTGACCAGACAACATGCATTAAAACAGTCCAATAACCTGATTACCAGTCCAATAATCTGATTACCTGACCAGCAAACATGTATTAAAACTGTCTAATAACCTGATTACCAGTCCAATAATCTGATTACCTGACCAGCAAACATGTATTAAAACTGTCTAATAACCTGATTACCAGTCCAATAACCTGATTACCAGACCAGCAAACATGTATTAAAACTGTCCATTAATCTGATTACCTGACCAACAAACATGCATTAAAACTGTACAATAACCTGATTATCTGACCAGCAAATATGTATTAAAACAGTCCAATAACCTGATTACCTGACCAGCTAACATGCAAAAACTGTCCAATAACCTGATTATTTGACCAGCAAACATGTATTAAAACAGTATAATAAAACAGTTCAACAATATGATTAACTGACCAGCAAACATGCATTAAAATAGTCCAATAACCTGATTACTGACCAGCAATCATACATTAAAACATTCCAATAACTTAAATACCAGTACAATAACCTGATTATCTGACCAGCAAACATGTATTAAAGTATTAAAACAAGCCAATAATCTGATTACCTGACCAGCAAGCATACATTAAAATAGTCCAATAATCCTATTACCTGACCAGCAAAAATGTACTAAATCCAATAATCAGATTACCTGACCAGCAAAAATGTATTAAATACTTGTTTGTAATTAGTAGGAATGGGAGGAAGAGCAAGCTTATTTGTCAATAATGTTTTCAAAAGGGTATACTCTTGCATGGGTCAAAATCTGGAGGGCATAGGGTCAAAACTTGTTTATCTGATTAAATTAGTAATTCTTATAAAACAAAAGCACAAACAAATTGTCATCTCTTAAAGTTTTAAAACTTTTAAGTACTGCAGTAATCTAGATTTGATAGTACATTTACTATATCTTATTTAGAAGTCCAAATAAAGCAGTATCATAGCAAAACAATGAAATAAAAAATAATAATAAAACATCACAAATAATAAATAATAATTACATCACAAAAGCAAGAAAATGTATATTTCTGTTTTATATATGTACAGTCTATATCCATGTACAAGTTGAAAGTATCCAAAATATACCTCACTGTTTTCAAAATCCTATGTATGACATGAACATTTAATATAGCCTTACTTCAAGTAAACTCAGTCGACATGTCTTAACAGAATCATTTAAATTTTACAAGAAAGGTACAGTGTAGGTAAAATTGCTGAGTTTGCACTTTTTAGCTATGTGTGCCTGTTCTCTCTGCTGTCTGATGACCTTGACCATAGGCGCATACTGAGGAAACTTCTTAATGAAATAATTTGGAATTTGTTTCCGGGTATTGTTAGAACGACTTCTCTTGTTTGCAAACCACGATTTCACTTGAGCCAGAGTAAGTCCGCATTGCAAAGCAAGTTCCTTTTTCTCCTCTTCTAACGGGTATGGGTTAACACAATGGCTGTCAAACCAATTATTCAGAATTCTGCGTGCTTCCTCAGTAATACTGTTAGAATTTGGTTCAAAGCTGGATGAATCATCTTTCTCTACCTCTGAATGTTTTTTTTTCTTCCCTCTGCTTTCATATTTAAATTTGATTGGATGTTTGTTTCCAGTGATAGATAGAGTGTTGAAGCAACGAATACGTTTGTTAGCCATCCATTTCTTAACCTGCTTTTCTGTTACACCTGTCAACTCTGATAATTTTTTTACCTCTTCATCTGTTGGATAGGGATATTGCAGATGGCGTTCATACCATGTTGATAAAATGTTGGCAGCATTGGTACTTAAAACCTTGTGGGTTTTCAAACACGGAAGATTAGATGGAGAAGGAAGATTCATATTCTCCTTGGTACGATCCTTGCAGTTAGCAGTCTCCGTTGGTTTATCCAAATTAGAATTATGTTGTGAACTGGATGATGCCTGTAACTCTGGATGTAAACTTACAATCGCTGATTGATCTTGTGACTGTAAATTGGATTGGACAAGTTTAGATTTTCCTGTACTTCCACATGCAATTTTTGAAAGAAAATCGCTCTGGTCATTTAAGGGAGATAATTCAACACAAGGGTTATTTCTTAATTCTAGTGGGCAGATGTCTGTGTTTTTAGACAATTTCCTCAGCTCCAAGAGACCTGAATCACAGCAATTAAAAGAAGATTGAGAATATCCACACTGACTTGGTGTCATTAGATTGTCATTATTTATTGAAAAAGATTTACCAGGCAATGGTTTCACCGGGAACAGATTTACTGTTTCATTATCTGGTTGAATGAAATCTGTCTTATCTGAACATTTTTCATCTTCATGCAAAATATCTGCAATGGTGTTTTGTTTCTGATTACACAATTGGGAGACTCCATTCACTTTTGCACAGTTTTTGTTTAAGTTTGTTTGTTTATCGTTATCTGAGGTTGCTTTCATGTCAACATCGAAGTCCTCAATATCAGATTTTAATCCTGAGTTAAATGAATCTTTCTCACCACTGTCATCCAAACCTCCAAAAGTAAGCTGCCGCACAACTCTTAGTGTTTTCACTACATTCCTTTTTGGTGGCCTCCCTTGGCTACTTCCCTTTTGCATTACATTAGCTCTGGTAACAGACTTTCGAATCTCCTCAGCTTTAGCAATGAGTTTGTCTAGATCAGCTTCTGCTTTCTGAACATGAATAATTCTTTCCTTGTCGTAGTAAGAATTCACAGCTGTCTTCAACACACTGTTTCCCATATTTGCCATAAGAGCCTGGTATCTTCCCATCTCGATCTCTCCAACCTTAATGCTATATTCATTTTCCACTTTAAACCCATCAGCACTGACATGTGGGTCAATCCGAACCTTCAATAATTTATCCTGAAATTGCATGTGTTTCAAATAAACATTCTGGCTTCCACTGATGGCATTAGCAGAAGCATCAATTGATGGCAGCTGCATCAAATTCCAGCCTGTTGTGATCAAATTTGCAGGAACTTGTACCCCATTACATTCTTCAGCTAAAAACATTTGCAAATCATGAAACATAGGGTTCCTTTGAAGGTTACTCAGATATCCTGGGCTATATGAAGGGGAGACAATCGGTGTTACAGGTGAATACATGCCGTAGTAGCCTTGATGGTTATAAGGTGGAGAGGTAATCATGTCGAGATTCATGGATTGCTGAAGTATGTTTGGAGCACAACTTGGGAGGCTGGTCTTCACTGCAGATGAGCATGCTATCTGCCCCACAAAGGGATTAGCATAGGGCTGAGCTTGATGCCATTGGCTGCACACAGGATTAGCATGATTAATGCTCTTGAAATGTCCACTATAAGGCAGAACTGACCTGTTATCCATATTTCTCCAGCCACTTTGTCCACTGATACAGTAGCTTGGAAAATCCATCCAAAGGTCTTCTTCTGAAGTAACTTTGTACAAATGTTGTATAAAATCTATCTAATAATTTGTATTTTATATCACTCAGCAAATGAATGCTATGGGTGCAAAGTTTATCTACTTCATTTAAATTATTGTTAAAATATCTCTAAAGCATTATCACCAAACTCAAAAGAACTCAGTCTAAATTTTCATTTTAGCAGAAATAAATCTGCTGCAAGTTCAGTTGCAATAAGAATGGATACCGTTAAGCACAAAATAAATTGCAGTAATAATAAGACTACCAAAATGCACAAGCACCAAATACCAGATACTAACAATGTCTACAAGAAATGTGATGCTTACACTGATGACAAGCACTGCTATATATGTGTGTGTCTTTGATGGCACTGAGAAGTCTCAATTTTAAAGATGTGCTTGACATAGGAATGACTTTTAAAATAAACATAAATCAAAGATAATGAAAAAGTTCAAACAATGAAAACAATTGGAGAAATCTAAAAGTAGCTCCACAATCTCATGGAGTAATGTCATGTTTAAAGACAGATTATTCATGCTGAAAAAGATAAACATTTAGACTGGGTTTTTTTATTTTATTCAAAAATAGAATTGTTAAAGTTCAAAACAAGCTCAATGAGTAATTTTCTACTTGACATGAGATTTTTTAAAGTTAACCTTTGTTTCAAACAAAATTTTCCACTTCAGCAATATCAATTGTAAAGGACAACTCAAAGTTGTCAGTTGTGACATAATTTCCACATTTATGCTTCATTAGTTTTCTCTGGCAGGTAGCTGAGATCTCAATTACTAGTAGAACAGGGGATTAGTGAAGTGTGTCTGGGTAGTGGTCAGCTATTAGCAGACTAATCTCCTTACAATAGACCACTCAAACCACTCCTACTCAAGGCCTGATTTGAAAAGAATTGCATAAATTGTCTTTGAAAGAAATGTAGACCATAAAATGTTTTTTGTTTGGAATATACAGTTATAGGGTGTGCTCTTTTTGAAAGAAGATGAAGCTGTGAAATGTTTTCTTTATGAAGTGATGTGAAAGAGAAAGAAAATATTTTAACATTGCAACAGTGACATTTTTTTGGTCAAAATCCATCAGATTTATAGGGTTGAAAATACTAAAAAGAGGTAACCCCCAACTTACAAATATTCAAATATCATCTAAGAGGCTAAATATGTTTGAAAGAATCTTATTTAATATCTTCATTATTATCAATTAAAGGAAGCCTTGAAGCAATTTTCATCAATATATATTTAAATTAATTTATATTAGTACAACTTTTTGAATACCTGAAAGCAAAATAAATTTAAAAATTGAAATGATTAGGAAAAAAAATTAACACTGTAAAATTAATTTTTAAGTCAGACATGTTTTCATGTGTCTGACTTTTGAAATGTGATACTTAAATATTGATGGAGAATTTACACACATCCCTTCTATTGATTAAATTTAATTTACTTCCTTGGAACTGGATTTTGCATTTAAATTAGTTTTAATCTTTTGTGCCTTTCAAATTTAAAATATATATTATGATGTGGATATTTATGTAGAATGCTTGTTCACCTGGATGCTTTAATGCTTGTATTAAAATCAGGATAAGGGATTTAATTGACTTTGAATTACCTCCTCATAAAATATTCAAACTGAAAATTTCCTAAATTTTTAACTTTCAGTGTTTTGTTGAAGAGCACAATGTCAAGTTGTTCATAAAATAGTGGACAAAATTTTATTCGAAGACAACAAAACAACAACAACAACAACAACAACAATAATAATAATAATAATAATAATGATGATGATGATAATAATAATAAAAATAATAATAATAATAATAAACATTTATTCTTGTAACAGACAACACTGATTTAAATTACGTATGTGAATGATGGGTTCAAACCACAGATGAGTCATACCAATGGCTTATAAAAATGGTACTAGCTGCTGCCTCGCTTGACGCTCAGAATTCAGAGGTTAGTACTAAGACTGGTCACACTAAAGTATCAGGATAATGTGACTAGGTGGGACATGATGCTACATTTCAGTGGCATGATGCCTCAGTGCTAGACATCACTTGAAACTGCCACACTGCAGTCATTTTAACAATATAAAATAGACATTGTTAAAGTTATTTTAAAAAACCAAACCACATTCACACACACATACACACACATGAAAAATATGATACAACCATAAAACAGGACTAACATAATCTGACTTTAATAAATGGATCATTTTGGAATAGCATTGGAAACTAAATTTGATTTATTGAGCTTTGTAACCCCTAAAGTAACAAAAATGCAAACTTCTAAACTGAGTGAGTAGTTCATTGTGAAGCATTATCTATGATATCTATATGGAACAGATGATTACTTTTCATGTTTTTTAGTAGTGATTCAACATGCAGTAACCATGGCAACAGACGCATGAACACAAAACTGATGTCAGAAATGTTAATAGCCTCAATAATGCAGAATACAATATATATGGACATTTGGAGATGGGGCACTATACAACATATAACGGACATTGGAAAAAGAGCAGTATACAACATATAAGGACATTTGGAGATGGGGCAATATTCAATATGTAAGGACATTGGAGATTGGACAGTATGCAAAACATAAGGACATTGGAGGTGGAACAGTATACAACATATAAGGACATTTGAAAATGGGGCAATATACAACATATAAGAACATTTGGTGATGGCGCAGAATACAACATATAAGGACATTGGAAATGGGACAGTATGCAACATATAAGGACATTAGAAGTGGGGCAGTATACAACATATAAGGACATTTGGAGATGGGGCAATATACAATATATAAGGACAATGGAGATGGGGCAGAATACAACAAATAAGGACATTAGAAAAAGGGCAGTATGCAACATATAATGACATTTGGAGATAGGGCAATATACATTATATAAGGACATTGGAGATTGGGCAATATATAATATCTAAGGACATTTGGAGAATGAACAGTTAACAACATATAAGGACATTGGAAAAAGAGCAGTATACAACATATAAGGACATTTGGAGATGGGGCAATATACAACATATAAGGACATTGGGGATTGGACAGTATGCAAAACATAAGGATATTGGATGTGGAATAGTATACAACATGTAAAGACATTTGGAAATGGGGCAATATACAACATATAAGAACATTTGGAAATGGGACAGTATACAACATATAAGGACATTAGAGGTGGGGCAGTATACAACATATAAGGACATTTGGAGATGGGGCAATATACAATATATAAGGACATTGTGGTTTTGACAGTACACAACAAATAAGGACATTTGGAGATGGGGCAGTATACAACATATAAGGACATTAGAAAAAGGGCAGTATACAACATATAAGGACATTTGGAGATAGGGCAATATACAATATATAAGGACATTTGGAGATGGAGCAGTTAACAACGTATAAGGACATTGGCCATAGGGTAGTATACAACATATAAGGACATTTGGAGATGGGGTAGTATAAAACATTTAAGGACATTTGGAGATGGGGCAGTATACAACATATAAGGACATTTATAGATGGGGCAGTATACAACATAAAATGACATTTGGAGATGGGGCAGTATACAAAATATAAGGACATTGGAGATGGGGCAGTATACAACATATAAGGACAATAGAGATGGGGCAGTATACAGCATAAAATGACATTTGGAGATGGGGCAGTATTCAACATATAGGGACATTTGGAGATGGGGCAGTATACAACACATAAGGACATTGGAGATGGGGCAGTATACAACATAAAAGAACATTAGAGATATAATGACATTTGGATCAGTGATAGTTTATCCCTGTGACGAGTGAATCCTTATTGAGTATCCGAACGTCCACGGTGATTTATCCAGGTTTAACACGCTCTCAATAACATAAACAACCAGTAAAACAATATCATTTAGCACAAGATTTTGTATTCTGCTACCAGGAATCTCAATATCAACAATTTGTTGTCTAGTATCTGCTGGACGATAACACAAAGGTGCAAGTTGATTTGAACATTTTTCTTTATGTAACGTAAATAATTGTTGTTGAAGCGTATCACGAACTATTTTTCTACTGGCAACTATCAAATCAGCAGGTCTCCATAAAGTCCAAAAATTATTCGTGGACGTTTCTGGAATCACATTTCGCATTATCTCACACTATTTTATCTGTTTGTAGTCTTAACTCTTTTTAAAACTCTTCCAGCGATTTATCAATAACTCTATGGTCATCAGTTATTTCGCCATAATAATCTACAAATGTTTTCAACCACCCGTGGAGACGATCCAGTAAAGGGTTGTGTTTGACCATGATCATCACACATTATCACAGCAGTATTCTTTAATAACAATGAATCAAGAAATATTTTTAATACCTCTAGCGACACCGTGCATATCTCTTCCCAGATAATAATTTTAGGAAAGTATTTTTCACCCATTCGTGATGGAGTCCATGCATCTCCGCACCATCTGAAAAAAAACTATGATAGTTACATGATTTTAATACTCGTTCTTTTATTTCCCTGGTGAGAGTATGCGTATGGTGTCAAAACGATCATATCAAACAATTAATAATTTCATCACACGTGTCGTTTTGCCTGAGCCTCCACATAAATTAAAATAAAGTCTTATGTCTAGCCACAGGATCATATACAGATGGTGCAACTGACTTTGATACTAGATTATGATTTTTGTAATATATGTCCGCAATTTCAACGTCGGCAGATTCACAATAACTAAATATATCTTCATAATTTATTCTCCATTCTTCCAATGATGCAAGATTGTTAATACGTAATTGTTTTAACGAATCTGCATACTTCTTCGCTTAAACACCAATGGAAATAAAAAAAAAATTTATCATATAGATTTGAGTTCGAATTTTATTTTAGACTAAGCAAAGATTGATATATGGTTGATCACATTAGTGGCAGTAAACTTGATAACTCACTTTCAAATTTACAAATTGTCACGCAAAGTGAAAATTGCAAGTCATGAAATACTTGTGGTGCCCAATACGCAATCACTATTAAATCTGTAAATAGAGAGACTGGCACATATTCAGTGAAATGTGTAGCAGATGGTGTTAGAAAACTGCTTTCTCTTTAAAATTTGGATATAATTTTATATTTCTGTATATTCCTGTGGTATTAGATGATCAAGCGAGACAACCGAGGCAAGCATAAACTTAGTAATTATTGCAGTTGTCGTGCTTATACTAATGGAACCCAAAACAGCTTCCTTCAATGAAAATTGATGGCGAAATTAAAAATTTTCCATAATTATATAACGAAATGTGCCAATTCGCCAAACACAGATACAGATATCATAAGAAAAAAAGGAATTCTCCACAAGTAATCCATACTACAATGCTATGAGTTTGTATATTGACCGGTCATGGCCTCCTTCACTGACAAATTATCATTGTAGAAAGTGCGACTTTTCATATAATTATATAATGATATCGTATTTCACCTAATGCAAGATATCAGATTGACAAATCATCATTGCAGAAAGTGCACATTTTATTATATATAAATAGAAAATGTGCACTTTCTGCAAACGCAGATATAGATATCAACATAACAAAATAACCTTTCTATAAACCTGATAACAAACATAATGATAATCTGAGCATCCCAGCATATATATATATATATATATATATATATATATATATATATATATATATATATATATATATATATATATATATATATATATATATATATATATATAATGAAACTATGGTTCTGACCCTCCAGTAAATGAAAATTTTCAATAATTTCATTGTTTATATAATGATACTGTATACTGTATGTGTATATAAAAGTCGCAATATGTACAGCTTTGCTATAGTGCACAACGCCTGGCGTCATAGCAGAAATATATGAAGTTATTTTTAGTTTTTAAGTCTGTTATGAATAACTAATATATTATCTCTCTGGCAAGGGTTGATTTATAAGCCAGTGCGTACAGTTTCTGTATTTTTCGTTTTAAATAGAATTATATAAACATCATAAAATCTTGTATTTCCATAATGTGCCTGGAAACTGGAAAAATAAATCATATTTTCCACAGTAATTGTGATTCTGCTAAGAAATCGAATACTGTGATTCTGTTAACAAATCGACTACTGTGATTTATTATGTATACTATGTAATAAAAATATGCATGCGTCCGGTGGCGGATTGCTAACTAGTTTAAACTCTGGTGCTTAACGTCCGTAGTTCGAAACTCGTGAGAGACAAATTGTCTACGAAGGCGATATTATGCCAGCATTTGTAATTTAGTGAGGCTCCAGCCGTCCCCCGTATACGTGTTATAGAAATTAGCACACCTACCCACTACGTCCACACGTTGTGGGTGTAGTTTTTCACCCTCTCTCGGTTTGATCATTTGGGTAGGTGTATTTGTTTCTACTGACACGTAGAAAAGGCTTTTTATCATCATAATATCATCATTATCATCTTCAAAAATATACAGCTGGGTCATGTGATATCGTGACCTTGTGGCTTCAATAAAGGGTACCCCACACTAAGGGCGATTACAAAAGAAACATCGCTAGACTAAAATATATACCTCATTAGTTTCCTGGTCAATATAAAGACCTTCAGCCCATTAAGTTTTTAAAGTTTGGGTTACGGATATTTAGGAATTCTACTAGGGGTAATGTCTAAAAGGAGACTCTTTGAACCTCATTAGTTTTATGTGATATAATGGTATAATGGAATGGTATGTGGACTGTGACCTCGCAGTTTATATTTTTTATTATTCAGAAATAATTTTATATTAAACGAACATTTATTATATAATCAGTTCTGAAAATATCAATGGTATCATTTCTGTGATTAAAAAATTACAACATAACGGTATACGTGTATCTGATCTGTGTCTTAATCCTGAATGAGAGCAGGTACACGCTGCCATCTAATTATAAATTCATGAAATTATCCAGGAGACAATGTTGCTGTCACTGACAAGAGTTACTGATAATAAGGTAAAGTTGTCTGTACCTCTCTCAAACGCTATTGGTAAAATCAAGTTAGAATTATCTCATGAATACGAACAGAAAAAGATTTCGTATAAGACGGTAAAGGGAACATTTTGACAATGAAAGCGATAATGAAACTGGTGGGCCAGTGATTGTGGTACTTGCTAAATAAAATCTCTGGCAATGTTGACAGTTTATTTATTTGTATATATGTATTCTGATCCGAGTTAGATTAGGATGGGTCTTTCATTTCGCATTGTGATATAAAACGCATTCTGATCTCGCAGATTTATACTTAGAATTTCATTCTATAAATCCAATATGCGGCCTGTTTGATCTGTAAGTTTTAAATGTATTCTTGATAACCGATTAAGTTCATGAAAGTATACTAGGTTAATGGCTCTGATACAATGAAACACCCGAACGAATCTTGAGGGGAGAATGCATATAATATGTATCCTTGCTGAGCTTGGCTAGATTTTGAAAGATCTACCTGACAACTACCATCAACCACGTCGCATACTAGATTTACTGCGATCGTCGATGTTATATTTACAATGCCAGGCAATATCTGACGCCTGATACCGAATAGGTCATTATCATGTTTAAGTTTAACCGATGATGGGGCTATTTTTCTCCATGATTCAGTTACTCCCGTATAATATACTTTAATTAGATCAGTTAATGATTTCTTCAATTAAGCGTTATTTAAAAAATAAATGTTTGTAAGTCTTTCTCTGTTAATTTATAATGATTAAGAAATAATTGCTTAAGTTCTGGGATGTGTGTAAGGATTTATATTAAGATTAGTTGCAACGTTATAATACTTTGATTGGCGGTGTAAATGTAAAAATTATCCCATTTAAATTTTCACACCATCATCATAATGTTGTGATAATAAAATAAGTAAACTAATTAAATCATCAAACGTTTTATCGTATTCAAGCTTAAGAGCATCTATAAATTCTTTTTTAAATTTTTTTTATCTACGATATCTCTATAAACCTGCGTCCTGGCGTCCTGGATGATATTAAATGCTGATCTAATTATCTTGGGGACCCTTTTGTCATCGTTTTGATCAGATTAAAATTTGCATATCTACATGGATGTTTTTCTCGATATTCCAAATCTTTAATGAATCTTGTTTTCACTTATTTTAAATTTTTAGTTGGTTTCGAAATTTCATTGTGAATATGGGGAACATCATGCCATCCTAACACTGATCTGATCGAATTTTGATAAATATCTTTAATATAAACATGACAATTTACTTCAATCGCCGATGATAATGTTGGTTCGTAAACATTGATTGCTATTTTAGATTCTTTTCCTGCATTACATTTAATTCTGCGTTGGAACTTATTAATCTGTTCAATTTGATAACCACCCGTTAAAATTCCAATAACTTGCCAATGAGGCAATGCGTATTTAGATAAGTCAACTTTCTGATTTTTACCGCGAGAAGATCTTCCAAAAATATCTACCATTATGTTTACTAATGTCTGTTTAAATGCAACATCGTCGTATATTCAGGCACGACTTTATGAGGTGGTTTTGTTGATTTTGATACAGCATCAACCACAGCGAGTATTACTCGACTACATACTGGGGGATCCGTTATATTTTATGTTGGTAGCACTGAATACCAGATTAGAGCAATGTTATTGTTGACATAATGAAGAAATTCCTTTGGTGGCACCAACCTATACGAATCGAAATAAACAATTTCATATGGATCAATTGCATATCCAACATAATGCGTGGCTGGACCAGAGTTTTTATTAAGAATAATATTACCAGTTTCATGTTGCATTATCATTTTTTATATTTTCATACAAAATTAAGCAAGATCGAGCAAGAACAAGCAATAAATAACAAAAATTTTATAATTTCGTATGAAAAAAGCTAAAAGAGGGATCAATTTCATACTAACAAAACCGGGAAAATTTGACCCTCACATTTTTTAAAAATTTTACCCTCAAACAAATTTGTAAAAAATATTACTGTTTTTTTTTTTAGAAACCTTTTTCCAAAAGAAACATAACTATTGTTTCAGTCGTCTACTAAAAAAATCATGTCAGGACAGCTCGCCCCGGACCATGTCAGCGCAGAAAACTTTATTGTAAAAAAAAAACCCCACTTTTTCTTTTACCACAGATTGCGCAAATGCTTTTCAGCATTTATTCGGTTATTCTTTGGGGTTTTTTTTCTTCTGTTATTTTGACTTTATTTTCTGTTTTACTTTTACACTTAAGACAATATGTTGACATTGTTATATTTGTAAGTTAAGACAAAATTAGTTGCAATCTTATCATTATCGTGAGAAGGTTGTTTGTCAAATTTCAAAATGAATTTTAATAATCTGGATTTTTGGTCATCCGTTTAATGAACATTATGCAATAATATGCTTAAGCGGAATTTCCAACTGGTTGAACTGATTAGAAGAATAATTTATTATTTTGTTTTTGCTCATATGTCGTTTTACTGCGACATTAGCAACTACATCGCTAGGCGCTTAGCATTAAGTGGTTAGTCTTAGGATTGTCGGCCTGGTGTCAGATTAATACGACTGCGTGAGACATGATGCTACATGTCTGAGACATGATGATCCTGTGATAGACTTTCGTTACAAACTGTCACATCGTAGCGATATGACTGAAAAAGTGTTTAAAAATCCGCATCACACACGCAAACACACACACATTCACGCGCTTTAATGAGATTTGGTTACGGCTACTCTTAATTAGTTTTAAATTTCAACAAAATTGACATCTCCATTTTGGTTGTCTAGACCATCGTAGCATTTTATAATGCATCGTTCACGAATAAGTGTCAGATTTAAACGTTCAAATATTGCAATGAATTTATCAAAGAAAGACACACAGAAGTAATGTTGCCCTTCGCATAAAACCGTGAAGTAGTAATTTTGGTTTTGTAGAATGTGTCCCTTTTAAAAAAAAAAAACTTTGTTAGCGCACTTACTCAAAATCTGTGTGAGTAAATTTATTAAAGTTGTTTCGTCTGTCAGCTTACGTTGCATAAATGATTAAATGTTTGTGCCATTGAAAAGATATTTATTATTTATTTCTATCTTTTTTGAATTTCTACTTACTCATTACAGTAATTTACAAACACCAAATGAGTATAATTAAAAACCGCTTCTGAGCGAAACTGTTCAATTGTTTTTTTCTTGACAACTAGTACTGATTCATATGGTTATCAATATTTGTTTTGTGATCACTAACCATTCAATGTAATTTTTAGCAATACCAGTCGAGTAGCGCAGTTTTCGAATTATCAAAGGTATTTGACTTCTATTTCACGGATGATTTGTTTTGCAACCCATTTCCTGGAATCCAACATTGACATTTTTATGAGTATTAAAAATCTGACGCGTGATAAATACTATAATGTACACGACATGCAGGAACTTTTTGATACTATTCAAATCACTAGTACTTTAGATTTCCTAAAGGAAGTAAATCTTTATTTTAAACTGTAACTGTATGATCTTACCCAAACTAATTTTAACTAATGCAAATACCAACTATTATTTACATCGTTCATCAAGATACATCATTTACATTTCCCGTTAATCGGGAACCAATATCTTTAACTGTTACCAACATTTACCATTTTATATTTAACTACTATGGATTTTTTTACTATATCGCTGGTCGATATTGAACCTTTCTTTTTACAAATATGACCTACTGTATGGCGCTAAATAGCCTAAAAGTGCTGGTGCGCCGTTAAAATTAAATCAATCAATCAATCAATCTGAATATGAATACAAATATTTATTAATGAAACTTGACTTATGTTGAAGATTATATATTTATAGTAACATAGTTATATCAAATTTATTTTTTTAAACAAAATAGTATTACGTGTTTGCATAATACGTAATACTGATTTAGAATTTCGAAAAATCTACGATATATGGTTGTTATTCCATTAATGCCAGTCAATGCGATTAGATTGTTGAAAATTATGAGAAATATTAAACAAGGTTTTCATGAATAAAGTTTTAAAAGCTTGATCTGGTGATCGCGTTTTGTATCTAAAATTGGAATTGTTTTCAGATTATTCTACCTATCAGAACTTTAAAATTAGAAGTCGGTTATGACTTGTTGTATTGTATTATATTGTAGGACAACATGTTGATAAAAAAATCCCAGATAGAGGATATTGCTTGAATCGTCACACAAACTAATATACTCTGTCCATTTATGGTTTAGCTGCATGTGCATGAATCATCTCCAGCAATGCTAAACCAAGAGGAAAATGTTTCTGACGTCAGCTATCCAAGACTGCTTTAGACTTGTTGTGACAGAAACTGCCAACGACAGCTTTAACAAAACGAGAATTCTTTCTTGCCTTACTCGCCACATGTTGAATGTAGCACGGAAGGATATATTTAGTTTTAAATAAAAAAAAAATTCCTCAAGGCTTTCCGTATTCTTCTTGAAAAAAATAAGCACTACAATGCTGTCATTAAAAATGTAATTTCGACAAACCGTATATTGACTGTAGCAAGGAGTGATCTATTTAGTTTTAGATAGAAAAAAAAACAAATTTCCTCAAGTCTTTTCGTATTTTTCTTGGACGATAAGCACTACATGCTGTCATTAAAAATGTAATTTCGACAAACCGTATAATCACGTCATTCTGTTACTTATCATGCTTGCTTTAAACTAACTTATCTAAAGTTGTCATTTTTCTTGGTAGATCCTACTTGGAAAAAACACCATGAAATAATTTTATGTTACTGAGCTCTTTCTCAGTATCATATTTACTTAACGGTCGTGTGTGTTAAACGGTCCTCTCTCTCTCTTTACATAAGGCTAAGTAATAAAAGTTTTCCTTGTAATCCCGACACTTTATCTTGTTGACGTTTTGTCAACATATGATTGTAGCTCCCAGAAGACTGCTGTTATGCAAAAAGCTTTTTTGATTCTTCTTGAAGTAGAACCTACAACAATATTCTTCGATTGAGCTTCAGAGAGAGAGACAGACAGACAGACAGACAGATAGACAGAGACAGAGAGATGGTGTTGTTGTTATTGAAGGATTTAACGTTAATTTTTCAGAACTTGGTAAGGATTATCACGATGTAAAAATAATCCTATTAATAACGGGTCTGCCTTACAAAACTGATGGCGAGAACAACGATGACGAGGTTAAGCCGCAATCAGCGATTGCAGTCTAAATTTTGCAAACTGTGCCTGATCCAAAACCTGAGGGAAAACAACCGATGCATTAGAGTGAAGTGAACATTTCAGTCACAGCCTGGAACAAAAACTGTGCATCATGAGCGTGAAGAAAAGAGCCATAATCTGCAGAGAAACAGTCACATCCTGCAACAGAGATTCTACAACTTTATTTGCCGCAACCAACCATTCTCTTTGGATGATCATGAAATACGAAGAATAACTGAGACATACTAAAAATGTCTTTAGAGCAAGATGCGAGACTTTCTTCTTCTATTAAAGAAAAAAACCTATGCTATATTGAAAAATGACTTCAGACTGTATTTGATTCTAGCTGATTTTTCTCTCAATATAACATTGTAATAATGAGCTGCGATGTGTCGAATATTGAAACTTTATTGAAACTTAAGGTTAAATAAATTGTGCTTTCAAGTTAACATAATCAAACCAGAAAGTCTTCTGAAAGTTCAATGATTATTTCTTTATTTCATCTCTGAAAATGAAAGGGGCTACATTTACGCTTCAGTTGCATTTGATCGGGTCATTTTTAATGGTATATGGCATACGTGCAATAAAACTCCAAACCGTATCAGCTCAAAAAAAAGCGCATGTCTTAAAAATTAATTTTTCAAAGAAAGCTTATTGCAGCATGTTTTAGGCTAGTGAAATCGATGAAAGACACGAGTATTTGGAGGGACTTTTATAAACAGTTATTTCTGATTGGTCAGGGGAATTAAAGGCTTGCACTTTGGGAACCTGACAACTTAGGGGACCGTTTGCCCAAATTCTACAGTCCGATTTTTCTTGAGAAAAGACTAAGTTAACTCCGTGGAAACCTAGTGCTTTCCTCGTTAAGAAGGAACTCGTGTAAAGGGGCTAGACAGTTGTCTTAAAAAAAGACTGTAGGCTAGAACACGGTTTGTGTGGAAAGAAAACAGTAATAACGTACGCAATTTTAATTTTTAGTTTCCAATTATTAATATGCTATTTCATTTGTTTGGTTCGTTGCAGATGTGTTGATATGTTTATATTTCACGCATGTATTGCGTATTCATTTCGTATGACTTTGTTGATATATTAGTGTTATGTCATTTTATTCTTTGATTTATCAAATATCAGTTCATTGAGAGAATTGACGGATTGCATGTACTTAATTATTTAATGTGTAGAATTTCATAGAAATTTATGATGTACCTCAAAGAATGCAAATATGCAGTATTTCATGGTATTTATGAATTAACCCTAATATATAGATGTGTCATATTTCTTATGATATATGAATTGATTCTCTGTGTAGGATGTTAGAATTGTCGCGATGCATGACAAGGGTATCTTTATATATGATTTCGCAATAATTAAATACTTTAATGTAGCTAGATTTAGAACAGTATGCCATAAGTAATTGAGCATTTTATTATATTAAACTGCATTGACTAGCTAAATGTAAATGAGAAGTGCAGTAATGTATGCTGGCATATACGGCCACATGTGTCTCAGAAACAACGTAGTAATTCATTATCAAATGCTGCGCTGAGTGAAATTAACCTGGAGCGAAGGTCATTTGTATTAATCTAACTGTACTTTTCAGAAACACAGAATCCTTGAGGAGTTATTGGTTACGGTCATGTTAGGTCAGAATTTGTGCAGTGTGAACTACCTAAATCTGACCACGAGAAATGTAGTTTATATATACTTGTAAATTGAGAAGTGGAATTTGTCTAGCATGAGGCATACTATATATTTATGGGAGCATCTTAATAATCAGGTCGAAAGAGGACCAAAGCACGTGGCTTATACGTGAGAAACAAGTCGAGTGGAGCCAGGTAACAGGTGACGCTGTCAAGCTTGGAAATTGCGCTCAAAATTCCACACTCTTAATATGACGACAGTAGTACACTTTAACGAAATTCTGTCCCTGTAGATCAGTTGGATTAGAAAGTGAATTTTGGTTAGGCATGAATTGAGTACATTTAATTTAGTAAATCTGTTGAATGAAAAATGATTATCTTTTGATATATATATATATATATATATATATATATATATATATATATATATATATATATATATATATATATATATATATATATAGAATGTCAGATATGGAAATACTACGTATAATATTTGTGTATCCAACTTTTATCTCTCTCTCTCTCTCTCTCTCTCTCTCTCTCTCTCTCTCTCTCTCTCTCTCTCTCTCTCTCTCTCTCTCTCTCTCTCTCTCTCTCTGTATACTCCTTTTTCATTATCTTAATCTCTTTCTCTGAATAACCCATGACACAGATATACTATTTTTAGTTTAAGCTGGTACCTTTAATCCAATATTATGAATATTGCATATTTTCATTTCATCTTTAATTGTTAGCAATGAGTTCAAGGTCACAACTTTAGCACCGCAATGTGCCTACGGTAAACAAAATTATTTTTAACGAAATACAAATATGCTACAATCTCTATTTTTTTCCTTACTGTAACTTTTATATGTCATGTATTTTCATACACCTTAGACTTTTGCATTTGCATTTTAGAGTTTATTTTTCTAACAACAACAATACTTTAAAGAGTTGTGTTTTGAATAACGAAAGGAGAATATATGAAAGTGATGGCGTGACAGCAAAAAAATAATGACAAAAAATGAAAAAATGTTAATCAAACCCCCGACTAAGCATGGATATAAGTTTTTGTTAAAACCACATTAAAATCAAAATCTCTCTCTCTCTCTCTCTCTCTCTCTCTCTCTCTCTCTCTCTCTCTCTCTCTCTCTCTCTCTCTCTCTCTCTCTGTTTATGTGTGCATGTATGTGTATCTGTGTGTGTGCTCAGAGATAAACTATAAATTGATCCTAATTTCGAAAATATCAAAACGTGTAATATTTTAAAATGTCTTTCTCTTAAAGGCACAGACAACTGCATATAATGTGTGACAAATGGAATTGTCTACCGTAGAAATGAACAAACATTTGGATCGGCACTGGATTAGTAACTGTTGTGGATGATTGTTTCGTTGGAAAGGTCGTATGTCACCGTTGTACTGATCGAATTAGCTGCTTGGAAAGCCTTTCTCTGTATATATGTATCTTAATTCCTCACTGACATTTTAGGCAGAAGTGTTTTTCTATCGTGCTTTTAACCATATGCGTCATCAACAACATCATCTCTATCTCATTAATTTCAAGATTGCAGATATCTTTACGAGCAAAAGATTTTTGTCATGAATTAAATACAAACTGATTACCATTATATTAGATGTCGTATACTGTGAGTATTATTAGATTCTGTAAAGCTTTTAGTAAATAGTTGTTTGATTATGGGAAGTCGGTGTTGGGGAAATATTCTCAGCTGAGTAATTAGCCAATTTCTAGGATCAAACGTCATAGTGTACAGTGTTAAATAGATTTACGATGGCATGGATTAGTTTTGTAGTTGACATCAGGTCAATGCAGCCAAGTAGTCCCTATCTTATTTTAACAATTGTGGTTGATTGTGTTTTTCAATGTGAAATACTCATGACAGGGACCAATATTTTGTACCATGGAATAGTTAAGAAAGGATTATTTCTTTTCTGGAGAAAGATCTAATGAAAAATCGTCGTGTAGCTTCTTGTCTTTATTGATTCTGTTTGTAAATTTATTTATGTGTCCATTATATCTCTAACATTTCTTTTCGTCTCGATCTATCTCTCTATCTCCTATTTGTTGTCATTATCTCACAAATAAATTTTTATTTCAACAAAATACTTTTTCATATTTGTGAAAGTCGACAAGATCTATTTAATTGTTTGTTTGCCATGAAAGAAGGCTGGTAGGCAGGAAGAAACTTCTTTTTGCGTCTGAAGTCTAATTTGACTAACCACTATGAATCCCTGGCACCACTTATTATGATTTGTGAACCATTAGGTATAACAATCAGTATCATCGCTTTTGTATCATCTCCTATTATCCATATTGTAATCATCAAAATTTCTAAATTCATACTGAATCTTCGTCCAGACTAGCTACGCCTTCAACTGACTCTTTTCTATCAAAATTTTTAGTATTGGAAATCAGCTGCTCCTTATCACAAAGAACGAGCCACAAGAAAACAGTTTGTATCGACTGTCAACTTATATAATCGTATTTTTACATGCAAAACAGTTTGAGCATTTGTAGTATTATCACATCTTTATTACTATAGTAGGTACAAAATTCACCTTTCGTATCATCCTTTGCAACAACATCAACTCCGCATAAACCTGGTGTACAGCATTCAACGCTGGACATTATACAGTTTAGACGGGCAGAGATCAAAATGTACATTGGCAATTGTAGTGTTGGAATAAAGCAAAGTTTTGGAGAAGCAGTTGATTAAATATTAGATCACGGAGTATGGTGCATATTTAAAAGAGACCTAGTGTATAATAGCAGTGCGTATTATTTTGGATAATACATACGGCGATCTTGTTTAGTAAAGAGGAGAATCAACAAATATTGTACCATAGAGTGATAGTTCTCAAAATGACTCTCATGGAACAGGTTGGGTGCATTGCCTGATTTCTATCGATGGTAGATCTCCCTTCTAGAGTTAGAGAATTAGTTCGAGCCTAGGTCAAGTAAATAATGTTTCTCCTCGGTGAATAATGGCACCCACCTTAAGTAACATTTGAATCAGCCGGAAAAGGATAGGCCGCCTAAGGAAGAAAGGAAAATTGTTGTATTAAATTGTCATTAGAAACGGGTATCTCAAAAGGTAAAACACACACACACACACACATACATACATACACACATACATACACATATATATATATATATATATATATATATATATATATATATATATATATATATATATATATATATATATATATATATATATATTCATAAGGTGCCAGATTGGAACTCTGGCCTTTTTGGCACATGCGACTGATCTGTGACAAATGACTTCAGTCTCGTAACTGCGTTTTGGGTATATATAGTAAATGCCGTTTGTAATTTTCAGTATAATCAATGTGTATCTTCTTGAGAAAATGTTTGGTTGTAAGTATCGTTTTAAGTTCCAATTCAGAAGGGTAACTCCTTTCGTAAGAGTGTGGCTTGCAAGGTACAATTGTTAAACTTAAATTTTGTGAATTTCGCACTTTAGTAGGTTTTTTCTTTCTTTTGTTTGCTCTCTAGAGACGTTTGCAACAAATGGCCAATTATCTTTTGTCTTAAAGTCTATGTTATCTTTTAGTTTGCAGGATTTGTCCTGCTTGAAATTATGAGAAGAATTTTCACTTGACCATTTTTGCAATATATATATATATATATATATATATATATATATATATATATATATATATATATATATATATATATATATATATATATATATATATATATATATATATATATATATATATATATATATATATATATATATATATTGCCGCGCGGAACATTGTCGGAACTGCTCAAGTAAACAAATAGTTGTCTGCATAGGATGCGTTCATTCAAATAAAGAGCAAGATTTGAATCAAAGGTGGAGACATAAAATGTGTACTACGCAGATTGATATAGCTATCTCCACCCATTATATTAGGTTCGTGGGAAGATAACCGAAAGTTTTCATGAAAAAAAAAAAAGTTTGCACTGGTTGACTTGGACCTTCATTGAGTTAATTTCCACACAACCCTTGTTGCAAACATTAACGTATGTTATTTAGAAGTGCTACAGATTCAGTGATGAGGAGAATAACACAAACATACACTATATATATATATATATATATATATATATATATATATATATATATATATATATATATATATATATATATATATATATATATATATATATATATATATATATATATATATATATATAACCATCATATTACCATCCGTATTAAGAACTTCCTAGGTAGCTCTATATAAAAAATTGTTGTCTTCAAGCATTTTGTAACTTTGGTAGATACCCGCAACTTCAAACTGCAAACAAACATTTCAAGCAAACAAATCAATAAATCAATGGAACGTTCATTAGATTAACCTTTTGGTACTATTTGTGTCCATTTGGCGAATAATTTTTTCATTGTTTCCCTAAGCGTTATTTCTGTAGACGAACAAATGTACCATTCCTTTCGAGACATTCAAACAACATTCACACACGGTATCGATGATTTCTTAAGGTGCTGATTGAGTGAGTTGTTTCTCATCGGTCGATTGGATTTCGTCAGTACCGACAACATATCACAATTTTGGCTAAATGAGGAGGTAACTTCTTTGTTTTCCCTTTTCTGGGTAGGAATGTGGAAGTATGCACTTCATGGGGTGACATTTCATTTGGGAGCAAGAAGCACAAGTAAATCGCCTTGCCCACGTCTTTTTATGCTGAAATACGTCTTCACTGATTTGTGTTTTGGTTTTAGTATCGATTCCCTGATCTGTAACAATACTGCATTATGTTTGTCATAAAAGATTTTGGTTTGATGTAATTGAAGTTCTGTCAAAGTAAGACTTCTTTGATTGAGACTGGCTAACAACAAATAGGCACTACTGTTCGTAAAGTTTTTGTGACTGGTGCCGCTCAGAGCATAAATCAATTTGTCGGAGGATGAGATTGAAATGAAGTCATGTCCAGAAAAGTTAGCCAGAAAAGAAGTATCGCAGGATTTTATAGATTTTTACGCCGATGAGGACGAGAACACATAATTCAAACAAGGACTGTTGCACAAGAGATTTCATCTCTGGGTCTTTTTATAAGAAAAGATCACGTAATTGGCATTTAAACTGATGATACAATGTGATTTACTTTGTTGAAAATAAATATTTTGTTATGTAAATGATGCTTTCATTAGGATGGTGTTCTCTCTGTATAATCCAAAATTTGATTTCTTCTTCGTATTTTTTTTAAAATGTCATCTAAAATGACTAGACGTGTTTGACTCGAGTCAGACACTATCCCGTCGTCTTCAAAAGGAATGCCTTTGAAAAAGACAATAGATTCTTCCTGACTTTCTTGATCTATTGTATAAGTTGATTGCCACTATTTGTAACACCATACGATGCTTTGGGTGGACGATCAATCAAATTTTCCTTGACTCGATTATACGTTTGATAAATTAGGTTCTGCCCGAACCACTCGGTAAAGCAATCAACATGTTAAAGGTATAGTGAAGATACAGTGCCTCTGAACTTGAAAGAGCGAAGTTTTCGTCAATAATATTCACTGTAGAGGGAGAAGAGGAAAAGGGAAATATTGTCATGGTTGAGTTGTTCAACACTGAGATAATAACATAGACAATGCAAGAGATTGCATATTTTGATACAAACTTAATGTTTTCAAGAATTTAAAATACGTATACATCTAAGAGATAAATGGCTATGCAGATAAGTAAGATGCAAAACAAAATGGCTAGAGAGCAATACAAACAAGTCAATGTACAACATATTCGATCAAAGTGCGCCCAAGAAGTCTTAAGGACGCTTCCAAATGTTGTTATTTTTATAGTCTCGACACCATTTATTGCCAAAAGTGTTCACTTCGTTTTGTTCCTTCATTATTTCGAGTTACGCTGTATTAAATCGACAATATTTTCACAACCATGGATAGAACGAACATACATCGTTTTACTTCATTTCTCAAGGTTGAGATTCTTATACGTCGTACAGCAAGCGTGTGGCATTCCTTCGTCTTCCAAATAAACTGTTGTGTGGGTCCTAATGTTCCACTTCCACTTGTCATAACTTTCAGTAATGCATCTAAATTTGAGATTATTTTTCAAACGTCAATTTCAATAATTGGTAACATATTTGTGTCATTCGGTATCCTTGTTGTTCTAATTTCAGGTTTTCTTATACAATTGTTCCACTGTATAGTTTGAGAAGGGACTAGTCGTGTATCGTTGAAGGTATTATGTGGGGCATCCGTGAAAGTCGTAGATGATCTTGGAGTATGATAAATCCCAACCATCCAGCTAAAGTCTCTCGATATTCTTTTCATCCCAGTCTCTGAATCTTATATTCGTTTGTATTCGCTTTCCATGCAAGTAATGTAACCACCAAAGAGCGTTGACGAAATGGTAATACTCAGAGGGTATCTGTGTAGTGTGCTCTCGGCCATGAATTTGTTTTTGTACATTATGAAGCCAGCTTTAGCGATGGTAAAGACTTTGTGTACAAGAGTCAATGAGATTAAAGGATGGTCGATGCTCTTGATAAAAACAATCAACACAAGGAAATACAAATATATCTCAAGATAGACGAGTCGAATGATGGATTGATATGAACAAATGTTGGAAACTACCTATATGCATTCAAAATTTGGGACGCAGTTATAATCTCTGTGTGTATGTGTGTGTGTGTGTGTGTGTGTGTGTGTGTGTGTGTGTGTGTGTGTGTATTTAGATACAGTCGACAGCACGATTTATTTATAGATTTATAGCCCAGTTGATTACAATTTAGTTTCAGGTGTGTTTGCATGTTTGAGGAGTAAACATAACTTCAAATATATATTATAGGTATCCACAGTTGTATTGGTTTGATATCAGAATAATGATTATTCTTTATCTGTCATCAATTTCTTTGGAATAACACATCTAGGTAGCATCATTCATATAGAACGCATCCCTGTAGAATCATCCAAGGATTGAGTACATATTTGCTTTATTCGAAAGAAAAGTGTGCGCTGTGATGCTAGCTTTTCACATTTACTTTCTTCTTAGTAGTGTTATACACGTAATCGTTTATATGGTGGTCATCAATGATTTTGCCAGACTTTTTCTTAAGAATAGTTAGGCATTCTTTATGTGAAAAACACTCTAACAGGGCTGTTCAAATTATATCATGGATAATATGAAGCAGTACTTAGAATTCTTTGTAAAGACAATGATCGCATCATTGTATACAATTGATGGAAGCAAATTTGATGTCGAGATTTCCTCATCCTCCCTAAGACGTAATTATAGGTACTTAGATCTAAATCTATAACAATCATTAAAATAAAAATTACTTTATCGCGACAGATTCATCTGTGAAGCATCCACACTACATGTAGTAAAATGAATTGGGATGGCACAATAATGAATTTGAAAATCATTGAGAGAAAAATATAGCAGCAATACAAGTTATAATATATCAGGCAAAATATTATTGCAATTTAAGCAAAAAAATATACTTTTAATTGTAAAGCTAATTTCTTTCTAAGCCTTTGAATTTCATAAATTTTATAAATTGAATAGTATACTCAAGTTAGAAACAGGAGGTAACGATCATTCATAGATATTAGCTAACTAAAGAAAACATCCGAGTCATGAGCAAATATCGGAATGTTTGCACTTTTCTTCTTCCTCCCTTTCTTATCCTCTTCTTTTCTTCTAAGTAATTGACAATAATCTCATAGCTTGTTTTCTCATGTGATAGCTCTTTGAGCTGCGAGTGTGGTACATTGGAAAGTGAGAGAGGGTGCTTATTTGATCTTGCTGTGCAGATACCTGATCAGTTACAGACTTGAATAAATTTCACAAATTGTGTGATTAAAGTGTTTTTTTTTTACAAAATCTAAGGGGGCCCCGAGTGGTCGAGTGGTCTAAAGCGCTGTCCGTTTCGGATCACTACCATCTCGTGGATCGGTGGTTCTTTCCGGTGATTTCCCCGTTTCTTCCTCCACCATTAATACTGGCCGCCATGAATGACCTATCGTGTGCTGAAAAATGGCGTTAAGCACAACAACAACAACAACAACAACAACTGAAACAGCAATGTAGAACCAAAGATAACGATCACTTGACACTTTCCATTTATCACGACAGTCTAATAGACACCTGATTGGATTCAAGTTTAGCAGACCATCATAATTGACACCTTCTAAGGTCATCGACAAGATTCAACACGTGCAGCATTCCAACGACAAGTTTCACATCACCGACTGAAAAGCGGCACTGTACACGTCCCACGTTTCTGTTCCCAAAGGGACCGAAAGGAAAAAGATGATACTGGTTGACGATATTCGCAGCACCAAAAGAAGCCTCGTCCGAATTAACACCACTCAAAACCAGATGTGTTTAGACACGGACAATCAGAGTCACCGTCACTTTGGCCCCTGCCATTGAAAGAGACCGTTTATGGGCTTGGACGGATGAGTACCCAGACAACAAGATTCTAAGTTTTGCTTCTGGCGGTGTCACTGAATTGTATAAATGTATTTCTTTATTAAATAAAAGTACTCTGGTACTCGGATATCCGATGGTGATCAATGTATATTCTACATTATTTCAAAAAAGTGAATTCGGTTTATCATCTGCCACACGTGCGGAGTGCTTTAGATGGGAAAACCAGAAACATGAATTGCATAGACGATGTTGAGCTACATTTCCAGTGTATGAAAGCATCACACTAAAATCAAATCCTTACATTACGGACCATTATGTCAATCAGATGTCTACTTTGAGACCTATATATATCCAGCTGTATATGTATGTAATTTATTTTTTTATATGTATTGTAAGTTATTGCTATATTATTATCATGTTTAATTTCGTATTTATGTCGCTTGGACTAGCTTGGTATAATGCTAATGTTTTCTATTCTTATCTGTGACTTAGAATGAATTCTACAAGATTTTATTCAGTGAAAGACCATTTATGGCATTATCAATCGTATAATTCACCAATTTACTTCTGAACCTGTTTATTGTTTCATAATGCAAGACTGAAAATATTTTATATAACTTATCGTATATACCGTCGTTATGTATTACTGTATATGCCAGTGTCATGCGTAGTACATGGTATTGGATGTATTTTCAGCTGCATATTCTGCCCGTGCTTTGTAGATCTGCGTATGCTGTGTACATTTTGTGTAGAGCTGCGTGTGCTATGTAGAGCTGCATATGCTGCATATGCATTGCTGAGCTGTGCTATGCGTATATGTGTTTTTGAGTGCTTCGAATATTTTAATGATGTTTGGAGAGATCTATGCTGATTGTTGCCAGTCGGGTTGAGGAAAATCGGGCGTTGCAGACCAAAATGGTGGGCGCTAATTGTCTAACCCAGTAATCAATGGTGGTCGGTGACTACGAATAACCTTTGCTTGTTTGGCAAGTGGAACTGGTAGCAGAGTAAATTAAAGGGAATATATACATTGCTCCATACATTTAATATTTTGATTGTGGGCTATTTCAGGAGTTTTGTAATATCCAGTGTTTTACTATTGTGAGTAAACTATCAATTCGATATTTTGAACGAAACATTTATTTTGTGATTGTGAAGATCATATTTTCATTTTGTGATATACCACGAATCGTTCTTTCTTTATTTGTCTTTGTACTGTATATATCAATGTGTTTGCATTTGTGTTTGTTGCATTAGTAGGATCGTGCTAATTATGTTAATTCTTTCAATATTTAGACCCATACATGCACGTATCTATCATACATCGTCTTTTATTTTCATATAACATTAAACATTGTATTGCATTCCGAGCAATGATGTTTTGTTCTTGATCCAAAAAACTCCAAAACTATTTATCTTGTTACAGGCGGTCCCAAAAATTACGGCCACGAATACCCTGACCAACTTGTGATAGGATTGACTCTTAAATACCGTACCAATCAAATGGTGGACTTGGGGTATTGAAAGAAGCCGTGCAGTCTGGAGAGGATCAAGATTTTAGAGTGATCACCTACAAACCTCACAAGATTGTGCGTTTAGCCACACACCAAATTGTCATTCGGCCTTGGGACAAAGTACATCAGATCTTGTACCAGAAGCGAGTGCGACTTCCAAACATTTTCACATTGCCGAGAGGACACAATGGTATAAAAAGGGTTCCAAGACGATAGCAACCACAAAAAGTATGACTTCGACATAGCAAGAATCTATCGAGGGACCAAGTTCAAACAATACAATTTTCTCGTCTTCATATCTGACTATTGTGACTGTGCCAGTCGATTAGAAACTGTCGAACTTTGGGGTTTGCGTCTTGGACTAAAGAAGCGGGAAACTTCGTCATCCCTTTAACATGTTAATTACTGGACCAAGCGGTTCAGGTAAACCTGAATTTGTCAAACGTTTGATCCAACATAAACGTCATTTGATAAATCGTCCACCTCAATACACCGTGTGATTTTTAATCAGCGTACAGCCTTCTGAGAGAACGTCAAGACCATTCCATCGTGTTTTGTGGAAGGCATTCCTGGCGACGACGACGAGATCTTGTCTCACCCCAGTCAAACTCATTTGGTCAAATTTGACGACATGTATGAAGAAGACGAAAAAGTTTAACTGCGATTTACTCGTAAAGGGAATCGTCATAATGCCAGTGTCATTTACATCACCAAACATTTGCTTCAACGAAGTAAAGCCCACTGCACCATCAGTCTCAATGCTCATTACATTGTCTTGTTTAAAAATCCTTAAGATAAAGACACAACTTTACATCCAAAAGCCACGATGACCACGTCTCCAGTATCCTCAGGTTCTTCCAATTCTCCGTTACTGGTGATGCCAACCAAACCCAAATTGACACTCGTCTTTCCTAATTTTATAAAACAATGTAAACCAGAGTCTCCAGGAGCTTTCCCTCCAACGGTGACCCCTTCCACCTCTTTAGCCGCTGCGGCAGCTGCTAACTAAGTACCCTCCAACAAATCAAAGTCCTAGAAAGATCGGAGATGTTGCAGAGTTTACTGGATTTATCCAAGTACGAATTGTCCCGATTTAGTCTGTTGCGAAACCATCCACGACGTGTGATGCCTACCATCAAGTTAATGCGACGGAGAGACAATAAGTGGTGACGCATTCCACTATAAAATAGACTTGGACCAAACGCCACCATTGTGGTTCTACTGTCCAAAAAGGAAAAGGGAAAAGAAAATGAACTTCATGTCGTTTGATACCGCATCCTAAAAGAAAACAGTTAGCCAAGCATCGACGTCTACCCCAGAAAAGACTCTATCGTCCAAAAAAAGAGGAGCAAACAAATTGGAGCTTTTTGGCGCTGGAATGGTATGACATATGTTCAAACAGTTTATTTTCTAAACATTATTACAAAATACGCACGAAAAATAAGATAAAAGTGCGCATGTCAAGCGATATATTTCAATGTATTTTTTGCTCCTGAACGCGAAAAGAGGTCCCCTAAAAGAAGTACACATCAACGTCATGTTCCTATCTAAAAGAGGAGAAAGAAAAGGACAGTTTCGTTGTTTCACCCTGCATCCGAAAAAGCGCTTAGCCAAGCGTTGGAGTCTACCCCTTGGAATACTCCAACGTCCAAAGACAATGAGGAGCAGCCAAAGGGGATGATTTTTGTTTGGCGATATAGAACAAATGTTAAATTTTTGACGAAGCAATAGTCAAAGAGTTAGTCATAAAAACTGGTTCCAAACCATACGACCTACAATAAAATACGATAAAAGGGCGTGTAAAGTCATTGACGTCAGTGTATTTTTGTGTGAGCCCCGGAACAAACAAACGTGTCACAGCCCAGAAGCCATCCCTCTTCTACTCCCAAAAGACAGAAAATTAAACGATTGAATGTTGGTTTAGTCAAACATTGGGACGTGTTGTGCGTCCTGTCCAATCTCCTCCACCCATGCGAAAACACATCATTCAAACCGACACCAAAGACGTCACTGTTACCGTGTGCGAATGTTGAGTGAATGTTTTGAAAGGAACGATACATTTGCCTCTGTATCAGAAAGAATGCTTAGCAGAGCACACATACTAAAGGTCACTTTGGCACCACAGTACTCGTGGGAGCTACTGTTTCACAAATGGCTTAAAGATAAAAAGGATCAAGAACATAAAAGGGGTCTCTGGGGTGAAAAGATCTCAGACGTGACCTTTGGAATCTGATGGAAGGACAAAAACTGACTGTAGTGCCTTACTAATGATAAAAATAATTCCATCGTTGGCAAGAACAACAAACTCCGCATTTACCTCCCAATCCTTTTTTGACCGAGTTGTCCTAGTTACAACACAAATTGCAATTGTTGACAGATCTCAGCGATTTGTCAGAAACGGTCAAATGTCGTAACAACTTAAACTCTTTCACCAGAAAGCTTTAGACCAGTCAACTCGACCGGCTCTGAAAGATTTTAAAACCCTGATTACAAGTGCATCACCAACACCGCCACTTTCAGTGACCAAGACAGAAAAAGGAGAAGAGTTTCTAACCCTACCAGCAAATGTACAATTGAAGCTTTACAGTAAACTTCGGCTGAGGGTGATGTGGCTCTTCAGCATCTTACTGCAATTAAAAATCAAAATGGTGTCCTCCTTACATAGTTACCATATTTAGTGTTTTCACTTAATGCGTGTTGTACTTAACACATCAATATCAATGATGTCAAATAGAATTTGCACTGGATAAAATTATTCTGATTCATTTTATCGTACACATATCTTTACAATAACGTAATATGGATGCATGTGCAGTATTTTAATAGGACAGGTTAGGAATTCGACTTGTTGCTTTAAATAGAAAATTTAAAGTCATTTGCACAAAACATGAAAAGCATGTCACATTGAGAGACGGAGAGAGAATTTTGAAATATTGTATGAATATGCCTATAAAGTATTATTTTATTTAAGTCAGAAAATGTAGCAATAGATCATTTTTTTCCCTCAGTTATCGTGTATTCTAACAAAAGCAAATAATGAAAAAGACAAAATAATCTGAATAGGATTTACATTTCACACGTACTCCTGTGTTTTGATGCGTGGATATAATATTTAAAACAAAACTGGCGCATTTGCATTCCACACCATGCCGTTAGTTTGGTTCTCGGTGGAATTAGTGGTATAGTATCTACTGTATAACCATATTAGTAACAGAGTAATTCATCGTGGTGTTTCGGAAATTCTATGTCGACATGCTCGCTTGTGTCCTGAACGAAGGCAAGTCATCTGAAGCATTCCCAATCACCAATGGAGTCAAGCAGGGTTGTGTGTGGCCCCAATCTTCTTCAATGTTATGTTCGCTGTTATGCTTAAAAAAGCCTTATGTGACTATGACACTGTAATTGGCATCAGATACCGAACTGACGACACGTTCTTTAGTTCGAGGAGATTACCTATCAAGATGAAGTTGCAGGAAAAACTCTTCGCGATCTCCTATTTTCGGATGACTATTCCCTAAATTCCAAATCTGATTCTGACATGCAATCGGGTATTATCAATGTATCATCTGTCTTCAACCTGTGACAATTTTGGTCTCAAAATGATCAGCAAGAAGATAGGGGTGATGCATCAACCGTCACCAGGAAAGCCTTGCACAGTTCCTATTCATCGAGTACGCGTAAATATGTAGGGGCTCAGAGGCACCAGTCTGCAAACAAAACTGAAGGTCTATGAAGCCATTGTTTTGCCGATCCTGCTGTAAGCATGCGAAACCTCCATTTTTCTCTTCCTAAAATGTATAAAACTGGGTTTTAACATTTCAATTGTAGTCAATATATCTGCAGAAACAAAACATCAATTTATGAGTTGAAGAATCACACATGATTTTGTCTGTATGTGCCGTGCAAATACAATAATCTGTTTTCGTCATCATCACCAGAATGTAGATACATTAGAACTTCAGCTAAACGTATTTTCCTTTTCGTACGGTCTCTTTCAAACATGCGCTGATAAAGTACATGGTCATTCCTTTTGAAAACAGGAGCTTAGCTGAATCTTGACGACACAAAGTCATAGACAGCTTAGGACTCTGCATATATATATGGTGAATTGGTGGCATTCAAAACAACAACCTGTTCCACTACGGTTCGTTGCTAGGGAATGACCTCTCGCGGTATAATTTACCCAGTGTGGATGGATAGAAAGTAGAATGCAGATCTCTGAATAAGTATATTGAAGAAATAAAACAGCTAGCTCCCTTTCAATGAACACATATAAAATTTAATCAATTTAACAGCAGAATTTCCAATGGAAGAAATCAATTTCTTTGCTATAAAAAAGAAAGAAAAATGTGCTAACATGTACTCGGTAAAAACAATACAAATTTCACTTTACTATTAGTTGTCAGTGACAGAATTAATTCAGTTTCAGCAATACCTACGAGTCGTGACCATGAGATCAATGATGAATGACATCATCAACTATCTTATCAGGACATCGAATTTTCCGTTCTTTCCTGCACTGCCAACCTTAGTGTACTCGTCTGGACATGGACTCTTGCCAGTCGAAACTTGTACGCTTTGACGATCGTCTCTAGACTTAGACTTCGGCTGGGGATTCTTCTAATGAATTCTGCCGTAGAATTTACTCAGACTTTGTTCAGGTATTGGAATCTCCACAGGAATTTGCCAAGAAGCTATTTCCTTAGATAAATAAAATGTTCTGCAATAAACAATAGATAGATCATCTTTTCCAAGTATATATTTATATTTGTACATTAACCAGCTCAGATTTTATACGGCTAAATTTTCTCGTACTCACTCATTCACTAATTTCTATGTTTACAAACAGAGACGGCCATTACATGTATCCTGACCTTAATTTTGGTCACGCTAGCGGGGAACATTAGAATCCGCTACCGTTTCACGACCAGCACGTATGTGCCAGTATTTAACACCCCTGGACTCCTTACATTAATACAGACTAATGTTTAAATTACATATGGCTTAGCCCATCAAAACTAACTCTTCTAAAATAGTTTACGTGATCAATTAAATATTACGAACTAGTATATGAATAAACCCTCAATACATGGCATACTAGACAGAGATTTAATTCATAAATCTACGAAACATTACGCATCATGTATTAGGCTTAAATCTTGAGAATTCTAAAGCACTTCTATGCATCGAAAATTCAATTTCATGCAATCTTGTCAATTCCCCCAATGAATGTGATTGTTAATTAGAAAATCAAAGAATAAAATGTCGTGACTAACATTACCTAAATCCCTGCAAAATGAAATCATACATACATATATCATAACATCAATACATTTGCAAATAAATCAACAAATGAAATAGCATATTAAAATCTGAAAACTAAGTTTGCGTACCTTTGCCGTTTATTCGTTTTCCACGAACTTCCTCTGTAGAGTCTCTCTCCTATCTGAGACAACTATCTGGCCCCTTACTCAATCACGAGAAAACGTACTTTCTACCTTAGCCCGGAGTCGATCTTCTGACATTTCCCAAAGTAAGCTTGAAGACTGAAGCAATTTTTTCCAGTAGGACCACTAATTCCTTACAAGAGTTACACCTTAAGTTTCGATTAACCAATCAGACTCGACTGTTTCCTAAATTCTCTTACGTAGAATTTTTGATTGACGAAACAGCTATTCATGCTGCAATTGACGTTCCTTTGAACAATCCTTTATTGATGTGCTTCTAATTTTTAACGGTCGATTTTGGGAGAGAGTTATGCCAAAACCCGTATGCCATAACAGATGACTCGGTCAAATTTCGTGGCGTGGAACTGAATTTTCTTTGTCATTCAGAAATTAAATGAGAACTTTATTAAGTTGACTCTGGTACAATTATTTTAATCAATACTTCTAAGAGTTTCAAAATTCGACACATCACTATATATATATATATATATATATATATATATATATATATATATATATATATATATATATATATGTAGGCATGTATGTATATGCATATATATTGTCTTGTAGTTTTATGCCATTTTTCTTATGATGCTATTGTTAAGCAGGACATAATGAACGCTTGTGGGAGTAGCATATCCATATTGAGACATCCGATATTATATTACCTCAATTTCCATTTGCGAGTCGAGTTAAAAAATGGCCGCCAAAAAAATGTTCAGTCAGATAATAAAAGAACTTTCCATAAGGCGGGATTAAAAACGTTTTCCCAAGATTCCAGCCAATCAGTAAAGACAATACCGCACAATAATTTCATGGGCTTATTTGGACCAATCAAAAACACATAAAAATATTTTAACATGTGGTAATATAAAAAATATGAAACTGCACATACTATAGGAAAACCATACCTACTATGTGATATATATATATATATATATATATATATATATATATATATATATATATATATATATATATATATATATATATATATATATATATATTGTGTTGTATATTTAATTTAATTATGTTTCTTTTACATTTTTTATTTCATTACATGTTATTGCAAGACATTTTGAAACTTGGAATAATAAACGTCATTTTGGTCATGTATGCATTCAACATTGATTATTTCAATAATGGCTGTCACTTTTTAGAATCTAAATATTATTATACATACCTTTTAATGGCAGCTAATCACTTTGTTTGTATCATCATACATCCATATTTCTTTGGAATGTTATTATTAAAGAAGTACATACAGCCAAATTAAAGTTAAGTTATGTTGACACTTTTTGACGAAATCAACCTGAAGTTGTAAGTATAATCAGAATGAATGTCGCGCGCTGTTGTCACAATGAAAGCTACGCAGGTTGATAAACCCATTCTTAATACCCTATATTGCCACGATTAGACTCACGCGCATTTTTCTTGACCCAGCTTATGCCTGGCCACCATTGTAAAACCCCATATCGATCTATATTTTTCGTAAGAAAGTGTATTGATGGCAGTTAAGGTGCAGAACATTAATAATCTGGACTGAATAGACTTTGATTATACAAATTTAGTATTAAATTTTAAATACCAATGTTTAATTTAAGATGCATAAATGAGCATATATGAACTGAATAACTATTACTGTCAAATGAAGCTTGCGCGGTCTAATGGTAAACAAAAAAAAAACTACCCTGGCCTAAATCTGACTATAGGCAAATATTGTTTCTTCCTTCATTTTATTGTGTGTGTGTGTGTGTGTGTGTGTGTGTGTGTGTGTGTGTGTGTGTGTGTGTGTGTGTGTGTGTACTTTCTGGTCTAACTTGATACATTAATAAATCTACTTTATTACGTTAAAATTATTGCCTGCCAATACGCTAAAACATAAAATATATTTTTTCAAATATTGATTGCTCCAAAAGAATAACATAATTCATCTCGGGGTGAAAAATGCAAGTATTTGCACCCACTCGATGAAGCATACCTGAGTTTGACTCAGAGAAACCAATCATCATCATCATCATCATCATCATCATTATTATTTATTATTATTATTATTATTATTATTATTATTATTATTATTATTATTATTATTATTATTATTATTATTATTATTATTATTATTATTATTATTATTATTATTATTATTAATTATTCATTTATCGTCTTCGTCGTGATCGTTATCGTTATTACTTTCTTTCTTAATATAACAAATACCTAAAAATTTATTAAAACTGAAAACTCTTATCTGAAATATGACAAATTTAAAAGGATGTAAATAAAACGTTTGAATGATGAAGAGTAAGAATTCCTCGACTGAAAGTGTTGTAATTTATACATATTTACTAAATGGATTAACTTAATACATACTTTACTTAATGTATGATATACCTCAGTATCAGTGATCTCCGATTAAGTCGTCATCGGTATCTTAATTACTTCACGATTAATTTTTAACAAATTCCACGAACACTTGTTTTTACAAAAACGTAACGTAGGTCTGGCCTCGTAATTTTCCTATATGGTCTATATTGATAACGATCATAACACCCTTAGGGTAATATTAACTTATGTTATTTATTTACAGAATGACTGGCTCCGGTCAGATACACAAAGAACTTGATTTTGGACAAGGTCAAGTCCAAAATACAATTACACACAATCTGATTAAAATCAGATCACCACTGTCTTAGGTGAAAATGACAGCAACCACTTAGAGGTCATGTTCTGGTGACCAATGATATTACTATCAGCACTAATTTTATCAGCCAATCCGATGCAGTCTTATATCTTCGCGTTTTGGAAGCTCAGCAGTACAGCTCAAAAGCATCAGTGTATGCCTATTGATTTGATTCACTTTCAAATTTCTGAAAGCTGCATTTACATTGGCTCCCTCAAAGGTCACCAGAACATGACTCCAAAGCGGCTCTGTCAGAGCCGCATCCAGATTGTAATTACAGAAAATATATAATTAATCATGGAGAAAAAAAACTAACAAACAATACAAATTAAATATTCATAATAATGTATGTGACATCTAAAAAGAAATAATTATACCTATATTACGAAATGCATACACGACTTTCTTTATTTCCTCTTCAAATGAGATTACTGTCTGTAATGATGTATATGGTTGAAGTTTCTTGCACCTAATATTTTATTTAAACTATTATAGAAGTCCCACCCACACCCTATTTTGTTGGAAGTTAAATTTAGTGAAAGATAGATGTAAAGCCTATCATCAGATAACAGCTATTAAATTTCTTCGGACAAGCGTTCGTTCACATCGAGATGCTCATATGTCCTAGTATGGCAAAACAAACGTCATATTATATCACAGTATCAATTACTTCTTATACAGGGACCCCGAATGAACGAGTGGTCTAAAGCGCTCTCCGTTACGGATCACTGCCATTTCACCTCTGTCTGCGTAGGTTCGAGTCTAAGATTCCGCGAATGTGGATATGTGAAAAAGCTTGCCTGTAGCATCTCGTGAGTCGGTGGTTCTTTCCGCGGATTTCTCGGTTTCTTCCTCCATCATTAATACTGGCTGCCATGTATAGCCTATCATGTGCTGAAAAATGGCGTTAAGCCCAACAACAACAACAACTTCTGATACATACATCAATAAATTCCGTCACATCAATACATATTCCTAATCCCGTTATAATAAACAATATTACTATAAACAGATTTATTTCTTTAAATTACAATTCATACAAAGTAGGATTTTCCCCCAGTCATTTCCCCCTCCCCATTATCTTTTATTGGGGAGATATTTTCCAAAACAATATCAAAACTTATTTTAAGTTATGTTATAAAAAAGGTTATTTGAATAAAAATTTCAGTAGTAAGTGTTAAACAAACTTAACATTTTCACATATCAAAAAATGTATTTTGTTAATAAGTTAATGTTGTAAGCAATTGCTTTTTAGCATTACATGATGTCATGATTGTCGAAGTCGGAGACTATGTTTGCAATTATCGAAGAACGGTACTTGTACTTTTTCTTTGGTTATTGAGACAAATGTCCACCAAAGATCTTATTTAGGTTGACATTATTTAAACTCTGTTCACGTGCAAACTGTTGGCAACACGTGAATGCACACTATAAATGCTTTTATTGAACACCGCTACTGCACGACGATTACGACGGAGATGACCAAGGTAGTAGTTCTCAAAATAATATATGACAGTGGCAAACTCCTCTGAAAACGATTCCTGAAGTCTTTCGAACCTTGAACTTTCCATCTATGAACCAATGCTGCGAATATTTAAATAAAATTTAATGTGCGTCCTGTTCTAAAAATCATCAATGCTCAACGATATAATGAATAAAGCGAGTATACATCACACTTAAATATTACTATGTATAAATAAAGTAGTATATAAAGATAAGGGAACGGGTGGATGACTGGGGAAAGGGAGGGAATCCAATTTGATTGGAGTAGTCCGGGATATATGTCCGGGGGGTGGTAAGTCCAGGGGGAATGTACGGGGGGGGGGGGAATGTGCTGATACTCTTAACAACATTGTAGGCTCTGGGCAAATCAATGCACTGGGGGCCCCTACAGGCCCTACTATTCATTAACAATATGGACAACATGATGCCCCTAGAAGCATGAGGCCCTCGGCAACTGCCAGTGTGCCCATGCCTTAAGACGGTATAGATGGTAGCCTTGCATAAGAATTTAACACTTACCCCCGAAACAATGTTTAGAGATCATACACAAGGCCACGCTAATATTCCCAAGACAGGTAGATTATATCTTATACGTGACTCTATAGCTCGGGATTAGCAAACGTGACACAGTCAATAATTTTCATGATTGTATATATTTTATGAACGTATCGTCATGTATTTTTCTTAACACACTACAAATGATCTACTCAATACTATATCGCTAATTAAACTTGACTGCTATTTAATGCATTATTGGCATAATTCCTGTATTACGTTGTGACTGGAGCAGCTCATGTAACTTACGGCCGACCTTGACTAGCTGTAATTTCTTTTTTGCTGCTTGTATCACGCTTTGTGTTTGTACTGCTTGGGGTATTTGCTGTCGAATATTGACCAGTCTTGAAACACGATTCTCTATATGTGGGATGCCTGGATAATTCGGGTTGCTGAGTCTACCAGTATCGTGCAACGATGTAAGTAAAGACTGCTAGATAGTTCGCGTTTAAATAATCGTCTGTCTTATTTGCAGTAGTTTTCTCTCATTTCTGCAAAAATGATAAGTTATAACTTAGAAGTTAGTCGCTATCTGACTCCTCTAATGTGCAATGTAATTATCACTGCAAATAGGGAATTTATTGACCGCTTGAAATAAACGAATTTTATGTGACCTGTTTGTGAATTAATTCATTAGCTATAATCCACTCAACTAATGACCGGTGTACTGTTTAAGATGTCAAGAACGTTTAGATGCTTACTATTGGTGGAAATCAAAAAGCGTGACAGTCATGCCTGAGGCTTCAGGACTACTAAGTTAGTTAACTCAACTTATGAAATGGATAGAGTGTGTATAGGAGTTCGTCTTCACTCATTGTGTATTCAGCAAAGTGTCAGGTAATTCATTTTCTTTTGTACATATATTTGATAGAATCGGGAGACACATACCGCATTTGAAAATGGACAGAGTGTGTATAGGAGTTCGTCTTCACTCATTGTGTATTCAGCAAAGTGTCAGGTAATTCATTTTCTTTTGTACATATATTTGATAGAATCGGGAGACACATACCGCATTTGAAAAGATATAAAGTAAATTTCCTTGCTGAACAAGGAATGAACCAGAGATATATATCATTATATAGTTCTGTAGGTTATAAGATACCGTGACGAACAAAATGAAATGGTTCCAATTACGACAGCTATTCTGCAATTACTGGAGAATTGTATAACGACAGCGGCCGTATATCATATGTGACAAAAGCAGGCAATGTATATTTTCGGCCAGAACAGTTCAGAATTTGCAAGAAATTTAACATTATTTCTGGAGAATATTTTAATGCATGTTAGAGTCAGTGAAAGAAATTTTAATTTATTAATATGAGTCAACTTGTTTCCCATTTCTTGGGTGTAACATGTCTCATTAAAAACTTAACTCAATGCAAATTTATTTTGCAGTACGTTTTCAAAATTGGATAGTTCCTACTTTTATCCTCAAGCGAATAGCTGTATTTTATATGACAATTTGGGCAATCGATTGTCTGAAATTTCAAGTAGTTTCAACCAATAAATGGTTGGTCTGGCACTATATAGAGATTCAAGAGTTGCAACCTAATTAACAAAACAGATTTGTTTCGATTTGTCTAAATGTACGACATACTTAAAAAAATTACCGTGCACTTTTTCTACATCATGGGCTTCATTGAAGCCCCATATTTCAGAACAATAAATCAAAATGAATAAAATTAAAGTGTCAGAAATTAAATAAAACATGATCAGGCAATTTCAAAAAATAATCAATTAAATTTTCTGGACATGCCTGACTTAGACGCTTATTATGTTAAATTTGAGGTTGGTGGGTTTACATTTGTTCCAAATTCCTCTCGATAAGAAAATAAACCTTATGTACTTATAATAACGAATTAACCTTAAGTTACTAGTTCCCCAAAATATCATTTATCATAATCTATTAGCTAACAGCTATTTACAAAAAAAACCCCCATAAACTCAGTCTTATTAAAATTTCCCTAAAAATTCCAAAAGTCATAGTATTAGATAAGTCTATGTAATAGACTTTGCATTTCAAGTGTTGTATCGCTCAGTTAATACATGAATATCTGCATACAGTAGAGAAAAAGTTACATTACATTTTCGATATTAATACCACTTACCATTAGAAAGTGCATTTCTCAAGTCACTGATAAAAAGAGAAAATCGGTGGTGACAATATGCAACCCTGTCTAACACCTAAAACTTAATTTACTCATATTCTTTGTGTATTTGTGTGTGTGTGTGTGTGTGTGTGTGTGTGTGTGTGTGTGTGTGTGAGAGAGAGAGAGAGAGAGAGAAAGAGAGAGAGAGAATTTTTAACGTAGCTTGAACAATTTTTCCGTCATATCGCTACGATGACTGCAGAATGACAGTTTATAGTGTAGTCTAGCATTGGAACATCATACCGCAGACATGTCGCATGATGTCCCAACCAGTCATATTATCCTGACACCAGGATGACCAGTCCAAACACTGATCTATTAATGCTGAGCACCAAGCGAAGCACATATTAGTATCATCTTTTAAGTTTTTGGTATGACTAGGCCGTGGTTCGAACCCATGACCTCCCGCACCCGAGGCGGACACTCTAACCACTCGAGATTCTTACACAAGCTCTTGTGTCTGCGTATATTGCTTTCAACATTCTCAGCATATTTGTACTGAAGTTTGACACATTAGTTTATACCAAAGAGCTTTCTTATCAATATTAACAAAGGCCTTCTGAACGTCTACAATTACAGAACAAAATCGGCCCTTTTCCTCCTTAAATATTTCAAAAAAGCTTATGTAAAACATGAGTGTATTTGCTATTCTCTGTAATGTTATCTCTTTTAAATGCAGATTGTTCTTCACTTAATATATGGGTTTTTTTCCTCCGATTTTTTTTTTGCGATTTTTATTAATATTAGTAAAAACATTAGTCATATCTGATAGGAGACTTATTCCAATGTAATTGTTCAGGTCATTTTGGTTAAATTTTTCCAAGAAGTGAAACATTTGTTGCTATACACGAGTCTTTTTTAAAAGTTCGAAGTATTAAACATTGTATTAAACAAATATATGAGTAATGATACAGGGTAATTTTCAAAGGCTGTTAAAATTTTCAACGTATACCATTACATCCTGGAGTTTTCCCTGATTTCATATCATTGGTTACTTTCTTTACGTTATGTACAGTAATACATGCATCAAGATCACCCATTGTGTATTATTGGAGTGAATTCAAAAATAGAATGATTAATACTGACTAATACACCTTGAAAATGCTTAAATACTTTTAGATATGAAATCTGTTGATGGTCATGTGAAGATCTGGACAGAAGTAAATTTCTAAATGCTATGGAATCTCTATATTTGAGAGTAGAGACTAGCCTATTGTATTAATTTTGTTTCTTCATATTGACCTCTCTTTGCCGCGGATAACTTTTTTAAACAATTTTAAGGCAGTAACAACTTCCAAATGTTAGGTAGATATATTTAACCTAAAGCTTCTTGAGGCTTTTGCTGCCATTTTTAAGCTTTGGTCCTGACTTGGACCCTTAAAAAGGGGACCTTTAGACCACTCTTCTCATACCTGATCTTTCTTTAAATTATGTGTTTTAAAGAGTATACAGCTAAGTCAAAGCTCCTATGATCGATCATTTCAAAATCAAATTAGCCATTTCAAATATTGATCTATAATAAAACAAAAATAGGTCATGTGACCTTGACGAAAACAGGTTTTGACACTCCTGTAACATCGTACATTTACATTAGTATGACTTATTATCGCCCTCCTTACTTTTCACCTCTGGACAACACGTGACATTAAGGTTTAGAGTAACATGTATGGGCATAGAGCAATCGATTCTAACCCCTGTGGCATCGTATAAAATTGTTGATCACCTCACACGATTGGCTGTCTGCCAGAATATAATCCTTGCTTCAAGCACTTACGGCATAAACTTTATAAGGTCAAATGCTTTTGTCCGCTCCAGACCTTAAATAAACTATTCTACGTCCACTGCATTTACAAAGATCTAAAAAAGCATACCCATGGCGTTTGGATTCTCATGTTTCCATATTTGATCTACAAGGGTGGAGGGGTGCTTTGGCCATAACATAATCAATATTATCAAGTGCCTCGAAAGTTTTATCAAAGTGTACGTAGTCCTTTTACAGTGCTATGTAAGTACTGACATCTCCTCCTGACAAGAAATAAACATCTTTTTCCAATGATTTGAAACTTTCAATGTCATTTTTAAAGATATATTTAAAATTACTTCACCCGAGATAGCATTACTTCACCCAAGTGCACAGATGAATTTCCAGGTGTATAGCATATTAAACCAAGTGTAATATTGTAAGTTATACCAATATTTACACAGATGAGCTTTAGCGACAAAGCATTATTAGATTCGTTAGATAAAGCTTCAACTTGTAATAAATCTGCAACTAAATCTTTAACAAAACATACTAGTCCACTCTCAAATTTGCTATAATATTTCCACTCAGCCAGTGGTGTACTGAACCTCAGCCCAAGAGCGCCCGCATAAATATTGGGGAGAGAGAAGGGGAAAATATAGTGGTCAACTATTAATCTTTAAAGATGTAGGTCAAATCGTGTTTAAAGGTGCGGATGTCCATGCCTCAGTTTGATTCCTATCCCAAAGATGGCATTTGGTCCTTGTGTTTCATTATACACATCCTTATTGCAATCTACAACAAGTTTGTCATATCGGAAATATGTCATCTTCTTCCCTTTCAAGCACTCCTTTCAAAAGGGTTTTAAATTCTTTTCGCGTTTCGCGTGTTCCTGTCTTCGAAAAATCTTCAGAAAATTTCATAAAGTATGGCTAGGTCTCTATTCTCCTACTATGTCACTTGCTTGCTTTCTACTTTGTATATACTTCTTATAGAATCATTTATTTATCCCTATAGGCCGTTCCGGTGGCCTAGTAGTTGGAGCATCCTCCTCGAATGCGGGAGGTCGTGGATTCTAGCCCCGGCCGAGTCATAACAAAGACTTCTGAAAATGTTACTAGCAGCTCCCTCGCTTGGCACTCAACATCAAGATGTTAGTGATCGGACTGGTCGGCCTTCTGTCAGGATAATGTGATTCAGGTGGGACACGATGCTACATGTCTGCTGCATGATGACCCCATGCTAGACATCGCTATCAACAGTCAAACTGAAGACTTTGTAGCGCTAAGACTTAAAAAGCTACGTTAAAAGCAAAAATCACAATTGCTGGCCCTGGCGAGTATTTTGTATTGCGCCTATGGGCCCATTCGACTGTGATATTTACATCAGTCTTCAATGTTTTCAAAACATCACATAGTTGAATGCTTACCATGGACAACATTCGTCAAATTCCCCGTGCCAAATTGATGTAAGCGCCCTGTAGCGTAGGTGCATTTGCCGTGACTTGTGGTAGAAAACTTAGTAACATCAAATGTATGTTACTAGTAATGGATGGTTACATATGTGGAACCTATTTAGCAATAACAGTGTGCTCTTTTGTCCAGTTGTATCAGGAACAGTGAATACTACCTGAGATTACCATACTCATAAAGTTAAAGCATTTCCTTCTTTCTGAAATCACCAAAGTTTTAATAGGAAAAGGTAATTGATTTCAGAATAACATATTTATTTGGTATGGAACAGTATTTCACAGCAGGAATAACGGTACTTACGTGATTATATATATATATATATATATATATATATATATATATATATATATATATATATATATATATATATATATATATATATATTGTGCAATACTTTATTGATAAATTTTAACTAACGTTTATCAAGAATAGTTGTGCTGAAAATAGGCACACAATCTCTGATTTACATTTTATTTTCTTGAAATTTAACGCTGGCACGTTTCTCTGATATTTGCCAATTTCACTGGAATACAGAGTTTTAACAATTACTAATTATTATAAACATAAATTAATATGTTCTCTGGGAAGCAAAGAAAGACACAGAATGTGAGTAATTGTATGTGTATTACTGAAAATATATTTATTACAATAATTAAGAAGTTGTTTAATATTTCACATGACAATTAAATCATTATCCAATCAGTTTCCGATGTTATATATCTTTCACAGACCTACCAGCCTCCCAGCACTATAATACCGTTGCAACTGAAGCGAAGAAAGAAACAAACGTCTGGTTCTTTTTCTGATATTTCCAGATTACAGTGGCTTCCAAACAGTTTTAGCGATTATTAAATATTATTAAAGAATATAATAGAATCGTTTGGAAGTAAAGGAGGATACAAAACGTGAGTAATTTTACATTTATTGTTAAATTATTATACAGAGCCATTTCATTTGAACAAAACTTTCATGTTGAGCAAATTAAATCATATTAAATTTCTATTGTTTTTAATCTTTTATGAAAGTATCGTGATATACATTTGATTCACTATTAATGCCGCTGATATTAAAACTAACAAGCAAACATACAAGTGAAGTTTTACTGTAAACTGCGGCTGAGGGTGATGTAGCGCTTCAAAATCTTACCACAATCAAAAATCAAAATGTCCCTTTTACATAGCTACCATAATATTTTCACTTAATGCATGTTATATTTTAAAATCATTATCAATGATAACAAATATAATTTGCGCTGGTATCTAGATTATTAGAGGGTCAAATTATTCTGACACATTTTATCGTACACATATCTTTACAATAACGGAACATGGATGAATATGCAGTGTTTTAATAAGACAGGTTAGGAATTCGCCTTGATGCTATAAATAGAATTTTAAGTCATTTACACAAAACATAAAAAGCGTGTCATATTGAGATAAGGAAATAGAATTTTTAAATATTGTTTGCAAATCCCTATAAGGTATGATTTAAACCAGAAAACGTAGCAAAAAATATTTTTTTCTTTGTTATCATATGGCCATAGTACACAATTAATTTTACTATACGGTCTCTACATTTGTTCCTCAGTACTGAACTTTCCACTGTGTGACAATCAATACAAATCATATGTTAATCTAAAATACCTTCAAAGATGACTTAACGGTTTAGTTCTTGTCAAGGGTTGACCTGCATTTTTTTGAGAGGCTGAATTGTAAACAAAACACCAGGCAACGGAACACAGATTTCACTTCCGGATCATCACCATGACCTTATTACTCAATGTGCACTGTCGCCGAAATACACACAGACAAACACACCATAAGATCACATTTTAAAGAATAATCAATTGCCTTTAAATCCTTACCAAGAATGCCAAAATCTAACTCTAGTATCACCACCAAATTTAGACCGGAAAAAGTGATCTAAAAATAGACTGGGACTACATTCGTGGGTACTGAACCGGATTTTATTAATTGTGTACCGATTCCTGAAAGGGTCAATGTTTTTGTCAAACTTTTATATTTGCATTTTATTTTGCATGCCACTACTGTTTCAACTTCATACATAAAGTCTTTTGAAATTTCCTTGCAAGCAAGACATGTGACAGCTGTCAGAAAGTGTGTAGTGCTGGTGTTCTATAGGGTGCAATTTGAGGTCCAATTGTTCTTAAGAAACCAAAACTAAATTTGCTATATCTTCCTTAATTATAGGAATTTTTCAATGCAGTAAAAACCTAATTGTAATACTTGATAAGGCCTGTCTGAAAATAGTCTTGAAATTAAAAAATATTGATATATTAAATTTTAATGAAAATTTAAAAAATATATAAATTTTAAAAACTTTTTATTTTACAAAAAATAAATTTTCATATAAGTTATGACATTCAGTTTGACAAATTTAAGGCAGCAATGTTGATTAATGAATGGTCTTTAAAACAAATGGTAGTTTAGGTCTGTACAACTGATAATATTAATCCCAGGGGTACTGAAGCATGATAGCTCACAGTGATTTTGACAGCAAATTACAATGTGCCTATCCAGATGCATATAGGTGTACATACTAAAGAAACAATGACAGGTACTATGTTCCACATTTATTGTTTCAGGTACTTGGACAGTTGTTTGTATAACTAATATCCCACTCAAATTTAAAGTTTTGATGGGACCACTACCATGTTTTATAGCAAATATGCATTCCATTTTAATGCCGATAACTACAAAAGTCAACAATGCAATATGAAAATACAGTTTCACCTTACTGAAACAAGATGCGAATCTCTCTCATGAAGATCTAAGCCATGTCTTTGAGATGCTGTATATCAGTGTACTGATATGAACTCATCTTGGTCACTTATAGCAGCACACTGCACATGTCCTTATGAGACCTTGCTATCACCATTGGACTACTGGAGAGCTTCCAAATTGATCCAACTCTAATACTTTGTTTCAGATACCAGACTAGACCTGAAAATATATAACATGTTTCACTTAATTCTAAAAAAAAGGAAGATGTAGGCAAATGAAGTTAAAATGTGTTAGATATGGTGATTTCAATATAACATTCAGGTTGCAAATATGGTTAAAAAAGGTAAACTTGATAGAGTGACACTCAAAGATGTGAAGCAATGGGCATGTATTAAAGTGACAAATGCATCCTAAAAATAGATGAAGTTTCTACAAGCATATTTAGCCATTTACAGGTTAAATAACTAATCAGGTAGAGTATGTATCATAAAGTTTAAGGCAATGTTGGAATGGTGAGGTTTGATCATTGGTGCAAACATTGATACATACCAGTATAGTGGAAAGTCAAATGACAATGTACCAAATTAAAATTTATTACTATATGCAATCCTATTCATGAAGGAAAAAACAATTTTAGATATTGTGAGTGAATATAGCAAAATGTGGCCACACAGATCAACTATAGGTACCAATAGATCCTATATCATCAACTAAATGTGAAATTTGCATCCCGAAAACTTGTAAACAAGGATGGATATTTGCATGTGTGGGACATATGCAATGTACTTGTTAAAATCGCATGTGCAAACATGATTCAAATAATCTGTTTGAATATTTTTAGTCTATTTTTAAGAGTCTTGGCTACCAAGGTTTTAAGTTCAATGATTTAATGATTCAATGGAATGAAATATCAGCTGATGCTGCAATACCGCCCTCTGACAAAGTACTAAATTGAAATGTGTTACCATACAGAGGCATATTCATGATGAAAATAACATCTTGGGATATTTTAAGTGCACACAATCAAAACTGAGCCTTACAGATTCACTATAGGTACCATGTCAGCCTAACAATGTCAACTTTTGATTCCAAACATTACAAAATATATGCATATTTGTTCATGTCAGCTATGTAACCATGTTAGGATCAGTTGTAGAAAGTTAAATTCAAATAATCTGTTTGAATATTACTTATGTAATCTTTAAAGTGTCAGATAACAAATATTATTAGTCATTAATAATGCATAAAGCAAAATGGATCATGAGAATTCCCATAATATCATCTAGGCTACAATGTCGCACTACATCAATCAACATCTTAAAGAAACTGAACAATAAAATGGAATGCATTCTGTGTTCAACTTACATCATTTTGCTGTTTTCTTACATGCAATGGTAAATATACCTGGGTAAAGTATATTTTACCCCTCTGACCTGTATTTCATTCTCTGACAGCTTAATATGATTTTGTAGAAAACTTGAACAGGTTCTAGTATAAAGTCTTCATCTCTGTCCTCTCACTAAATACCCTATAACTATGGTTATAAACAATTACTGATAGCTATACAAGCAGATATGTGTTACTCAGGAAGTCACCCCATCATAAACACATAAATTAACTGTTTGAACCCCAAATAAATAGTTTCAATGACCTAAAGGTACAAAGCAAAGTAGAATTTTGTCTTCATGTATTTTAAATGAGGGTCTCATTTTGACTAATAAAGATATTTTCTCTGATCAAATTTGACAAATATCCATCATTTGAGCTTGTATATGGTGTAGGAGTATATATATGCTGATATCATTTAATATCATTCCCAAAAAATATTATATATGTGTATACTTGGTGGAAATTTTTTATTTTTTAATTGTTTTTTAAATTTCATTTAAATTTTTAAAATTAAAATTATTTTTTTACTTCTAATTTCATTTTTATATTTTTAAAGTCAATATACATAAAATATTAAAATTTCATGTATATGTCATTAATAAAAAAAAATTTATATCAGTTTCAAGTTTTTACTGATAGGCCATAGTACACAATTAATTTTACTATACAGTCTCTACATTTGTTCCTCAGTACTGAACTTTCCACTGTGTGACAATCAATACAAATCATATGTTAATCTAAAATACCTTCAAAGATGACTTAACGGTTTAGTTCTTGTCAAGGGTTGACCTGCATTTTTTTGAGAGGCTGAATTGTAAACAAAACACCAGGCAACGGAACACAGATTTCACTTCCGGATCATCACCATGACCTTATTACTCAATGTGCACTGTCGCCGAAATACACACAGACAAACACACCATAAGATCACATTTTAAAGAATAATCAATTGCCTTTAAATCCTTACCAAGAATGCCAAAATCTAACTCTAGTATCACCACCAAATTTAGACCGGAAAAAGTGATCTAAAAATAGACTGGGACTACATTCGTGGGTACTGAACCGGATTTTATTAATTGTGTACCGATTCCATATACGCCAACAAAAATAAATAATGAAAAAGATAAATAATCTGTACAGGATTTACCTTTGACACGTACTCCTGGGTTTTGATGCGTGACTATAATAGTTCAACCGAAACTGACGTATGTGCATTCCAACCTAAGCCGTTAGTTTAGTTCTCGATGGAATTAGTGGGCAATTCTATGTCGACATTCTCGCTTGTGTTCTGAACGAAGGCAAGTCATCTGAAGCATTTCTAGTCACCAATGGAGTCAAGCAAGAATGTGTGTTGGCCCTAATCTTCTTCAGTATTATGTTCGCTGCGATGCTTAGTGAAGCCTTATGTGACTAAGATACTGTAACTGACATCAGATACTGAACAAACGGCACGTTCTTCAGTTCGATGAGATTACAGGTCAAGTCGAAGTTACAGGAAATGACTCTTCGCGATCTCTTGTTTTCGGGAGACTATACCCTGAATTCCAAATCTGATTCTGACATGTAATCACGTATGTATCATCTGTCTTCAGCCTGTGACAATTTCGGTCTCAGAATGAAAAGCAAGAAGATAGGGGTGATGCATCAACCTGCACAAGAAAACCTGGCAGTGAACAAGTTCACCTACCTCGCCACCAGATTGACACATCGATGACGTGGACCTTGGCAGAGTACGAGTAAATATGTAGGGGCTCAGAGGCACCAGTCTGCAAACAAAACTGAAGATCTACGTAACCATTGTTTTGCCGATCTTGCTGTATGCATGCGAAACTTGTCGCTATGCCATGAAGCTCAATGATATTTATTTGGGAGGCCTGAGGAAACAGTATTCTACTTGATTCATTTTGAGTAACTTTGCAGCCACTTTACTCCATTGCACAGCTTTCTCTTCCTGAAATGTATCACACTGGGCTTTAATATTTCAGTTGTTGCCAATATCCCTTCACAAACGAAACATCAATGTCAGTGTTGAAGAATCACAAATGGTCTTTTCTGACTGTGCCCGGCGAATTCAATAATATGTTTTAGTCATCATCATCAGTATGCAGATACATTAGAACAACAGCTGCACGTGTTTTCTTTTTCGTACGGTCTCTTTCAAACAAGCGCTGATCAAATACATGGTCATTCTTTTTGAAAATAGGGGCTTAGCTGAATGTTTCCAACACAAAGTCAGGGTCAGCTTATGTTGGGACTCTACGTGTATATATATATATATATATATATATATATATATATATATATATATATATATATATATATATATATATATATATATATATATATATAAATTTTATTTCATTACATGTTATTGCAATGTAACATTATTTGCTAGATTTAACTTTGTCCAGAACTGAGAGTTCATTTCCGCTTGACCAGATTGCAATTTTTTCAAATTTAATTTATGTAAACAACTAATAATAGCTTTATATTCTCTAAATGTATAAGCTTATTAGCTGAATTATTATTCAGGTAAACAAAGACGTAGTAAATATGTCGATCAGGGTCAGGGTTAAATATATTCTCAAATGAATTGTTATATGGTATTATGTTGTAAATAAACATTGCTCATTAGATTATTATAAAAGGTTATATTTCATTACATAATGGCTGTTTTTTTAGAAAATGCTAATTGTCACTTCGAGGTAGAGTAGAAAGCTCTACTATCTTGTAACTCAAGATTTTACCAGTCGTGCTTTAACATCTAACACTTTAACTTGTATTATGTTGTGATCAGTTTGGGCTGAATTTTATTTTCCTCAAATTATTAAATTCAAGTGATTATTTTCTCTGGAAATACAAAAGTGCTTCAACAAAATTCTTGCATAAAACATATATTGGAATTTATAATTTATAATTATAATTTATAATTAATTCAAACCTGGAATATGTATGATTCAACAAGAGACTGTTGACACACCAGTACGTTGTGGGCTATAACCGACACTTCGTGGCGTGAACTAGGTTTTTTTATTCAGGACTTTTTATTGCTATTACTTCTGCCTTTAATTCTTGGATTATATTCTTTATTTAATTCGCAATACCGTATGTTTTTTTTTTTCTCATTTTCTCATTGTTCATATTGTATTATAGAGAATTAAATTATTTGTTAAATTTTACATAGGTTATTTGTCTTCACTCTTTTACTTATTTTCAGAGAACAGCCTCGCGACAATATATAAATACGGGATCAAAATGTTTCTTTTTTATGTTTTTGCTTCGTTAAATAAAAGTTTGCCTCAAAAATATATTTTCTGGCAAATTCAAGCATTGATTTTCAAAACAATTCAACTGCTCCTGAGTAGAACTAGAAATAAGTCTCCACATTTGATGATATTTTGAGAAAGCCCGTAGATTTCACTAAAGATTTGAAACAAAATGTGAAATAGTACTTTGAAGTTTATAAATTGTTAAAACTAGGGGCAATTAAATTTCACAAGATAATTTTATGAAATATTTTAGCCAAAGTTTATATATCACGGAAGAGCCCCCAATTTTCTTTGTTACGTGTTTAGGCTCTAACAAACGTAACAAACAAGATTGATTATAATAAGTATTTACAATTTTTGCAATGATTTGTCGATTTCTCCATTGATATGGTTTTAAAGAAAGTCAATGTAAACCTTGTAATTCTGACTGTCGATATCCAGATCGTCAAAATGGAGGAATCAAGATTTATTCGTTGCTCGAAATATAAACAAAACTTGGATAGATACGAACTTTTGTGTGGTCGCGTGTACGATCATCTGAATATGGAAACAATTAATGGCAACTACCAAGTGTGTATTTCCATAAAATAAGAACCACTCCGGTGGCCTAGTGGTTAGAGCGTCCGCCTCGGATGCAGGGGGGTTGTGGGTTCGAAGCCCAGCTGAGTCATATCAAAAACTTTTAAAAAATATACTAACAGCTGCCTCGTTTGGCGCTCAGCATGAAGAGGTTAGTGTTAGGACTGAATGACCGTGTCACGATAATGTGACTAGGTAGGACATGCCACATATCTGCGGCATGATTCCCCAGTACTACACATCACTATAAACTGTCACACTGCAGACATCGTAGCGATACGACTAAAAAATTGCTAAAGCTACGATAAAAATCTAAATCACACACACACACACACACACAATGTATGTAGAAAAGCATATCCCGTCGATGGCTTGAAGGGAAAAGGGTCTTAAAATTGAAAAATATATGTAAAAATAAACATTTCGAGAATATTGGGTTGAGAACCCTGTCCCGGAATTGTATAAATCCATTAATTTATTAAATACATATACTCCAGTTTGTTTTTTTTTTTTGTACAACGATACCCGAGCTTGATTGATGTATATTGTACAATATTTCGAAATAGTGAGTTCGATTCATGTTATGCCGCACGTTCGAACTGTTTTCAATGGGAAAACCGAATACATCAAGTGCACAGATGATGTAAGGGCTGCATCACCGTAAGACGAAATCTTTACATTACGGAAAGTCTGGTCAGCAAGCAGTCTATTCAGTACAAGAGACCCCTGGTTCTAAAATGTCAAAAAAGGAAAGAATTACAGAATCAAACGAACGTAAACGAAAAGGACTTTGAATTAAGCCCATAGAGCAAGAATATTTTTTTTAAAATAATAAAATACAAAAGAAATGAAATACAATATGCGATGATGAGACTTCTTCCTGTTGAACAGGTAAAAAGGTCAGATCGGCAAAATTTCGATTGAGACTCCTTCCTGTGACTGGGGAGAAAGGATACTCGCCATACTGTATGGATTAAAAAATGACAACGCAATGAAAAACAGACTTATGGTTCATATTGCGTAAGAACTGTTCAAAAAACTTTAACGAATGCGAAAAACAATTGTAAACAATTTAATATTATTAATTAATTTTATCAATAAATACTATAGCTAAAATTATAAACTTTACTAAACTAACATCTATTTTCATGTATTACTTTAATATATTGTTATTAAATTAGTGAAGCATTAGTAACCAAATTACAGCCACTTAGTATTATATTAACTATAAAAATTGGCATTCATGTATTAGACAAGAAAGCGTAGTGTGAATGATGTCTTTGCTTAAATAAGATCTCGAACAACCTATGCGCAAAGCAAAAACATTATAATAGATATATATTTAATAAAATTATATTTAATAGAATTTAAATAGGAATTAATTTAGCGGAGAAAAGGAATCGCGGAATAACAAACGGAACGAATACTGACTTTGATTTAAGGCAATTTAAGATTTTGAAAGAATAAATTAATACACTCTTTGATGATGAAACTATTTGTGGAGTCCGATTAGATAGCTTGTACGGATCAGGGAGAAAGGACAGCCTTAACTTGTTTGTATAGATGATATCTGACACCTTTACAAAATGGACATTGAATTAAAGTAATGAATGAAAATTTAAATATTGTAATTATTTCACTACTTGATGACAAGACTACTTGTGATGTCGAGTCCGTTAGTTGGATTTTACGGACCAGGGGAAAGGCTCGATTCAATAATTGTATGATTTGTGTCAGACTTGTTCACGAAATAGCTTTCATAGACTCGACAATTTTAATATACATCCTTGCATTATTTAATTATAACTAATTTTTAGAACTAAACCTTACGATATTTGATCTAATTATAAGTGCTAAATATTTTATTCAAAACTCAAAATGATTGATTTGTGATCAAAATTCAATACTAGAACTAAACAATCTTTCAAGTATTGGACAAGAAACTCGTGGCACTTGAGCTAGGGTTCACGTGGTCGCGGAAGCGTAGAGTGAATGCTGCTCGTGCCTAATTCAGATCAAAAACATTAACCCATGCACAAAGCAGGAAACAGTTTATTCATTTAAAACTACTTCTAAAGAGCAATACAAATTTTAAAAACTCGACTTAAGTAATTATCTTTAACTACCAACTTTGCATATATTGTAATTATTTTAATTGAATATTATATTTATAGAGAAACTAGAATTATAAATTTAAATAACAATTCTAGTATTTAATCTCAAACTCTCTCTAGATAACAAAAGTTTAAAACTCTTAATTAATCATATACTTGAAATTAAAAATGACTCCATTGAACTCTAGACTTGTAGAATAACTATAATTAACAATTAAATAACAGCTATAGGAATTTGATACTTTAGAAGGCTACAAATGATTTGAATAGTATACAATCCGTAACTGAAAATTTCATAAAATCGAATTTTAAATTTAATTTTAATAAACTTAACACAAGAAACACGCACACAATGGAATAAAAGTGAATACATAATATACCTTTAACTTTTTGCCTAGGGTTTTCCTTATATGATGCTAATCTTAGAGTGACCACCCCAATAAATGTAGGACTGACACATCTTCACAATATTTATGTATTGATACAGTTAATGTATTAAGTGGTCGCTACAAATTAAAACAAAGTATATTTCAGGAAATATGTATTTATTTAGGTCAGGTTTTTTAAACCTTGTAGAGTGTTGATACAGTATGTGAAGTGTCTCTTTTAAATTGTTACGATTTTTGACTAATTACTTCGAAATATTAAAGTCAGATTGTATGAAATAAACTTTCTATTCTTCATTGAATATTCCTTATCAGTAAATAATTTATGCAAGGGAAGAACTTTTAAGTTTCTTCCTGAATAATTATATGGCTGTTAATTAGCTTTAAAGAATATGAGATCTTCTGTTCCTGTTTGCAATATGCTGTCATTTTGTTTCTTGGTCAATTTTTACCTATGTAAAAGACTTCATATCTGCATTCATATAAATTTATAAATTACATCGTTGCATTAAATAGATGTTAAATGTACTTTGTATGCACGTTATCTATCTATCTATCTTATCTATCTATCTATCTATCTATCTATCTATCTATCTATCTATCTATCTATCTATCTATCTGTCTGTCTGTCTGTCTGTCTGTCTGTCTGTCTGTCTGTCTGTCTGTCTGTCTGTCTGTCTATCTATCTAGTCATTTGCAAGACGAAAATAGCATTTCAGAAACCTCTCATTGAGAAACTTGTCTTGTAAATTCATGCTAATAAATGCTTGACGAATAAAAAAGCGAATTGACCCCCAGATTGTTCTGCACTTCTATATCAAAAATGTTAAAATTTAACTATGAAATGAAAAAATGCAAGAATACCCTTACTCTTGTACAATTCACTTATTTTTAATGCAAAAATCCAGCATCGTATATTAAAATGTCTTCAATGAATCGTGTTATATAAACATAGGGTCGGCTTTTTAATTATTTATAAAGACCATGCAGTTTCTCAACAATCTAAATTAAACTGAATAGCATGTGAGTTTTCAGGTAAATAGAAATCACATGCAACACTCGGACATATGTGACTACTCGTGTGCTTAGCGTAAATCATTAAAGTGCTCAGCCATGAAAACAACCTACATACCAGCTATCCAAATTTGGCATTTTGAGAAAACCCAGAGTTAGTCTGAACAAAATACTTATACTAGGCAGGGACAAAAACGCAGATTCCCATGTATATGAACTTTATATCTATGTTTGTAAAAGAAAATCTTGCCCATTTGGACGCAGCTTTAGATATTTTATTTGTGGAACACGACAGTGAGCGCGTGGATGTTTTTTTTTTTTACGAAGTCTAAGATTGTCTGCTTGTCTGATTTGTTTTTCAGGAAAAAGACTTCCAGGGAAAAGACCGTAAATGATGAAAGCAAAGTGGATATTTTTAGTTTTGATGTTCGCAGCCGCATTCGTTATATTTTTCAATGAACGATTCATCAGACTTAAAGCCATCGCGTATTTGGCAAAGCATACATATCTGGAAACTACGTTGTTGAATTCAACTATTTTTCCCTACATTACAGCTACTGTTCAGCCAATAACAAACCCCGTTTATTCTACTCCGGAGCATGCATTACTACAACATGTAACTGAATCTATAACAAAATCAGTTCTTTCAACTACGGAGCATTCATTACCACAAAATATGACCGAATCTATAACAAAATCTGTTCCTTCAACTACGGAGCATTCATTACTACAATATAGGACTAAATCTATAACAAAATCTGTTCTTCCAACTAGGGAGCATTCATTACCACAAAATATGACTGAATCTATAACAAAATCTGTTCCTTCAACTACGGAGCATTCATTACTACAATATAGGACTAAATCTATAACAAAATCTGTTCTTCCAACTAGGGAGCATTCATTACCACAAAATATGACTGAATCTATAACAAAATCTGTTCCTTCAACTACGGAGCATTCATTACTACAATATAGGACTAAATCTATAACAAAATCTGTTCTTCCAACTAGGGAGCATTCATTACCACAAAATATGACTGAATCTATAACAAAATCTGTTCTTTCAACCACGGAACATGCATTGCCACAATATATGACTAAATCTATAAGAAAGATATATGCGCAGTCATGGAACAAGGTTATCACACCTTATATAACAAAGTATGTGATAGATGGCCATGATTACTGTAATGTTTCATCTCCACCGTCTGTACTGATTTTCGTACTCTCGCTGCCAAAGAATACGATGGAAAGACAAGCTATACGACATACATGGGGCAGCGTTTTAAATCAGAGTCGTCCTGTTTTCAATATATCTGCCAAAATTGTCTTTATGCTTGGAATGATGGTAGATGAAACCAAATTTGACAAAGTCTTGCAAGAAGAAAGTACTGCGTATAAAGACATTGTACAGTTTAATTTAACAGAGTCTAGGTACAATCTTACGAGAAAGATGATAAATGGTCTGAGATGGATAAAAACATACTGCAGAAGTGTCAAATATATTCTGAAAACAGACGATGATACATTCATTAACGTAGAAAGATTTTCTAATTATTTATTCACGAATCCTAATATAAACACCAGAACTATACACGGATACTTATACGGTAATGGTGGAGCGGTTCTGAGAGTAGGAAAGTATGCAGTTAAAGAAGAAGAACTTCCAAGTTCATTTTACCCACCTTACGTCAGTGGAACAGCGTACATCTTGCCATTTGACGTAATATCAGACATGCTTCGCTTAGTAGAGAGACTCCCCTACTGCCCAGTAGATGATGCCTTTATGACGGGTGTACTAAGAGTTATTTTGGATATCAAAATTCGGCATTCTGGGAGTTTCACACATGTGAGTGAGACGAAATTAAGTCCATGTCAATTCAACTCAAAGATCGCAGTCACAAACATTAACATTAAATGCATGGATATGTTGTGGTACTTGACAACGCGGACAGGAGGGGTTGACTGCAAACAATCGATATTTTACGACAAACAAATATGCCCAATTTTTGGGTAACAAGAACTGGATCTTGAGTTGTTTAGACTAAAGAGTTTTAAAAGTCGAGATATGTAAGCCGCACGGTGCATGGAGAGATTCTTGTTTAGGTCAACTTAGATACTGGAGAGTGGCTATCTCTTAATGGAAACAAACTCAAAACGACTGGCACTAATGCAGCGCAGTACACGTTCCAAAATCTGTGATAGCACAGTGACAAAATGGCACCTAGCACAAAACTATTTGGAATGTAAAAAAAAACAAGAAGTGTAAAGAAATTCTTCAAGAGTTTAAAAAAACTACTTTGAATTAATTTGGAAGCCATACAATGTTAGTCGGAGCTCAACATTTGTATAGCTAATGTGTTAAGCCACCACCGCGTTAGCCCTGCTGTTTCGATTATTATATGCACAGAAAGAACAAAAAAAATATATTTTTAACATATGCTTTACATAGAAAATCATTTGTTGCCAATTTATATTCATTGATATACAATGAAACCAATTAAAGTTTAGCATCTGACATTATATATATATATATATATATATATATATATATATATATATATATATATATATATATATATATATATATATATATATATATATATATATATATATATACTTTTGTTTGTTTAAATGTTTTATTCCATTACATGCTATTGTTATGTAGCATTGTTTACTAGACTTGATCTTGTCCAAAATTGAGTTCAGTTCTGTTTGACCTGATTGACTTTTCATTTTTTTTTTCTTTAATTGATGTAAACATCCAATAATAGCTTTATTATTTTCTATGGGTATGAACTCATCGACCAAATTGTTATTCCGGTAAACATGTTGATTTGGGTAAGAGTTTTGGAGATTCCAAAGTAAATCTATAGGGTATTATGTTTTAAATAAACAGGGCTCAATAAATCATATTAGAAAGTTATTTTCCATTAGGTAATGGTTACTTGTAGACAATTCTTGCGTGTGACAAGAGGTGAAACAGAACTATATTAGCTTATGATTTAGAAGATTTTACCAGTTGTGCTTTAACCTCTAGCACTTTACGTTGAATTGTGTTGTGTAAAGTTTGGTCTGAATTTTATTTTCTTCCAATTATTGAGTTCAAGTGATTATTTTCTCTGGAAATAAAAAGTGCTTTGACAAAATTCTTGGATAATATATCCATTGGAATTTAAACTGAATTAAAACCTGGAATAATAATTATGAGACTGTTGACACATCAGTACGACGCCGACCATAACATATACGTCATCGCCTTCAATTTTAAATCTCTTCGGGACTTGGACTGAATAATATATATGACTTTTCATTACTAGGACTTCTCTTTAATTCTTGGCGTTTTTGGATTTAATTCACAGAATCGTAATTTCTTTTTTTTATGTTTCACTTTGTATTCTAAGGAAATAGATTATATTTAATTTTACAAAGCTTGTTGTTTTCTCTTTTCTGTTACTTATTTTAGGAAAATAAGATTCGTAACAATTAAAACAATTATTTCTTTATCCTTTTGCATCTGAAAATTCCAACGTTTTGACTATTTATATGCAACTTCATGAAATACAATTACCTCATATTATTTCTAAATAATTGAGATGAAGTGATAAGAGATACAAATATTGGAATTATTTTGAAAACGTTGTACGCATTTCTCCCCATTCCATAAACACTTTTTAAGTCAAGGATAGTATTTATGCTTCTGGCAAAAGTCATTTTCCGTAAATGCATCACCTACAATTCATATACCCTTGACATTGGTTTATTATCAGTTTAAAATTTGGCATTGTAAGAGAACGCTAACTTTAACAAATATTATCAGATCTTATCTTAATGCAAACGCGTTTATTTCCATAGCTGATTGAAAACGTGGATGTCTTTAGAATATCTATATCACATTTTTTTTCTCTCTAAAACTAAATAATTGTATTTCTCAAGTTCCGCTACCTGGTGTCTTTCTCTCGTTCAAGCTCAGCGGCTAGTTGCACCTTGTGTTCTCTAACACTACTTTCGACAAATTCAGCTAACTCAGCCCAATCGTAACCCAGTTCGTTATTTATAATGACTTCAATTCCCTAACTGTCTGTCTGTCGCCATTCCTCGTCTCTCGTTCGGTGACACAAAATTTCGTTTTTCACCTACACTCAGGGTTTACTGACGTACTGGAGATAGCCCACACGTATGTATCTTACCTCTCTACCAGTATGGCCTTAATCAATTAAACCAGAGTATTCCTTACAACAACACTTAATAGGGGCGGTACACGGCTGGAACACCTCCCCAAATGAGCGTAACAATCCAATATTAAAAAAGAAGTAATTTACTACTACGGAGTTTGGTCGAAAATCACTCTTCTCCCAAAAGAATCCAAAGGCAATTTTATTTTCGCTATCTCCAACTTCTAATAAGACTCCAACATCAAGGGAAAATGCATCAATCTCTTACAATCTTCATCAGAACATGAAAAATAGTTTGAATTATTTAAAAATAATGTATATCCTCTGGAAAAAAAAAAGTTCTTCGTCAAATTTTTGGATGAAGACATTCAGTGGAAATTATTTGGAATTCTAAAGTCGGAATATTATTCTTGATTCACAAATTCAACGTGGAACTTTTGACACATCAATATTGTATTCATCGGACGTCATCATATGCTATCTTTGGAACTTCGAGATTCGAACACGGTTTAAATTAGAACTGTTTTGTGATAGGACTTCTATTTTTCAATTCTATGATTAAGTTTTGGATTATTTTCACAAATCGTAAGTCCTTTTTCTTTTTTTTACATTGTTTTCTAGGGAAATATTTTTTTGTGAAAGTTTACAAAAACTTGTTGACTTAAACAGGAATGTTCTGATAGAAGTTCATGTGTCAAACGTGACTGCCAGGACAATTAGTGTTCCGGGTATAGCTATTTTGTGTGAGTTGCAACCAGTGTCTGTGGCTGATATCACTTTAGATGTGGTTCAAAGGAAGCGAGCAGATGACCTCAGTCAGATGGTCATCTCTTCGGATAAACTGTCAAAAGGGAATAGAGCTTATAAAGAAATTCGAAAACATTTTTGCCAGAAGTGGAACAGATTTGGGATATACGGCAACTGATCTATCAAATGCACAAACTTCTGAGAGAGAGAGAGAGAGAGAGAGAGAGAGAGAGAGAGAGAGAGAGAGAGAGAGAGAGAGAGAGAGAGAGAGAGAGAGAGAGAGAGAGAGAGAGAGAGAGAGAGAACCAGTTAAGCCAGACTATTGCAAGATTAAGGATCATTCTGTAAGAACCATTTTTGTGTTGGCAATATTGTATATTGTACCATTGGAAAAGAATATAGTCAATGGGAAAGAGGTTCTATTAGAATCAAATGATCTAGCACTACATGTATTCTAACTCTTGTTTAATGCAGATTGCAAGATGTAAAAGAAATTTTCAAAGTAACACATTTTCCTAAAATAGTACAAAGGAAAAATGAATGGCACAAAAATTAAAGTTCAGGAAGTAAATCCTATCAATAAGAGTATATGTTACAATGGGTTGCTATATTATGGACTTATTAAGTCCAATTATTCATAAATATTTCTGTAATAAATACAGATTAATTCAACTTGCACTGTTGATAACCATTCTTACCTACTTCATCAAAGAATAATTGGGTTCAGGTTAAATGAACAAACAAATTATACAATATCTTAATGATTCAAAAAACATAAATGTTGGTCTATATAAGCATAGGATCAATATCACCATCAATCACAAGGTTCAGATGATCCACTGAGTATTACTGAAAATGCACACAAAAACATTTCCTGAATCCCATGAATGAAGCAAAGAATAAACTCGGCCGGAGTGCCATGTGTATTCTTCTTTGATGAAGTTGTCTTTTTATACATTTATATGTCTGGAGCATCCACATATACACATCCACTAGCTGTCTAATACTGAAAGGAATTGCATCTCCGTCGATGTTTGCTTAATCCACTTGATCCAGTCAGTCTTCCTTCCATCATACACATATACACAACCTCAGCTTCAGCACAATAAGTTCCCCAATGGGCGCCAAAATGTTACATAATTGCCTTCTACTCACATAATAAAAAGTATAAGTCCAGTATTTGTTATAAGAAATTGGGTTTATTGTGCACGAGGTTGGTAAATAGAGATAAATACATTTCTCGTACTTTCTTACACCCTGCAAATACACCACAAACCCATTTACTACAACTATAATAAAAATATATCGGTGCGCTGTTGTTATGCATGTATACATTGAATTAGTTTAGAATACATTCAATTCAAATGACTTACTACCCCATATATTTTATAAATTATCCATCTTGAGATACGGTGGACCAAAAAACCTAAGCTCAAAACAGTGTGTATAGAAACAGTAGAGAGCAGACAGACATACAAGCGTATGGACATAGTGATATGCTCGGTAAAGAATATGCAGGTTGATAGCCTATTAAAGGTACATACATCAATACATACATACATATATACATCAACATACATTTTAGAGAAATATTCAAAACTGTTGCATTAACGTTATCATGAATCTATTTACCTTATCATTAGGTCCAATCACATTTTCCTTAAAAGCAAAAGAATCATCAGGCACTTTTCGAGTGCTGACACCGCTAGACTCCGTCCCAGAATATATGGCTGGTTAGAACTTAGTAGTGACACCCTGGTGTTCCGAAAGATGTTTTGGTGTTTGTTTACCTTGTCCACCTAATAAGTGTTATAGGTCTTTATGTTTTGAAATTAATAAAGATATATAAAATAATTTGGTCAGGGTTACTCTATGTTTTGTTCATCAAATTATCCCATAGACGCTTGGTGAGGTTATACTCCGTTCCATTTGCCTGGGCTGACAGTGGGCCTGGTTTCTAACCTCCCTTGCTTGAAACTTAGGACAGTACTACCCTCCCACCTTGGGACTAAAATAAGTCTCAGGGTTGGTTTCCTCTCCTTTAAATCCCAATCAGGTGTTATCGCGAAGTGACTTTGCCATAGCCAGGTGGTCCTTGTTTCATGCTATTTGGTGAGTGTTGTGTAGCATTAGTTCCCCCTTTTGGTTGATCGGACAACATTATCTAGGTCAAATTGTTATGGTTGTTTTCCTTATCTAATCCTAGCTGTATAAATAAATTTGGAATATTTTTATTAGGGCCGAATTATAAAGTTGAATAGAAATAAATAATATGTCTAGGTGCTTCATTTTTTTTTTTTGTTGTTGTTGTTTTATGAGTACTTATTTTGCGTTCTGATTTTATGTGTTCCAGTTGTTTTGTATGCCTTAATATACTATCACCCGATTTATATTTATGTTTTGTTTCACCTTAGCGCTAAATTTAGATTGAAATTGTTCATCACATGGACATGATGGAAAACATGTTTGTTGCTCTTAAGTTTTAATTAAAAGTGCCTTGGCACTTGTTTTAGAATTAAATTGTATTTTAATTTCTACGTAAGTACTTCAGTACTTTTGTGGGATTGAACCGGATCTTTCCATCAGTGTTTCAGAGTGTAGTCGTTAAAGTCGTGTGAGAAAGAAAGAAAGAAAGAAGAAGAATGGTATTTTAGTACGCTCTCCTTGTGCTTGGAAATTGAATTCGGATGTATCGCGAAGTCAAATATTAAATATTTTAATTTCTGATCAGATGTATTAGGATATTAATTTTATAATGAACATAATAACATCGAAGTTGTGCTAGACTGTGTTAATACTACTAGGTATTGGGAGTAATTTCTGCTAAGATGTTTCGGGATTAACCTGTCAGCTTCTTGTATATTCTCTTTAAAAATCGTTCCCTTTACAAACAGTCACAAATTAAATCAAACAGGGTCGTAAACAGCCCTGGTTCAATAGTTCAGGACATGAATGGAAAAATAATTAGCGATTTACCAGAAACAGCCTCCTTTACAACAATTACGAATCTAAATCCCCAGTGTTGTAAACAACATGTGACTTAAAAGGTCATTCATTCAGGTGACTAGCCTTTATTAGGTGGTGTGTGGTGGTGTGGTGTTTATATTTTTTAACGTAGCTTTTAACAATTTTTCCGTCATATCGCTACGATGTCTGCAGTGTGGCAGTTTATAGTGATGTCTAGCACTGGAGCATGATGCCGCAGACATGTAGCATAATGTCCCATTTAGTCCCACTATCCTGACACCAGGCCGACTAGTCCTAACACTAACTTCTTAATGCTGAGTGTCAAGCGAGACAGCTGTTAGTACCATTTTTGTAAGTCTTTGGTATGATTCGACCGGAGAACCTCCCGCATCCGAGGCGGGCGTTCTAACCTCTCTGGTTTGGAACAAAGGACGCACGTTGAGTCAGCATTCAATTAACTACCATTAACAGTTAAAGATTTATGTGGTAACTTTGTAGTTGCAATGTTCTTGTAAGTTCTCATTTTATTTTAATATCATAATGTAATGGAATATTTTACTGTTTTTAAGATTTGATGTTCATTTGTATTTGTATGAATTCACTAACAGCTTCATGCTAAAATTTAGAATTTAGTTGCAAATGAAAATATTCTTTAGATAATAAAGTATAATGTTCAGTGATCTTTTTCAGGTTGGTATTCTAAATTAAATGGAGTAAAATATATTTCTTTAAAATGATTATGGCATCAATCGCAACTATTGAATTTTATGCTCTTTGAATTCAAACAATATCTAATCATTTGAATTATATTCTAAAATGCATAAAACTATACAAGCGTATGAAGTGGTAAATATAAGGAGAAGTATTAAATATGTATTATAATATGTATTGAATCCATTTTGTAATATAAAGGTTTTATAAATTGTATCTCTAGAATGTAGTTTTATATATTTCCAGATGTGTGTGTGTGTGTGAGAGAGAGAGAGAGAGAGAGAGAGAGAGAGAGAGAGAGAGAGAGAGAGTCTGTCAATATTTTACAGAGTTAGTCGGTTCCAGATCAGAGAGAGTCTGTCTATATTTTACAACGATTCCCTCTATCTCTTGCTTGTCAGAGCTTACCCAAAAGATGCAGCCGTATCTACACCACTACTCATGACACCTTATCTTTAAGAGGGCCGAACTCTCTTTTCTCTCTTCCTCTCTGATCAAGAGTCAAGGCATCTCTTAAATCAGCGATAATTTCCTTCTCATAGCAAGAAATGAGAATAAGATTATGAATAAAAACAATTCATATCATAATAGACGTATAATCAATTGCGATTTGCAAAGACCTCTTCGATATCCTCTCATTAGAGTGCTCACATAGAGGCTTTGTTATCTAGAGAGTCTTGCTCCTGTTTAAACTTTAATTTTAGTTGCAGCCTTTGTCAGCGTTTGTATAGTGTAGCCAGAATGACCACCATACCAGACTTTTTACGACGAAAGGGATTTCCGGAGTCCTTTTAACTAGCTCATCATAGATGGCTTTTCCGGGGAGATATAAGGGTATGGGTTGATCCGGGGACATTTTAGCTATCTTATCATATATGGCTTTTTCTGGGCTTGGGGGAAGTATGAACTTGATTACTTCTTTATAAAGGCTTATATCATTTATATCTTGTGTATATAAGAGTTTTTTTTAAAATGTCAAAAATTCTGTATTATTTTAGCCTTTATTTGTTCTCTCTGAATATTTAGAATTTCACATTGCAGTATTATATGTCTCTTATTGTCCGTTTGCTTTTTACAAATTGGGCAAGTAAAGAGTGTTAAATGAGTTTTCTTTGGAATACTTTCTCTTGTGTCCACCAGGTGTCGTGCAAGTATTCTAACATATTGGATTGGTTTTTTTGTTTGTGTAATTTTTGACTAATTGATTCACATTTTTCCCCACTTCATATATAAATATTGAGTTTTTATTGTGCTTTTTGTTAGTATGGTTGTATTATGGGTTTTTGTTATCAATTTGTATAATTCCTCTTTATTTTCTGTTTCATAATTTCCTTTTTATGTTTCTTAATTGTGTTCGTTATTTTATGTGCTTTTTTGGTGGTGCAATCGTTTTTGTAATTATATATATATATATATATATATATATATATATATCGAAAGCAAGAATCCAAACCTGTATAAACAAATCCCCTGCAAGTAATATTCAGGGGCTTTTGGCTGAGGCGCACACATGATGGTCAACTAATATTGATAATATGATTTGATCTTAGTAATTTACTACTTGTTTAATTTTAAAATTAAGGAGGCTTGCTCCAAATTTTCTCCATTGTTGCGGCGTATATTTGGGTGTTATGTTGATTTTTCCATTTAAAATAAAAGTTCTTTTTAAAGCTTCTTTTTATTTATGTAGCAAAATTCAAAATCACTTACATCAAATTCATACCAAATTGAGTTGAATAAAAAGGTCAGCTATATGAACTTTTTCTAGTAAATTTAGCTGTCTATTACTCCATATTTTTATATTTTTAATTTACTAAGAATTTTCTAAAAGTTATGTTTTTACCATTTTTCCTTGGTTTACACTTAGGATTTTAGCTTACTTTTTAAACATTTTCTGGTTTTTACACCATTTATTTGAACCATGGATTGTATGTTTGTATACAGTGTCTCTATTCACGTTTGGAATGTGTTCCCAAAACCAAATATTTTGTAAGATTTTAATGATGTAATTAAGTCCTATCCTATCGAAAACCTTTTCTTGATCAATCAGTATGAGTGCACCATCTATTTTGTTTGAATTCATGTAGTGTTAATTGTTAATATTGTGTTAATTGAAAAAATATTTTGTATGTTTCTCCCTTCTTCACCACCTCTTTGATTCTTATTTATTACTTCTCCCAATGTTGTCTTGACTATTTTCTAAGATTGTACTAAGTATTTTGTAGTCTAAGTTTAATAATGAGATTGGGCACTAAATTTTAGATCCATTGGCTCCACCTTATTTTTGAAGATTAAAGTGATTAACCTTGTTGTCATACTCTGTCATTTCTTCTTAGGAAAGTGTACTGTTGTATAGGTTTTTTTTTAATAGTAGTGCCAATGATATGTTATTTTTTTTATAAGATTCTCTTGTCAGACAATCAAGGCCTGGTGATTTGTTCTTTGTGGGTTGCCTTTTTAATTTCATCTTCTGTTATCATTTCATCACATTATATGTAAGTAATATCATTTCATATGTAAGTAATATCATTTATCATTTCATCACATTATAGGTATGTAATTAAATAGAGCTATTATAATAAGATGATCGTACATAGCACTCAACGTGGACCAAACATGGTTAGGGCGGTAAATTCTCGATTACCAATATACAAAACAACCTACGGTGATGGAATAGGTGATGTTGTTCAGGTTTTTTTTAGAAGGATAGCCCAAAAGCAGTATCGATTGCAAAGCAACTGGGAATGAAAGCTATTTATATTGTTCGTGAAAAAGTATTGGTTCTATTGGCAATGTTGCTGGTAAAGCATTCTCGGTAATCAAAGATAAACTAGCACGATTAATACGACGAAAACCTCAACCTGTAAAATTACCTAGCACTGAAGTAATGCCCCCAACTATCAATAATATAATAAACCAAGCTGCTAGTGAAAAACTAGCAGAGTTGGCTGATGAACCATTATCAGAAAAAGAAAAAATATAACCGCTAGTCTGATAGCTGGAAGTGGTCTCATTTCTCGAAGCAAATATAATAAAGATGTTCAAGCGCATATCTGATCCAGCGTTTGACATAAATGCACAGATGCTCAGTGATGAGTCTGTGCGTGATTATCAATAGTATTCTTATGATGCAAGTGTACCTGACGAACGTAACAGAATTGAATTACAAGTTCAGGATACAAGCGGATATCTTTTACCTGCTCAGGCGTTTATAGAAGTAGAGTGTGAAATTTTAAAAAATGCTAATTATGCAGCACCAGTTGTTGTTGCTGTTGTTATTGTTGTTGTTGTTGTTGTAGATTTAACGCCATTTTTCAACACACGATTGGCTATACATAGCGGCCAGAATTAATGGTGGAGGAAGAAACCGGGAAATCACCGGAAAGAACCACCGACCCACGAGAAGCTACTGGCAAGCTTTCTAATATATCCACGATCACCGAATCCTAGACTCGAACCCACGTAGACCTAGGTGAGATGGCAGTGATCCATAACGGACAGCGCTTTAGACAACTTGGCCACTCTGGGCTCCTGCAGCACCAGTAGAATATGGAGCCGATGTTAGAGTTGGTTTTGTTAATAATGGTATGATCGCGTTATTCAAAAGTGCCGCAAATATGATTGATGGACGAGGGATTGAGGCTTGTCATAAAGATATCAATGTTGCCACAACGATACTCGGTCTTGCAAGACACAGCGATGATTATTCAAGATCAGCTGGCACATTAATGATGTTGGCCAAAGATACAACTGATTTTCTTGACTATAGAAACGTAACTATTGGTAATGTAAGAAATGTCGCAAGGAGCAACACTACCCTGCAGTGTTATCGATGAATGAAAATTTTAACTTGGGATTTGCGTCACGTCGAGCATTGTTAAATGGTAATAGAAGAGCATTTTCGTGTGCAATTCCACTTACACGTATCTTTGGATTTTGTAAAAATGTTAGAAAGGTTATTTTTGAAGCTAAACATACAGCTGTACTATTCCGAAAAGGTACTGATGATGATGCAATATGGCGACCCATTGGTGATCCTGGTAAAGGAGTACTAAGCAAATTTTCATTGTGTATGCCAATGATGACTCCGTCAATATCTGAAGAAGACTGGTTGTTATCTATATTGTATGAGTCAGGGCGGTAAATCAACATTGTCATGGTTGGCAATGACCACAGATGCTACCCAAAGTAATATTAATGGTTTATTTACATGGCAAATAGCTTCTCAGCAGGACGTCTCTGCACAAATACACATATGTATTGCATTACAGGATGTTACACGAGTAAATAATCAAACGCGCAGTCACACGATATTGGATAAACTCGGTGTTTCTGAAGTTTCATTACGGATAAAAGGACATCAAAAACCATCCGAGGATATATTACTGAATTTCGATCAAAACCATGCAGCACGTTCGTATCATCGTCTTATGGTGTTTATGGGGCGTGATCAGAACATTTCTATTGTTTTACAAATATCAGTTAGATTTTACAACCTTATATCCGATTTATTACTTTTCGCTCGAACATTTAGATTTAACCAGACAATCAGTAGTTGATATAATCTTTCGAGCTCGTGTGCCACGAGTAGCTATTGTTGATTATAGAGCAATCGCAGTCATACTCAGTGATTAGACGATGTTACTAGAAGGTGTTGGCGGACGAATGTGAAACGTTGATGCTCCAGTAGAAAATATCTAACATATAATTAGATCATCTATAATAATCATGTAATACAATCACGTTAGTGCTACTCTGACACCCGCTGAGATTAAAAGGCTACAATCAGCACAAAAAAAAAGAAATGTGGAATAACAATATCGCGAGCGTCAATTCAAAAATTTCAATGGAAGCAAAATAATCAAATAAAGGCTAAAAAAACTAAAAATAAAAAACTTTATAGGTGTTTTCATATGCGATCAATTACCAAAACAACCAAACAATATTGAAACTTGTATTATCAATCTTGATAAAAACTCTAAACCAGGTACCCATTGGGCTGGATATGCAATTGATCCACGGGGAACTATTTATTTCGATTCATATGGATTGGTGCTACCAAAATAATTTCTTCTTTATGTCAGCAATAATACTGATCAAATCTGGTATTCAACGTTACTAATACAAACATTATCTGAATCACCAATACGTGGTCGTGAAGTACTTAATGTACTTGATGCTATATCAAAATCAACAAAAACCACCCTATAAAGTCGTGCAATGTCACATTTAAACAGACATCAGTAAATATAATGGTAGATATTTATAGAAGATCTATTCGTGGTAAAGCTCAACAGCAAGGTGATTTTTCTCTATTTAGCTCTTGATGAGCTCAGAAATGAGATTGACGATTTATTAAATATCACAAGTGTAGATCAAAATGAAGTCTTTGCTTTTCAGGATAAACAAGAATGATTAAATATAAGCAATATACAACTGTCAGATGTACTAATACGAATTCCTACCGCAGTTGTTGCTAATATCGTTACTTTTACTGATTAAGGTAAAATGCAAGATTCAGGTAAGTCAGTTAACTATTATATCAAGAAAACGGGTGATTCATTCACGGGTAGTATTTTCATAAATCGAAATAAAATTATACACTTTGGAAACTAAACCATAGATAAAGACGCTGCAACAAAAATAAAGTCAACGATCAAGAATCTAAGTATATTTTAGCCAATGGTGGTATAATGCGCACATTTCTCAATATGAGTAATAATAGCATTAATAATGTCAGAACACCAGAATCTGATTTTGATGCTGCTGCGAAATAATACGTCGATGATAAGGAAGTTCCAATCAACAATGAAATAAGCAAACTCAAAACTGATTTTACTAATCACGTAGGTACATTTTAAAATTTTCGCAGAAACATAAACAGAACCAAATAAAATTTTTGGAACTCCGCCAACTGTTGACATAAAACTCGCTGATATTAACACGAGACTCAACAATATTATCAGTAGAATTCTTAATATTGTTCAAAAAACGAGTCTAACTAACATTCGTCACAATCAGATAAAAATATTGTGTGCACAATTGCATCTGAATCTGGCGTATGGACACCACAAAATAAAACTATTAAATACACCGCGAAAGTTGCTGTTTTATATAGGCTGTCCGTATTTAGTGGTGCAGATTTAAGAATATTTACCACATTTCCATCAACAGATATTTTTTTTCTAGAACTATATCTGTAATGTTGGATAAAGATTCTGAGGAAACATTTACGCTGGAATCATCTGTTAAATATATGGCTTTAGATATTTTGCTGGTGGTGTCTGGAATTTGTAATCAAACTCGCATATTAATTACTTAACGTCATAGTATAATGAATGAAACTTCTATCGACGTTCAACGTCACAGATATAATCAAGTATGTGAATGTCTTACCAAACTAAAATATATCATTGACAATTATACAGTAAAAGTATATTTTAAAAATATCGCAGACGTATAGTTGTCATTGACACAGTCGTTTACTCAGTTTCTGCTATTGTTGCTGGATCCGGATTATTATTGTCAACGATAATAATGATAGCTCCAGCAGTTATAACAATTATTGTTTCAACTTTAACGACTATCGCAGGTATTCTCAGTATTATCGGTAAAAAAAAAAATATATACGTGCACAAATGATAAATTACGCGAGTATATAATAAAATTACACACAGCAACAGCACCCTATTTTAAAATAACTTTATGCGTTTCATTTTATCTTAGTGATCGTAAAATATCCGACGAGGAATTTGCAATAATAATGAAAACTCATGATGAAGCATTAATAATCGCTACTGACAATAACAACAATGGAGAATTAAATAATAACAATAAGAATAATGTCTGAATTGAGAGAGTTATTAGAGCAGATCGTCACTAATACAACACCGTCAAAAACTGCAATGATTTCATTAAGTTCGACCAATCCTGAGTTTCGCGTTAACTTTCCAGCCGCAATTCCTGCAATTCCTGCAAAATAAATAGGGTTAGCGCAGCTACGGGTTTATTATAACTTGCCTAATATAAGATCAACACCATTTGGGGGACTAAAACTAAATAATTCACTAATATTCGCAAATAAAAATAAACTTGATGGACCTCCTAATTAGCAAATAGTTATATTCCAACTGGTAGTTATCAGATAGAACCAGTACCGGATTTAGGCATAAGCTAAACAAGCTACAGCTTAGGGCCCTAAAGTGTGAATACAGTTTGAAGGGGCCCCATAAAGTTATTTTATACCATATATGGCCTCTATAGCTTCACACAGCTTATGGCCTTGCTTTTCTCTAAATCCGGCACTGGATAGAAAAGATCAACGATGAGTTCCAGCGCAGAATTTGATCTAATACAGGAAAATAATCAAAAATAACTGTTAGTGTATACGGACTAACATTATCAGCGGTGATTAAAATAAATTCCAGTTATTACTTTGTAGATATTTATCAAATTTCAATTAGATAAGTACTATGATGACCTGAAGCCCCCCACCACCACCACCAGTTTAAAATGGAATTTCAGAAACAAATAAAAGTGAATTTAAAATAAGCGAAGATAAAAACATCCATGAAAAATAGCATTTGAATTTGGTCCAAACGACAACGATCATTACTTCACTGATTTTGAAGGGAAAATAATCCCTAAGATAACTATATCAGCATTTACTGTTATTGTAGACAACAGGAAACAAGCTCATAGAAATAGTGTTGATGAAAGATTTTTTGAAAGATTTTTTTAGATGTTCTTAAACCTGAATACGATAGAACATTTAATGATTTAAGCAATTTATTTTTTTCGTTATCACAACATTATGATGATGGTGAAAAACTCAGATAATTGAGTCAATAAAACATTTAAATGGCATGTTATTTAATTTATATATCGCCAATCGAAGTATTATAAACACTGAAATTGATTTTAGTAGAGGTGGTTACACAACTCCAGAATTTAAGCAATTTTTCTTAATCAGTAAAAATAACAGAAAAAGACTTATAAATATTTACTATACCAGATTTAAATAACGCTGAAATGAAGAAAAGACTTGACGATCTTATTAAAGAATATTGTCCAGGAGTAATTGAATCATGGAGAAAAATAGCCCCACCACCAACAAAACTTCAGTATAATAATGATTTACATGGCGCAGGACGTCATATGTCACCTGATATTATTAACATCACATCTACAGCCGCAGTTAATCTACTATGCGACGCAATTGATAGTAACTATCAAGTGGATCTTTCAAAATCTAACAAAACCCAGCAAGGATATGTATTATATACATCTACCCAAAGGGTACCAACTGGCTGGCTCATTGTTTCTGAGCCAGTAAATCAGGACAGAAGTTATATATTAATTTGTACATACGCTCGTAGAGTAAATATTGTAAATAAAAGAAGAAAAATTATTGCAGTATATCTGGCTACTATTATATTTTCTGACAAATTATTGAATCAAAAGAAATCAGAAATTTGACTGAAAAATAAGCAAACTTTGGGTAATAAAAATACTTTTATATTCTCTGACAAAATAAAATATTTATTTTCATAAATTAGTCTCTCTCTCTCTCTCTCTCTCTCTCTCTCTCTCTCTCTCTCTCTCTCTCTCTCTCTCTCTCTGTATATTTACTTTAAAAAAATACATATTTTCTGTATAAAAAAACAGAAGTTTTTCCACAGTAAAAAAAAAATAATTATATAAATAAAGGCGATAACTCTGATCAGTCTACGCATAGTAAATTAAGCGATTATCTTCCTTACAGCGATTGTGCTTCAAATATTCAAGGTTATCAACATCTCTGATAGCATGATCTTTATATTTTAATTAATAATCACGGTGACTTATCTACTCTCTGTGGGAAATTAACTGTTAACAGGTTAGTAATTTATAAAAGATTCATATTAATGTATATTTTGACCCCGATACTCTGAAATTCAAGGTCTCTTTACCAATCGAATCAAAGTTTATTTTTAACTTTCGTACAGAACGACAACTCGTGGCGAAATAGACAACACATGCAGAAAATACCAGAATAACAAAAAAGTAAATAAATACTCTGTCATCCCTACATTTTATTCTGTAAACTCTGATAAAAACATCAGAACAAAATACTGGTATATGTCTTAATTATAATAATGGAGGGATTATCCGCAATTTACCCCCCCCCTGCAAGATTGGATCTTGACAGACTACCAGAATATAAATTTAGTGTTTCGATGCAGTATCTTTCTTTAACAAATGCGGACATAGCTAAAAGTATCCGTGAAGCTAAAAGGGAATTTGGTAATGATAGCGCCTCTCATGTATGGTCAACTTTCAGGATAGGACATATCGTTAATATTATCAATCACAAACGAGGAAAGGTAATTATTAATCACCTTGAAAATAAAAAATATTTCATGGTAATAAAGTTTATTGTAGAGACAGATGATAATATTTGGATAATTCGTGATAGGCGTATCCAAGTACATGTACAGTAGGGAAATAATATCGTTTTATTGAATAATAAATCCAAACCTAGAATACTTATTGGTATTGATAAGCCGTACTATGAAGAAGGTTATCCTGCGAGTGCGGTTGTCTACGCAATATATTCGATAAACCTAACGTTGCGGATCTCAAACCAATGAAACTGTAAAGAAAAAACTGTGTTGATGAACGTGTTAAAGAACATTTTACAAATGCGATACCTGGTAATGGCTTAACAGATTTGAGACGGGAAAAAAAAAACGGATAAATGGGCAGAAACTGTTAAAGATGCTAGTGCATCTATTAAGGATGTTGCTGAAGTATAAAAATTAACATTTCCAATAACAGTAAAAACACTAACCGGAGAGATATCATACGAAACAAAATATATAAATAAAAAACGGAAACCCTATAACAATCATTATGCATAATGCATATGCATTTACTAATGCTGTAACAGTATTTCCACGAGAAAAAAAGTTCAGTTTTATAATGGTCATATATTTGATTTTATCAGAAATATAAGTAAAAGTGACCATGTGTCTGGTTATTTCAAAGTTTCAGAATACGACTACGATCAGTTTGTAAGGCCTAACGGTAATATGTATAGTACAGCATCTCTTCATGAAGAAATGGAACAGCTTGCACTGAAATATACCTCTGATGATGTCATAGTTGGACAATTACTGAATAACTGTTTAACCGGACCATCGGTTGCTGCCCATTTCGCTCAAGAGAAAGCTGACCATATTGTCGTCCTCAAAATAACTGTTTTTCCAAAAAAAATTATTTTAATGTTCAAGTGATTCGATTGTTTAATAATGATAATTCAAGAGAAACAGACTTTACTAATTAACTGATGTTCATCGATGTATGGGCATATTTAAAAGATATGTGATAATGTAAACTTTGGAGTGGGGTTGGCGCAAAATAACCTTTAAAAATGATTTCATTTTCTCGATTCAGAGAAATCGTAGCTACATGGACAATATATATGTTGAATCAGCAAACGAAATTTAGTTTTAAAGTCAAGTTGCCAATTTTCAGACTCTTCGTTCGTGGAAACTTCAAGAATTTATGTCGTACAGAACTGACATATATTGAGAAAATACATCAAACACTTTTACTAGAAAGTCTAATTAATGATAATAATAAAATACACTGGTTATATACAAATATATTGGAGGACAACACACACACACACACAGACACACAGACATCTATTAAACAATAATTTTTGGCAACATAGTATCATTTACAAATCCTTAAATCAGTTACGCGGTAATGATACAGAACATTTCGTAACTTATAATAAAACGAACAGTACTGAACATTGTTGCCAACTCTGGTCAATAGGCGTAACAGGTAAAGCAAAAATGCAAATTATAAGTGGTGTTGATATAGCAGATAGACCTGGGAAAGACATATTCTGATCAAATAGTATGGCTATCCAAAACATAATGAGATGAAATGACAGTCGACACGACACAGCTGTTCAGAGCTTACGTGGGAATATAACGATTTCAAAATCGTAGAGAGAGAGAGAGAGAGAGAGAGAGAGAGAGAGAGAGAGAGAGAGAGAGAGAGAGAGAGAGAGAGAGAGAGAGAGAGAGAGAGAGAGAGACGCATACATAAACATACCTGAAGCACCGATGAGTCTGTCTCAGTAAGGGAGCTGATTATTTCTAAAAGACTAGTCCGTTTTCAGTAAGGGGTAACAAAATATCAATAACTGCTATTATAAAGCAGGAAAACATATTTAAAAGTTCGACGCAACGACTATAATATTATGTTCAAATGAAAAATTTGTAAAGTATGCGTTGACCTTATTTAAACTAGGACAGCTGCACAAAATTTAGTTGAAAACCATATGCATTCAATGGCTTGTTGCTACTCTCAAGTTGATGTAATTCTTGGAAATTCTTTTTCCATTTCTTATGAGGACGGCAATCACATCTCCCTGCACGACACGTACTCAAATTGGCACTAGAGGTCCAATAAACGTAATATTGTCATTTCCATCCTTTTTTTATTACAATAATCCGAAATTCCTTTTTATTATTCTTTGTTAATTATTAACACTTTTCTAGCGGCTTTTTCCTTACGTCCTCTATACAATGAAACTCTTTCAGAAAGCCATTTTTATAAAAAAAAAAAAAACAAACAAAAAAAAAACAAAAAAAAATATAAAATCAATAGTTTTATCATGCAGACGCTTAGCATGAACAAATAGGTGCAGTTCAAAGCGTCTGGGGTGCCGAGGTAAAGTTAGTAGTTCCCTTTGGTGGTGCTCAAGAGAGTAATGTATGTAAGGTGAATTTGTTTGCATTTAAAACATGCATAATGGAGAGAATATTGGCATACCTCTATGCTACATTCATGTAATTCGAGATTTATCTGGTTATTTCACTTTTGGAAATTGTAAATAGTTTTAGCATAATGCTATCTAAAATAAATTGTTCCCTTGTGCTCCAAAAATCAACCGGAATCGGTCAGCTATTAAAACAAGGAAAATGAATTTTGCAAGACTAGACAATACCAGCTTCTGAAACTGCAATACATGAATTACCAGATATATAAAATGTAAAAAAAAATTATCATTTTTTTTTTGGCAATTTACCTCTGAATTTTTGGAAGTGAAAATGAGCAAGTGGAGCTAGCACTGTTTGAAAGGTGCACATTTGAAGTAAGGCCAAGCTGTATAATTTTTAACCCATATTACACCCATCAATCATGCACTAAACAAAAGGGGAATTAAAGGGTCTCTGAACAATACCTAAGACATACAAAGTCTTTTTAAAAAAAGCCAATATAACTAGTGAGGAAACCTGGGGAATTCTTTTTCTTTAAAATTCTAACCCGATGCTAAATATGAAACTATAGAGCACCACCCTAAAACAAATATGAAATTTAATGCAATTATTTTTCTTACTTTCATATTATTATGTATGATGTTCTGAATAAAATTATATATTAACATTGATTTTATTCATAAAAAAGTTAATTATGCTTATTTTGCTCTAGCTTCCATAATTTGCCATGTGGAATGTTTGTGTGAGTATTGGCCTTAATTATGGGGAAATTAGAAGGCTTAAAATATAGGAATAAAGTCAACTTAAATTGGAAACTGTTGCATTAATAAAAAAAAAATCTATATTATAAATGTTTCTTTTCATTTATTTACAATGAAATTAAAAAATAAATGATGACAAAGAGAAATTTGCTTTCTTCCATATTGAACAATACGTTAATATTTTATCCTTTGAACTTTATGAACAACACCTGTTCCATCCCTTTCCAAACTGTAAAATTTATTGTTGACATCTTAGGAACAAATATGGCTAGTTTCATGTTTCTGTCTTTCAGCATAATACTGGATGCTATGTTGACAAAATGCAATAAGCATTTTTAAAATAGGTCATTTTTATCATAAGGAGTGGGGGCAGCTGTACCTGTTCGAGACTCTGACTCTAATAAATGCTCTTCTGAGGGTGGAAATATAGGACAAATATTTAAAAAGACTATTTTGATGCTTGCGACTTAAATATTTCAGCCATACAATCAAAATTAAATCATACAATAATAATACCTAAATATTCTTTAAGGTGGCACTCACCAGTTATTATGTACTTTTGAGAGAGTGTGATGTGTCGAATTTTGAAAACTCTTAGAAGCTTTGGTTAAAGGAATTGTATCAAAGTCAACTTAATTAAAGTAGAAAGGGCTAGAGATTAGTTAGATGATTATTTTCATTTCATCTCTGAATGTCAAAAGGGAATTCGTTCTAGCCGACGTAACATGACCGAGTCAGATGCTATGGTAGAAGAGAATGACATAAGACCCTTTTCCAAAACCGACAGGGTAAAGGGCGGCAACTGGCTATAGATGATTGTTCAAAGTAATGTTAATTACGGCATGATTAGTTGTTTAGTTGTCTTGTCAATCCAAAAATTCTACGGAACAGGTTTAGGATACAGTCTATTTTGATTGGTTAATATGGATTTATGGGAATTAAAGGTTTTACTTTAGGAAAATTCAGGAGTCTTTAATCTTTCGCGAGGAAAGTTAAACGATTCCGGGAAGAGCGTGTAAGACGTTATCTCGTGATTTGGCAGTAAAGCCGGGGGGGGGGTCTCAGCGAGTAGGCAAACTCTACATTCTGAATTCGTAAAAAGTACGTTTTCATTATAGAGTAAGGGGCCAGATAGTTGTCTCAGTTAGGAGACGGACTATACGTGAGGTTCGTGGAAACGAATAAAGAAACGGCAAAAGGTACGCAATCTTAGTTTCCCGATATTAATATGTTATTTCATTTGTTGATCTATTTTAAATGTATTCTTGATATGATATATGTATGTATGATTTCATTTTGCAGGATTTTAGTGAAATGCTAGTCATGACATTTTATTCTTTGATTTTCTAATTATCAATTCATTTGGAGAATTGGTAGGATTGAATGTAATTAAAATTTCATTAGATTAGTTGAAAATATTGCATGTAATTGAATCTTGAATACATAGGAGTGATTAGGAATTTAAATGAATTAAGCTTAAGGAATGATGGGTAATGTTTCATAGTTTATGGATTAACTCTGTTTAGAATGAGTATGACCTAACATTACATGTATGCCATATACTAGTTTGTAATATTTAATTGATCACTTAAGTGTATATCTATATGCTAGTTTGTAATATTTAATTGGTCGAGTAAACTATTTTAGAATAGTTAGATCTGGAGGTCTAAGCCATATGTAACTTAACAGAGTAAGAAGTCAAGGGGGGTTACATACGGGTTCATACGGCTGAGTTGAATTTAATTGACCATCCCTAGCGTGATCCGAATTAAGGTCAGGACAAGCATTGACCGTTTATGTAAATATAACAGTTAGGGAGCAATGAATTACTGCGGCAGAATTTATGCCTTTTCTTTCTGAGCCGAATTAATGTAAAAATATAGATATACTTGGGAATCTGACCTATTGTCTATTGCGAGACATTTTATTTATTGAAGGAAACAGCTTTCCTGGATTAACATGAGAAATCCCTGAACAATCACAGTACCAGAACAAGTTCTACGCAGAAATCTGTCCAGAGACGATTGTTAAGTCAGAGTTCGACGGACAAGAGTCCAAGACGAAACAGCTAGACAAAGATCGGCAGAGCAGGGACGAACGGAAGTCTTGATGTCCACATAAAATAGGTGATGAAGTCTCTCATCGTGGCACTCAAAGGTCACATCACATTGGCAATGAAGATAGTAATTTAACGTTGAAAGTAATTTTACATTTAAAGAAATTTGTATTGTCTTTTTATTTGAGTACATGTTAGTACCATTTTCCTTCTTTTGTAACCAAGTCATTGATTTCTTTTCATTTTAAATTATGTTGATAAACTGATTAAATTTTATATTTGTTCATTGAAAGGGGGCTCGTTTTGTTATTTCTTCAATATACTTGTTCAGTGATCTGCATTCTTCTTTCTATCTATCCACACTGGGTAAAGTACACCGCGGAGGTCATTCCCTAGCAACGAACCGAGGTGAAAGAGGTTGGTGTGTTTTGCACGCCGCCAATTTGTCACAGAGAGTGATGTATGTAAAGTGAAATTGTTTGCATTTAAAACATGCATAGTGGAGAGAATATTTGGATACATCTATGCTACTTTCATGTAATGTGATTGATATTTCTTTGGATACTGAACTTTTGGAAACTGTAAACGATCTTAGCATGCTGCTGTCTAAAATGACTTTTCCCTTGTGCTCCAAAAGTCAACCTGAATTTGTCTAAAGTACACTATCCTTGGCAGCTATTAAAATAGGGAAAATGAATTTTGCCAGAATAGAGAATACAAGTTTCTGGAAGTGCAATAAATGAATTACCAAATATTTAAAAAAATTAAAAAATTATGTTGTTTTTTTTTTAAAATACAATTTACCTCTGAAATTTGGGAAGTGAAAATGAGCAAGTGGAGCAGGCACTGTTTGAAAGGTGCAAATCTGGAGTAAGGCCAAGCTTTATACTCTCTAACCCATATTACACGCATCAATCATACACCAAAGTAAAGGTTCTTTGAACAATACCGAAGATATACAAAGTGTTTTTTAAACAGCCAGTATAACTAGTGAGGAAACATGGGGAAATTCTTTTTCCGTATGCAAAATACAAAACTGTAGTGCGCCACCTAATTTCATTCATTCTAATGGTGGCGTTCACCAGTAACTATGTACTTTTGAGAGAGTGATGTATGTAAAGTGAAGTTGTTTGCATTTAAAACATGCACTGTGGAGTGAATGTTGGCATACCTCTTTGCTACTTTCATGTAATGTGGCTGACATTTCTTTGAATATTGTACTTTTGGAAATTGAGAAGCTAGCACTCTTTTGATAGGTGCACAGCTGGATTAAGGTCAAGTTGTATATTCTATAACACATATTACACCCACCAATCCTACAGAAAAATAAAGGGAATTAAAGATTCTTTCAATAATACCTAAGATATACAAAGTCTTTTTTAAATAGCCAGTATATATATATATATATATATATATATATATATATATATATATATATATATATATATATATATATATATATATATATATATACACACAATTTGTATCTTAGCATATATGTTATTTAAGTCAGAAATTTCTCAAAAATGTTTTAAATAAATAGTATGTGATAAAAAGCAGTGGGACCAATTGCATATAAAGAAATCAACATTAAACACCACAAGGTGATATAAAGCTGTGGGACTAGTTACACATAGAAGAATTAACATATAACACCAAATGGGTGATAACATGGTGTGGGATTGGTTTGCACATACAAGAATAAACATTTGACACCAACTGAATGAAAAAAAGCTGTAGGGTTAGTGGCACATATAAGAATCAATATATATTATCAAAGGGGTGATTCAAGATCTGAACACAAATAAAAATTAAAGAGCAAGTTAATGATATGCATTCAATGTAACTGTTGTGTTGATTACATAGATTGAATTTTGTCCATACATTGATGAACACCAGTTGATGTAATTAGCCATGTCTGTAAGCTCTCTCTTTACTTCGAATAATTTGAATATTATTAATAATCAGATATTTTATCTTCATGTGGGGAGCATGGGTGCCCACATATAGGGGCAACGGGGTGTGCGTGTGCTTGCTCTCTCTCTCTTCACCCACCTATTTCACCTCTAAACATATTTTGGTCTACATCTATAAATTATGGCTGATCACTAGATATTTGCCCCCCATCCATTCCCCCATTCCAAAAATATTTCTGGTGGGGAGGAATCTGGTTACACTTCCAATGAAAAAAAAAATGTTAAGATTCGCAGAACCGTGTACCTTATTTTACAAAGGGATGATCGGTATCATTACTCTAGAGTTTTGGGTGCCACAGAAATCAAAGTATATTCGAGTGGAAGAAAATATATACAGACAGAAGACTTGATATAAAATCTCCACTTACTCAGAGGGTTATATGTTCACCAATATTAGGGGTAGCAGTACTGGGGTGGTCCATTATGTCAACAAAATGGGGGGAGGGGGTTTGAAGAAGTTTAACAATTGTTGACATGGGGTAGGGGGAATTCAAGATAAATTGATGTCAACAATGTTATTTTTTTTTTTTACAATAAATTTAAAAAATCAAAAAAATAGGAAATTAGCCAGTAGGTTGGTATGGCACACAATCGCTCGCCCGACAACAGCCCAACAGTTTAATTCAAAACTGGTTGAACTCTTGCCAAAGAAGTCAGTCTTGCATCATCATAATTTGGTTTTATTCAAAGTAGATTGTAGACTGTACAGATTAACCACATATGGTATCTGAAGATTTATTTGTAGACTTTTCAATTTCCATAATTCTATTTTTAGCATAAAAGTCAGCCCTATAAAAAAAAAAAAGATTGCAAGTTTGTAAAAGGGGTGGGGTGAAAATTGACATAATTTTATGGGGAGGGGTCAATGAAAGTTTTGACTGTTGTTGACAAGTGGGAAGAGCGTTTCAAATGTCAGAACGGGTCATGGGGGTAATCTAAGGTATTTTTGTCACTCTGTAAGACTTTTTCCTTAAGATTATTGTTTGTTTTTTTTTTTGTTTTTGTTTTTTTGTTTAACATCAAGCTTGCGTCGAGTGCCTGTATCTCGCGCCTGTTAAAATTCCTTTTTTTGGTCCTCATTGTAATGAAATTTGCACATCGTATAAGGACCAAAGCACCGTATATAAAGAAGTTTGCTTATCATATAAGTACAATTAAGTACATATAACGAGGATAAGACGTCATATAATACAAATTATCAATGTATGACAGCTCTGGTGTTCCGTATGTTACAATTAACTTTATTCACGTTATTTTCGGCATTGTGAAGCAGACATAGCCGAGGTCGTCCGAACGATTGCAACATTGAAAACATTTGGATTTAGTTTGATACCTTCGGTTAATATGGACAACAACGTGCCAGTTTATCCTTTGCCGAATATATGTAAGTAACTGTTTGTTTGGGGAGAGTTTGTTGGTCGTGGTGGTGGTGAATGATAAAGAATTTTATTCGAGAGGACATTAAACATTTGACTGGAATTAAAGAAACTGTCTTCATCTTAAGTCAAAGTATCAAGAGGTGGGGGGAGGTGGTGTTTCCTGTTAAACATTTCCACCGGTCTTTACTCCTTTCTGAATATTTACTTGAAAGATTGAATGACAGAACGATTTTAAATGTTTTCACTCTCAGTGTTGTTGAATTTGTCAGGTTTCATGATGGACGAGTAGACTTAGGAAACTAGCACATGCCAACACGTCACATTTGGCTTTGGCCAATTGATTCTTGTCACGTAGCCGGTGAATCAGCGTGTTCTTTTGTAACGAAATTAAACTAGAATAAAAGTTTTCCACGCCCTGGTAGGTTTTAAAACGAATACTGGCATTACTTCTAATTCTCATAATAAATAATTTGTTTTGGATTTTCAAGTAATTGTCTTTAATGTCAATTATTCACGAATATCCTCTGTATTACATATAATAATATTCGTATAGCATGTCAATTGTTCTTAGCTTGTACTTCATTGGAACTTGTTTTTATTTTTTTTATAACTTCGTAAAAGGATAGCAAAAAGTAATCAATTGAAAAAGTTCGGGGTTTTCAAATTCTGTTGGACATTCGTTTCAGTTGGTTGAACAGCAGTGGTAGCTGAGGAATGCTGAAGCTGGTTGAACTAATTGTTAATTTTCATTGATTGAATAAATATGATTAATCTCATTGGTCAGATGTGATAACTTTGTTAAATAAAATGTACCATGAGCTAACCAACTTTGGCATTTCCTGGCAGCTATAACTGCATGTGAATGTAATGTTATTTCAGATTTGAATTAATTTGTTTCTTTAAACTAAAGGTACCCATTTGTTTATAGAAATAACAATGCCCTAATTTGATCTTTTATTGTGCTATAAGAAATAATATTGCTGCTGTTTTTTCATCCTTGAACATATTGGAATGCCTGCTGGGAATTGTAAATTTACCATAAACTTTTTGGCCTTGCTTCTCCATAATGAATTGTACTTATTAAACAAAGCATTTAATGCACTGAATACACCTTTTGTTCAGACCCTTTGATGACTTTGATTTCCTTTACAAATGACTGGATGAACCACTGATTAAACCTAGAGAATTTATTGATGTTTGCTTGAAATGTGTTTACTTGGCACCTGTGACAACTAGCTCTTACAGAAGTAGAATTTTCATGTTTTTAGGTTCTGCTGTTCTATTCCCTTTACTCAGTTTGAATCAGAAAACCTAATTAATGTGATTGACAAAACAAAACTTTTTCAAGAGCAGATCGAAACGGTTTACACTTATATTTGTTTACATAAAAATGCTCAAAGACATGGCTATTTTTTTTCAGATATGCTGATAGAATTTTTCAAGTGTTACTTTTACATCAAAAGATATTCTTGGTTTTATCATACCTGATAATCACTGCTCTTAATAGTTATAATGTAGGTCACTTTAGTCTGGACAAGAGCTGGCAGATTAGTTCTGATTATATCTATCTACCTCTCCAGTGGCTTAATGGTAAGAGCATCTGCCTCAAATGTGGGAGGTTGTGGGTTTGAACCCCAACCAAGTTATACCAAAGATATAAAAATGGTACTGACAGCTGCCTCACTAGGCATTCAGCAGTAAGAGGTTAGTGATAGGACTGGTCTCCCTAGTGTCAGGACATCATGCTATATGTTTGGAGGATGATGCCCCAGTGCTAGACATCAATTTAAACTGTCACACTGCAGACATCATTCTAATATGACTGAAAAATTGTTAAAACTACATTAGAAATCCATATCTCTCACTGGTTATATCTACATTTGCATATACAATCAAATAATGTATATAGGCACCATGCCAATTATATGTCCATTGAACATTGGATTGTGTATTGGCAATTCTGTAACTAACTTGTATATTATCCCTATACTTTTCCACCAACATATAGCCATATCAGTAAGAAAAATATTAGTTACCTTTCTTAATGAGGAAATATGACACTGTATACTGGTTCAGTATACCTGTGTATACTGATACAACCCTTCAAATTGTATCACTTATACATGTGTTTTATGCTACAGAATGAATTTACCAATGAAAACCAGTTTGCAATGTGATCTTGTTTATTGTTTGACTCAGCCTGACCAAGCATGTGTTCTTGAGATCTTTATGTCAATGAATGTAGAACTGAAAATGAGGCTTACTCAGAATGTGTTAAACTCTTGTCTGGTTGACAGGTTTGTTATCCATCTTAACTAAGTTTTAGTTCACAAAAATATACAATTTGGCTTAAGCTTTGGACTGGATGTATACAATATATATTTCTATAAGTTACTGAGGTAATATGGCTTTTCTCTGCTACACATAAAATCTTAGAGATCTTTAGACAGTGACACTAGCTGACTGATTATACAAAAGAGGTATGCATTACCCACTTTTACAATACATTCCATCACCATTTTACCACCTCCAAAGCATATTTGAAATATTTTTACATTATCAATTATGCACAAATTGTGAAGATGGAATTAAGTACATGGCCTATATTTTGGATAGAAGAAGAAGAAAAGAAAAACAATGAGTGGCAAATATCAGCAACAATAAGTTATAGACACTTGGCTAGAGTCTCACATATCATTGATGATCTCTACCACTCACTTGAGAGTATAATTGCCCAAAACCATCTAGTTAATGTATGCTATATTGTAATTAATTAATTGGGGTCATCAGATGGTCAGAATAGTGGAAATGTTAGCAGAGTGGTTGTTGGATATAAACTTCACAGTCAGGGTTACTGTTATATCTGTGGTGTAAAGTATTATCATTTTTGGAATAAAAATGTTTATTTCATTTTGCTGAATGACACAAAATTATTCTAGGCAACAAATATTCTCATTCCAAAATGAATAAGGGTAAATGTAGGAAGGAATTTTTGTGTGTGGAATCAAACATCATGCAGCACTTGGGTTTTGCATATAGATCATTTTCTCAAAGCATATGATAATGCTAGTTGGTATTTAGATGTGATGTATGAAGGATACATCAGTTGGTAAAAATTGGGTCACTGTGATCAGTATTTAATGATTTATTGCCTTTGGCTAGCCTTTGTATTTATGTCATTTTCTCAGACATGATTTCTCAAAAAATGTTTGTAATCAATCTGTGGTTCAAAGGAGCCAAAATATATACAGAAATGTACACCTCATAAATAAAAATATTTCTCAAAGATGTAATAAAGATTCATGATTTTTCAGGGCTTTAAAACTTTTTTAAAAGTCATATGCCCAGGACAAGCTTACTGGAAGATTGACCTTGCTCTTTGGGGTCTTGCACTTGCCCCAGAATAGGACAAGAAATTATCCAAAAAAAGTCAAACATATAGCATCATGTCCCACCCAGTCACATTATTTTGACAACAAGTCAACCAGTCCTAACTAATTTGTAATGCTGAGGACCCTGTGAGGCAACTGTTAGTACCATTTTTTTAAAAATTTTTTTATATTACTCGGGGTGTTTTTTTTAAAAGTGCAACATTCCACAACCAAGGCAGACACTCTAACCATAAAAATATATGGAAGTAGTACATGTTGATATATATGTCAATGAAGAAAAAGAAAGGGTTAGAATGCAGATGTATATGCGTAGAAATTGACAGATAAATGTGTAAGATTATGATTTTGATATTGGACAAGGATGTTAGGTGAAACCCCTTAAACTGAAAAATTCAATAGATAAAAACAGAAATGGTTTTAAGTTAATTTTAGGTTGTATTATAACATTTTTATTTATCTACTTTTCAACGTAAAAGTTTAGATGATCCTGCAGATTCAAGTATCCATTCAGCCAGAACTGGCCTTTGGTCCAGAGAAAGTAATTTTACAACTTGCTTAAAAGTTTATTTCCCAATACCATGCTCACAGGGGGCTCCACCCATAAATCCAAGGGTCTCCATCAAATTGATCCAAATCAGGACCCTGTTGTTAGCTAAGGCTGGTGCTGCATTCATTAAGAAAACATGTTCTTCATGAAAATATTTCAGTATCATCAATTCACTTCTTGGTTTGTTTCTTTTTTTTTTTTTTTAGAGGAATGTTAGGTTTTATCACAGGGAGGGGCCCTGAGTCACAGAGTGGTCAAAAGCAATCCCTGTTATGGATCACCACTATCTCACCTCAGTATGAGTGGGTTCAAGTGTTGGGTTTAGCTAATGTGGGTATGTTAGAAAAGCTTTCCAGTAGCTTCTCATGGGTCAGTGGTTCTTTTCAGGTTTCTCTGAGTTCCTCCTCCACCATTTATACTGGCTGCCATGTATAGCCTATCTTATGATAAAAATGGCATTAAACCCTACAACAGCAATAACAAGGTTGTTCTCTCACTTTTTCTTCTGCTTTCACCTCATCCAATTTTTATCTTGAAATTGGTGACATGTATCAAAACAGTCTTTGAAAAACCAATATGTGAGAATGATTCAAGAAAACTTATATGTATTGATTGAATCATACAAAATTTACAATTAAAATGTAACATAAGCAAAGATATAAATGTTTAATTCCTGTTTTGATGACACCTGCTCTAAATAGAAAAATATTCATTTTTTCATTCCTTTGCAAGAAAAAGTGAATGACCACAACATCAATTACAAGAAATAAGGGATTGTTAGGTGAAGAAACTGCAGATGTAAATTGGAATGCTATAAATAACTTTTGATATACATACATTGTTCTAAACATGAATGAGTTCTTGATATTCTCTCTCTCTCTCTCTCTCTCTCTCTCTCTCTCTCTCTCTCTCTCTCTCTCTCTATATATATATATATATATATATATATATATATATATATATATATATATACATATACATATTCTAGTGTTTGTATGTTAGAGATTCGTATATAAAGCATGTTCTAGTGTTTGTATGTTAGAGATTTGTATATAGAACATATTCAAGTGTTTGTATGTTTGAGATTTGTATATAAAGCATATTCTAGTGTTTGAATGTTAGAGCTTTGTATATAAAACATATTCTTATGTTTGTATGTTAGAGATTTGTAACTTGGAACCTAGATCTGCTTTTTGTTCTTTTTGTGTTTAAAAGATTTCATGATAAATATTAGGTGATTGGTTTGATAATTTGCAGTTGCTGTATAACGTAATGGTTTCCAAAGGTGTGTTTGTGTGTTTTACTATCTTGGATGTAAAATATGCACATGCCTTAGTTAATTGTTTAGAAAATGTAAAAAATTACAAGCTTTTAGGTGTACCTGCTGAAATTGGATGACTTTCTGGACAACCTTTAGAAATCACTGTCATCTAAAATTACCCTGTTCAGAATATAATACAAATATTTAACTTTCAGAAAATTTTTATTCTAAAATAAAGTACATAATATTCTTCCAACTGTTCTATAGTAGTGGAAGCTGTACCAGATGTCAATTTGTTATGATTCATAAACACATTTCTTTAGATGCTCCTATTGATTGTTCATCGTATATATTGCTGCAAACTTAACTACTGTAACAACCACTTACAATATACAAGAGGAATTATTTTCACAAGTCAAGGTAGAGGATATTTACAGGATTTATACAGCACTTCACCATTTGAGGTTAACATCATGTATAAGCCTTTATTATCAAAACCAAGAACACAGTAATTTAAGAAAAACTTCCAGTACTTCATTCACTTCAGTGGAACAATACCAGTGCATATTAAAGCTGCAGATGTTACAAATTGTTATTGTTGTTATGGGTGTAGTGCTGCTTGTCAATGCAGGATACATAGACTATACATGGCAACCAGTATATTACTGGTGGAAGGAAAACCCTAGTAAGAACCAATGGCCTACTGAGCAAAATGTTCTTATATACCCATATTGGTCAGCCCTAGACTTAAACCCATGTGGACTGAAATGAGATGGCAGTTATCTTCAGACTACTGGGCCACTTGGGGTCCCATGTAACCATATTTAAAAAAAGATAATTTGAGCATATATGTGTTACCAATTGATTGTAATAGCAGTGTTTCCCTTTCTACATGTTTGTGTCATGTGCTGCCAATTGATTGTAATAATGTTTCCCTTTCTCCATGTTTGTGTCATATATGCCACCAAATATTTCATTTGACAACCAGTTTTTATACCAAAGTTGTTTTTTTTTACTCTGACTCCCAGTTTAGACATCATGGGGATTGTTTTCACTTCTGTCTAACACCTCTAGGGGATGCAGTGAATATGTTTTGGTATAGATAATTATATAGAAATGTGAAATAGGAATTAACTAATTACTCTAAGCTTGTTGTAGGATGTACACTATCATACATCCATTGACTTAAATGTCATACTTCTGTTGACTGAAATGTCATACTTCCATTGACTTAAATGTCATTCTTCCATTGACTTAAATGTCACATGTCCCTTGACTTAAAATCATACTTTTATCCACTTAAGGGAGAATAAACTTAAATGAGTTCAACTCTCAATAAATAACATTATTAGCAATATTATTCTTGTTATTATTATATGAAAATTCCATTTTTGTTTTTAAAATGTTGCATAAATTGACAGTTTGAAAGGCAGTGTTTTGATTCTGGCCTGGCTATTATACAATAAAGGAGTTAAGCTAATGCTAAAATTGGTCTAGAATGTTCTGAATGTGACAGAACCTGCCACAATCCATGGCATGGCAGGTGTAACATTATTATCTTTTGGGTTAAATAAGTCCAAGAAACATTTCTTACATTATAATATTTTGAATACAGAATTTCATTTGCTCATACATTAGTGGATTTGTTCATACATTAACTGAATCATTGCATAAGTCAAGAAAATGTATGTGTTGGCTATAATCACATTTTGACAAGACCACATGATTTCTACATGCATGCCTGTGCATTGTTGAATCTTCATATTACTCACTTATATTTCCAACTGCAACTGCACAGACCCAGATTTGCTGTTGCATAATGCACAGAGTATGTTAAGTTTGTTAGGAGTAATCACAACAAACAACATAAACACTGGCATATAGGCATGTTTTGCCACAGCAGATTAGGATCTTTGTAATTTGTAGTAGACTGAATCATCTCCTAAAAGAGTATACACAGCAAGGGTATCAAACTCTAACCCTGATGGCCTAAGGGCTGCACCACCTTTGTTATCTCTAATGACACCTTGTGACATCTATACTTTGGGGGGCCCCTGGATATATCTTGGTGGCCCATCTGTTTGAGAGCCTTGATATACAATATGAACCTGCTGACTGCTCTGTAACAAGTGCTAGTCAATTATCGTGTATTATTTCACATAGTTAAACTTCATTAGTGTTTGAACTCATAATTTTCATTTTGTGATAGAGTGTGCTATTTTCACTGCTACAAAAATCTTGGCAATATTTGGGTAAATTAAGAGCCTTTTATAATATACCAAAATTAAAGTTGTTGGCTTTTGTAAATTGAAATTTACTGTACAATTCAAAAGGATTTTATCACAGTATTACATCATCAGTATAACATTTTACTTAAAGCATAAAATTTTCTAGCACTATGAATAATCCAATGGACTAGTGGTTAGATCATCTGCCTCTGATTTGGCAGGTTCCAGGTTGAAACCCAGTCATGCCATAGACTAATAAAAATGACTTAAGCAGCTGCCTTGCTTGGCACATGGCATTAAGAGGTTAGTGTTGGGACTGGTCAGTCTGGTGCCAGGATGTTACTGGGTGGGACATGATGCTGTATGTCTGCATCATGATGTTCCATAGCTTTGAGATCAGAATAATCTGCCATTTTGAAGACATTGTTGCCCTATGACTGAATAATTGTTAAAACTAAATCTCTCTCTCTCTCTCTCTCTCTCTCTCTCTCTCTCTCTCTCTCTCTCTCTCTCTCTCTCTCTCTCTCTCTCTCTCTCTCTCTCTCTCTCTCTCTCTCTCTCTCTCTCTCTCTCTCTCTCTCTCTCTCTCTCTCTCTCTCTCTCTCTCTCTCTCTCTCTCTCTCTCTCTCTCTCTCTCTCTCTCTCTCTCTCTCTCTCTCTCTCTCTCTCTCTCTCTCTCTCTCTCTCTCTCTCTCTCTCTCTCTATCTCTCTCTCTCTCTCTCTCTCTCTCTCTCTCTCTCTCTCTCTCTCTCTCTCTCTCTCTCTCTCTCTCTCTCTCTCTCTCTCTCTCTCTCTCTCTCTCTCTCTCACACACACACACACACACACACACACACACACACAATCCAATACCCAATAACAGTCCTGTTTTAGAAAATGATAGTCAGTAAAATGCATACAAAATCTTTGGAAATCTTTATTGATTTAGGACCCACTATAAATAAGCAGCACATGCTTTCTCAGTTGTGGAAAACTAATGGAATCTTAAAAAGTGTATCATGCTGAAGAAATGTACTTGCTAACATGTCCATTTTTCTGTGTATTTCATAACAGATGTCTGTGATCTTCAAACTGCTGATTTGCTAAATTTGAAAGAGAATATAAGCTATTATGGTAATTTAGTGAAGGTACTTCTGTCAATACTTTTTTTTATACAAGTACCTTTATTTTGTGATAGTTATTCAACTATTGTAGCACAAGAAAATGCCTCCCATTCATTTATTGCTTAACTTACGATTACCAGGTAAATTACCATTTAGGAACCCCTTTTTTTTCAAATAAATTGTCCCTGATGGGACAAAATGTCACAACTTGATGTATCAATTATACACTGCACTTTCTTGTTTAAAAAAAAACCCAACTGATTTTAGCAATGGTGACCCAGATACAAGGATAGTTTAGTATATATGATAATTGGAACAGACTGTTTACCTATACAAATACCCTTGGCTGGAAGTTAACCTTGTTTTGATATTTAAGCTCTGGTTAGTACACTGTCCTAGATATATTTGTGTGAAATGTCTAGTACAAATTTTATGTAATAATGGTTCTGGTTCATCTGTAAAAGGTTTTAAGAGAACTACATTTACCTTGGGGGCAGAAAGGGTTGATTTCTCTCTGGGCACTTTGGCATTACCAATTATTATCCAGCAGAGATTTCAATCTTGAATTCATTGAGTAATAAAATATATTGGGTCAAAGAATTGTGTCATTAACCAGGACTTGGATGAAGGACAATCTTGATAATGAGGAATACCTCGACATTTGCAGATAGAGGTTTTTCTCTATCCAAGTAAAATTATATAAAGCTTTGGTCCCCAGCCTGTAGGCCACTGACAGCAGGGTTATTCCAAGGAAGTTTAAGTCATTGAGTAATCTGATACACCTTGCGTCAAGTAATTGAATAAGTTGTTGTTGTAAATCAGCTTATTGATGAATGAAAAATTTGTTCTGCACTCACAATAAGGAGGAATACCTTGACATTCAAGGAAATTGTGTTTTTATTTATTTTTATTTATCAAATAGTATTATGAGAGTAGTGGTTCCCAACCTGTGTGCAGCAGCTACCCTCCCCCTAGGTGTATTGCAGGATAGCAGGATTATTCAAGTGGAGCCTAAAAGTACAACTTTTAGTATGTGGGTGTCCACAATTTGTTTAGGGGGTGGGGAGGAAAGTTAAGAAGTCCTCTTGCTCCAACAAGGTTGGGAACATATAGAGGACAGCTGTTCAGAAAGGACAAAATTTTATGGTCCCTTTTTAGGCAGATTTCACAGTGTGCTGACCAATTTGAACTTACTTGCTTGAAGAAAAATTGGAATCAATCATGGAGTATAACTGTCCAAACAAGCCTTGTTACACTATGAGGCCTAGTCCCAGTTGGGGACCTGAAACTTCAATCAAACAATGTTGTCTTTGGGTGGGGGAGTGGCAGAATTTCTTGATATGTCACTCATTGCAATAGACTATATTTCAAGACTACTAAATAATCTAAGTTGTAAATTTAAGTATTGAAGTAATTGTAAATCAACTTGTAAGACTTATTTTTAAAGAAAACTAACAATATATCTGATTATGATTTCATGATAAAAATCAATTGATTTTCTTGATAAGTCACTGATTGCAGTAGACTGTATTTCAATATATCCTAAATAATCTTTAGTTGTAAATTTAAGTATTGAAGTAGTTGTAAATCAGACTTGTAAGGTGTAAAAAGAAACATTATATCTGATTAAAATCAATGGAATCATCAGAATAATATCTTGTACTGATCACCCCTCCCCCTCTCCACAGTTCCTTCTACAGAATGTGAACCACATTTGATTGGGAAAAGGCTTCATTATGACTTTTTTTCAACAAAATATCCTTGAATTGGTTTTCTATTAATTTATCATGTTGTCAGGCATATTTGAAGGTGAAAGACGTTTATCTGGGAGTGATTTATTTTTTTTTTATAGGGCACCTTGCCATTACCATTTGTATTATCAGTAGGAATTACCTTTTCAAACCATTGTGAGTCTTATATTGGGTCAAGTGATTGCATCATATAATAGAAGCATGGAGTGACACTTGGATGGTTGACAAATATAGTTGGCACTAATACAATGAGGAATAGTACAGTGACATTTAAAAAGATTCCATCTTTTTTTTTATTTATCAAAATAATATTATATTTATGTAGGCTTCTGTATCTTTTTAAAGTGTTTTGACATTAGACATTCACAGTTCTATCCACAATCCAATTTTTAAGTTAAACAGTGTGGAACTGGCAATCTGCTGAAAATGATTAATCTCCATATATATGGTATTAAACAAGATCTACATGAAAGCATTCTTACATATTTTTTTAAATCTGAATTTATTTCATAAAGCAACATGTCCATAAGCTTTTTTTCTTGCAGACCATGCACTTGTAGAAGTATGCATAAAATTAGGCTGACATTGGGTGCACATCATCAGATGTTGATTCAATGTATCTTAAAATTGGATTTGTGTCCTGTGTATTATTGTTCATTGAACCATAACTTAGACTAGATCTGAGACACAGTCTAACATTTCTGTATGCACTTGAAATTAAAAGTACACAGAAGTCCTAGGTGAGGGTTGACCAGAAAGTGAACCCATCTAAGATAGTCTTAATATTTCTGTGTGTACTTGATGAGATCAAAAGTTCGCAGAAGTCATTGGTGTAGAATTTTAATTGCTGGTTCAACAGTTGGAATTCACACATTAATTGGTGATTTGTGATTATTCTCTCATTTCTTGTGGATTCCAGCCTATGTGCCATAATGCCATGCTCTCATTCTCAGCTTCTTGGAATTGGTAAGTCCATATTATAAGTCTGTTATCAATTAATACCAGGAAATAATAACACACTTTTCTGAAGCCAGTTTGCAAAGATTAATACATACAGAATCTGGTAATTCCTAAATTAGATGCTAATAGCAGTTTTGAAAATACAGAAGCCAGTTTATTATATTGTCTACTGTACTTAATAGCCTATGGGGCTTCCTGAGTTTCTCCCTGGGCTCTGGTTCAAGATTTGTTTGACCTGACAAATAATCAGGTAATAAAGATAATCAAACAGTAATGCTATTGGGCCAAAGGAAACTTTTTTTTCCCATTTAGTTTATTTTTTGGCTCACTTGGCAATGAGATTATGTAAGTTTATGGGACAGCTCCAATGGCCAAGTTGTTAGAGTGTTCACATGCAGATGATGGTGATCATCTCAGATTTGATTCCCAGCTGAGTAGCATAAACTTGCAGCAAGAAAAACTACTGTTTTTTTTAAAAATTAGAACAAAGAAATGGAGACTGCATTACCTTTCAGACAAGTATAAACCACCACATTTCCAACAATGGCTGGCATGCCAAAATCAAGATACTGGATGATTACCCATACCTGGTTGAAATGAAAAAATACCAAAGATGACAACAAATAATATACATGTGATTTAGATGTAATTTAACTGCATCCATTTAAGTACTTAATTAAATATTTGTATTACTTAATTAAATATTTGTATTACTTAATTAAATATTTTTAATACTTTACTGTTGTTTATATGAATAAAAAATATAATAATTGTTACAAATTTATTTGCTAATATCATGATGGTGTGGCAGGTGTTTTACTAAGATAATTACTTATAGAATAGAGTGCCATTCCTTGTATGTGCACTGTGGATAGACACACAGGAACACATGGCATTCATCCTTTTTTAAAGAGGGGAGGGGAAGCAATACAAGTTGCATGCTTTCTCAGCTGCAACCATGGATAATAATTATCAATCTCCTGAGCACAAAACTCCAAATCAAGACTAAAATTTTTTAGATGGTATAACTTTTATATAAATAGATTTATAATTTTAAAAATTTAGGCAAATGACTAATAAATATTTTGTGAAGAATGAAGTTACTTGGGTATGGTAAGAATTGTTTTGTAAAAGTTCTTCCCTTCTTTAATTGATGTGTCTTGATATAGTAACAAATGTTTAGTATTTGCATCAATGATTTGTTTTACACACACACACACACACACACACACACACACACACACACACACACACACACACACACACACACATATACACACACATCTATCTATCTATCTATCTATCTATCTATCTATCTATCTATCTATCTATCTATCTATCTATCTATCTATCTATCTATCTATCTATCTATCTATCTATCTATCTATCTATCTATCTATCTATCTATCTATCTATCTATCTATCTATCTATCTATCTATCTATCTATCTATCTATCTATCTATCTATCTATCTATCTATCTATCTATCTATCTATCTATCTATCTATCTATCTATCTATCTATCTATCTATCTATCTATCTATCTATCTATCTATCTATCTATCTATCTATCTATCTATCTATCTATCTATCTATCTATCTATCTATCTATCTATCTATCTATCTATCTATCTATCTATCTATCTATCTATCTATCTATCTATCTATCTATCTATCTATCTATCTATCTATCTATCTATCTATCTATCTATCTATCTATCTATCTATCTATCTATCTATCTATCTATCTATCTATCTATCTATCTATCTATCTATCTATCTATCTATCTATCTATCTATCTATCTATCTATCTATCTATCTATCTATCTATCTATCTATCTATCTATCTATCTATCTATCTATCTATCTATCTATCTATCTATCTATCTATCTATCTATCTATCTATCTATCTATCTATCTATCTATCTATCTATCTATCTATCTATCTATCTATCTATCTATCTATCTATCTATCTATCTATCTATCTATCTATCTATCTATCTATCTATCTATCTATCTATCTATCTATCTATCTATCTATCTATCTATCTATCTATCTATCTATCTATCTATCTATCTATCTATCTATCTATCTATCTATCTATCTATCTATCTATCTATCTATCTATCTATCTATCTATCTATCTATCTATCTATCTATCTATCTATCTATCTATCTATCTATCTATCTATCTATCTATCTATCTATCTATCTATCTATCTATCTATCTATCTATCTATCTATCTATCTATCTATCTATCTATCTATCTATCTATCTATCTATCTATCTATCTATCTATCTATCTATCTATCTATCTATCTATCTATCTATCTATCTATCTATCTATCTATCTATCTATCTATCTATCTATCTATCTATCTATCTATCTATCTATCTATCTATCTATCTATCTATCTATCTATCTATCTATCTATCTATCTATCTATCTATCTATCTATCTATCTATCTATCTATCTATCTATCTATCTATCTATCTATCTATCTATCTATCTATCTATCTATCTATCTATCTATCTATCTATCTATCTATCTATCTATCTATCTATCTATCTATCTATCTATCTATCTATCTATCTATCTATCTATCTATCTATCTATCTATCTATCTATCTATCTATCTATCTATCTATCTATCTATCTATCTATCTATCTATCTATCTATCTATCTATCTATCTATCTATCTATCTATCTATCTATCTATCTATCTATCTATCTATCTATCTATCTATCTATCTATCTATCTATCTATCTATCTATCTATCTATCTATCTATCTATCTATCTATCTATCTATCTATCTATCTATCTATCTATCTATCTATCTATCTATCTATCTATCTATCTATCTATCTATCTATCTATCTATCTATCTATCTATCTATCTATCTATCTATCTATCTATCTATCTATCTATCTATCTATCTATCTATCTATCTATCTATCTATCTATCTATCTATCTATCTATCTATCTATCTATCTATCTATCTATCTATCTATCTATCTATCTATCTATCTATCTATCTATCTATCTATCTATCTATCTATCTATCTATCTATCTATCTATCTATCTATCTATCTATCTATCTATCTATCTATCTATCTATCTATCTATCTATCTATCTATCTATCTATCTATCTATCTATCTATCTATCTATCTATCTATCTATCTATCTATCTATCTATCTATCTATCTATCTATCTATCTATCTATCTATCTATCTATCTATCTATCTATCTATCTATCTATCTATCTATCTATCTATCTATCTATCTATCTATCTATCTATCTATCTATCTATCTATCTATCTATCTATCTATCTATCTATCTATCTATCTATCTATCTATCTATCTATCTATCTATCTATCTATCTATCTATCTATCTATCTATCTATCTATCTATCTATCTATCTATCTATCTATCTATCTATCTATCTATCTATCTATCTATCTATCTATCTATCTATCTATCTATCTATCTATCTATCTATCTATCTATCTATCTATCTATCTATCTATCTATCTATCTATCTATCTATCTATCTATCTATCTATCTATCTATCTATCTATCTATCTATCTATCTATCTATCTATCTATCTATCTATCTATCTATCTATCTATCTATCTATCTATCTATCTATCTATCTATCTATCTATCTATCTATCTATCTATCTATCTATCTATCTATCTATCTATCTATCTATCTATCTATCTATCTATCTATCTATCTATCTATCTATCTATCTATCTATCTATCTATCTATCTATCTATCTATCTATCTATCTATCTATCTATCTATCTATCTATCTATCTATCTATCTATCTATCTATCTATCTATCTATCTATCTATCTATCTATCTATCTATCTATCTATCTATCTATCTATCTATCTATCTATCTATCTATCTATCTATCTATCTATCTATCTATCTATCTATCTATCTATCTATCTATCTATCTATCTATCTATCTATCTATCTATCTATCTATCTATCTATCTATCTATCTATCTATCTATCTATCTATCTATCTATCTATCTATCTATCTATCTATCTATCTATCTATCTATCTATCTATCTATCTATCTATCTATCTATCTATCTATCTATCTATCTATCTATCTATCTATCTATCTATCTATCTATCTATCTATCTATCTATCTATCTATCTATCTATCTATCTATCTATCTATCTATCTATCTATCTATCTATCTATCTATCTATCTATCTATCTATCTATCTATCTATCTATCTATCTATCTATCTATCTATCTATCTATCTATCTATCTATCTATCTATCTATCTATCTATCTATCTATCTATCTATCTATCTATCTATCTATCTATCTATCTATCTATCTATCTATCTATCTATCTATCTATCTATCTATCTATCTATCTATCTATCTATCTATCTATCTATCTATCTATCTATCTATCTATCTATCTATCTATCTATCTATCTATCTATCTATCTATCTATCTATCTATCTATCTATCTATCTATCTATCTATCTATCTATCTATCTATCTATCTATCTATCTATCTATCTATCTATCTATCTATCTATCTATCTATCTATCTATCTATCTATCTATCTATCTATCTATCTATCTATCTATCTATCTATCTATCTATCTATCTATCTATCTATCTATCTATCTATCTATCTATCTATCTATCTATCTATCTATCTATCTATCTATCTATCTATCTATCTATCTATCTATCTATCTATCTATCTATCTATCTATCTATCTATCTATCTATCTATCTATCTATCTATCTATCTATCTATCTATCTATCTATCTATCTATCTATCTATCTATCTATCTATCTATCTATCTATCTATCTATCTATCTATCTATCTATCTATCTATCTATCTATCTATCTATCTATCTATCTATCTATCTATCTATCTATCTATCTATCTATCTATCTATCTATCTATCTATCTATCTATCTATCTATCTATCTATCTATCTATCTATCTATCTATCTATCTATCTATCTATCTGTCTGTCTGTCTGTCTGTCTATCTATCTATCTATCTATCTATCTATCTATCTATCTATCTATCTATCTATCTATCTATCTATCTATCTATCTATCTATCTATCTATCTATCTATCTATCTATCTATCTATCTATCTATCTATCTATCTATCTATCTATCTATCTATCTATCTATCTATCTATCTATCTATCTATCTATCTATCTATCTATCTATCTATCTATCTATCTATCTATCTATCTATCTATCTATCTATCTATCTATCTATCTATCTATCTATCTATCTATCTATCTATCTATCTATCTATCTATCTATCTATCTATCTATCTATCTATCTATCTATCTATCTATCTATCTATCTATCTATCTATCTATCTATCTATCTATCTATCTATCTATCTATCTATCTATCTATCTATCTATCTATCTATCTATCTATCTATCTATCTATCTATCTATCTATCTATCTATCTATCTATCTATCTATCTATCTATCTATCTATCTATCTATCTATCTATCTATCTATCTATCTATCTATCTATCTATCTATCTATCTATCTATCTATCTATCTATCTATCTATCTATCTATCTATCTATCTATCTATCTATCTATCTATCTATCTATCTATCTATCTATCTATCTATCTATCTATCTATCTATCTATCTATCTATCTATCTATCTATCTATCTATCTATCTATCTATCTATCTATCTATCTATCTATCTATCTATCTATCTATCTATCTATCTATCTATCTATCTATCTATCTATCTATCTATCTATCTATCTATCTATCTATCTATCTATCTATCTATCTATCTATCTATCTATCTATCTATCTATCTATCTATCTATCTATCTATCTATCTATCTATCTATCTATCTATCTATCTATCTATCTATCTATCTATCTATCTATCTATCTATCTATCTATCTATCTATCTATCTATCTATCTATCTATCTATCTATCTATCTATCTATCTATCTATCTATCTATCTATCTATCTATCTATCTATCTATCTATCTATCTATCTATCTATCTATCTATCTATCTATCTATCTATCTATCTATCTATCTATCTATCTATCTATCTATCTATCTATCTATCTATCTATCTATCTATCTATCTATCTATCTATCTATCTATCTATCTATCTATCTATCTATCTATCTATCTATCTATCTATCTATCTATCTATCTATCTATCTATCTATCTATCTATCTATCTATCTATCTATCTATCTATCTATCTATCTATCTATCTATCTATCTATCTATCTATCTATCTATCTATCTATCTATCTATCTATCTATCTATCTATCTATCTATCTATCTATCTATCTATCTATCTATCTATCTATCTATCTATCTATCTATCTATCTATCTATCTATCTATCTATCTATCTATCTATCTATCTATCTATCTATCTATCTATCTATCTATCTATCTATCTATCTATCTATCTATCTATCTATCTATCTATCTATCTATCTATCTATCTATCTATCTATCTATCTATCTATCTATCTATCTATCTATCTATCTATCTATCTATCTATCTATCTATCTATCTATCTATCTATCTATCTATCTATCTATCTATCTATCTATCTATCTATCTATCTATCTATCTATCTATCTATCTATCTATCTATCTATCTATCTATCTATCTATCTATCTATCTATCTATCTATCTATCTATCTATCTATCTATCTATCTATCTATCTATCTATCTATCTATCTATCTATCTATCTATCTATCTATCTATCTATCTATCTATCTATCTATCTATCTATCTATCTATCTATCTATCTATCTATCTATCTATCTATCTATCTATCTATCTATCTATCTATCTATCTATCTATCTATCTATCTATCTATCTATCTATCTATCTATCTATCTATCTATCTATCTATCTATCTATCTATCTATCTATCTATCTATCTATCTATCTATCTATCTATCTATCTATCTATCTATCTATCTAAAGGTCCAATCTGCAAATATGTATTCAGGTATTGTGTAGAGAGATGGTTTCGACAGCTCCAAATGCATGTAGTTACTGTTGTTGTTGTAGGATTTAATGCCATTTTTTTCACCACAAGATAGGCTTTGCATGGAGGCCAGTATAAATGATGGAGGAAGAACCTGGAAAACCCAGAATCACCTACTTATGAGAAGCTACCAACAGGGTTTCTCACATGTAGTGAGGTTAAAGCAGATAATGAATGTTGACATGTGCTGTCAAAAATGACCTTATGATTTTTTATATAAACACTCATTTAGATGCCAAATTTGATTCAACTTTAAGATTACAAGGTTCAAATTTATGAAAGTTGAAATGTCATCCAGAACATAACAGTTTTAATGATAACTCTCCTCACAACAAATACAGTGCTTTATCTGGCACATGTAGGTTACTAAAAATAAATGGAATGGGAATTCAAAAGGTTACAAAAACATGAACCTTTTTTTGTATCTGCCTACTGTAAGTACCATAGATATTGATTATAAGGTTTACCTCTTTATCATCTTCTACTTTTATTTTCCAATTAGATAGATTTTGATTCTTAGTGTCCAATTTCTTAGGGCTTGAAGACATAAAATTTCTAATGGCCAGTAAAACTTCAAAGTTACCAATAAGATAATAAAGTTTGATAGGTACTTGAAACACCACTGAGTGGAAAATTGTAAATGCCTTTTGTGTGTACTGTGTTATGTCTCTCTCTCTGTTCCCTATTTTGCTTCTGTGCTTCAGCTGCAGCTGTCTGCCATATACAGTTGCTAAGACTTTGGCTGGCTTGTCCTATGGTTAAGGAATAAGCCTATCAATTTTGTGGTCAGAAGGTCAACATTTGGGTCACTATGACCAAAAAAAAAGAGATGAACAGTTTACACATACTAATATTCTACATGACTGACCTCAACCAGATTTTAAGGACAGCTTGAAAGAATAAGCATATCAGATTCTTGGATTAAAGGTTAAGGTCACTTTGACTGAAAGAAGAGAAATTATTTCTGCACAATAACCTTTGTTCTATGTGTCATATATTTAACTTTGTGGATGACTTTTACTTGGAGGAAGGTAGAAGACCATTGACTTTAGTGTCACTAAGTCAAAGGTCAAGGTGAGTAAAATTGAAGGAACAATATTATTGATTTTTACAAGATTTAAATTCAAGACCACATACATGAACCTTGGCCTAATTATTTTCTTGTATGGAGTTGCAGTACCTCAGTTGGTACATCATTTGATTATTAATCTTATGGTCATTGGTACAATCCCTGCCCAAACCAACCCGACTAGTTGTCTCTTTGTGATTGGGAAAGGCTCTTAGCATGATATAACCAATAAATATGTTAAAAATGCCATTAAAAACAACCAAAAGAAAACAATCTTGTATTGATATGTGTTGAATCATAGGTTCTGTTATATATACATATCGATATATGACTGCTTTGGATGTGGCATCCGAAGGCCTGGTGTCAGGAGAATTTGACTGGGTGGGATATGATGCTCCATGTCAGCAGTATGATGTCCCAGTTCTAGACTTCACTATAAACTGCCACACTGCAGACATCATAACAATATGACGGAAATTTTTTTAAAGCGGGTGTTAAGAATTCAAATCTCTTGGATATGCACAGATATCGATATGTGGTACTGGCATATTGTTACACCCCTGGGCATCCTTTTTGGGCTGGGGACAATCATAAAATGTTCAAGGACACAGGTCACTTCAACAAGAACAATTCCTTATTTCTAATTATGCATATTAATTAAAATGCTTATTTGCAAAAGAATTAAAAAAAATATAAATATAAATATAACTTATTGGCCACATGCCACATGATATGAAAGAGAGTGCAGCAGGTTGGCCTGGATTGTAAAGGTCACAGTCAATGCAAGTCTCATAGGAAAATTATTGGTTGTGTACAATACATATTCCTTGACCAAGAGGTCCAGGTCATTTATAGTTGTTGGGTAATGACTTCTAGGGTCCATCATACCCCACTTATCTATCTTACCTACTTAGATGGCTGGTAAAAAGGTGGTCATATGCTGTACATGATTTTTAATTTTTTTTGTAGATAAATTGCTTTTAATTTAAAAGCCCAGTCTTCATTACAGAAAATAGTATTTATAAATCGTATGCTATGTTAAGGAGTTTTATAATAGAATTAACTTTGTCCATTCATCCATCATTCATTCTTTCTTTCTATGTACAATTCCTATACTGCCTATACTGTTTAGTTTGTTGACATAAAATTTGAGATTTTACATACCAGAACTAGGTTGCTGTGACCTACAAATTCAGGATGTTTCAAAAATAAGAATGTTTATGAATATCACCCAGGTTCTAACAAAATTAGTTTTTCCCTTATTACCAACAAACTTATGCAGAGGTTGGTTGCATCTTTGAATGGAAATGTGTTTGCATCAATATTGGGTCAATTTCTATTCAGAAATTGTTTTACTATTTTTGTCAGTCATTTTCATCATTCTAAAGACTCCAGTACTAGTACTTCTATTGACATAAAAATTTACACTGTGCATTTTGGCATTTTTATGTGTTGCACTCCATAACTAGGTAACAATGACCCAAGTTCTGGAATTTAATAAATTTAGTTGAAAATTTTGTCATTGCTGTATTTCCAGTAACATTTCAACAAATTATCACAGTCTTTACACTAGGGCTGGTGCAAAGAGGGCTGATGTGACCTACTTTTGAAGATTTATTCTAAATTTGTGAGAAATGTCAAACCCTCATGTCCATGCTTGACCTTTTTACAACTTGATCAGTTGAAGATCATGCTGTGTGTGCACCTTAGAAAGAGCATGTTTTAAGGCAGCACCAAAACTGGATCACTGAGCTACTGTACTTGCATAATTAGGTTAATCTTGGTTAAAATTACCTACAGGCTCAAATTTCAATACCATTTTGCCTACTGCTACCCAGAAATTTGTACAGGTGGTTTATCTTAGGATGAAAGATTTCCACTTAAAAGCTGGGTCATTGTGACATCACTTCCAGAACTAACATATTTACTTATATTACATGTACAGTGTTCTTAAAGGTAGTGTCTATAGAAAAGGCATAGATTTAGAGTCTTCAGAAACCACATGTTGCAATATACATACTTTAATAAAAGGATTCAACACTATCAGTTCACTGTTGTCTTGGGAAATGAAGTGATTGATAATTTGGTGTTCAAATGCACATCAGCACAGTTAAGACTATTTCATGCCAATGTAAAAAAGGCTTTGGCCAGGGATATGTTGCAGTAGCAAGTATGAGCAGCTGCTGCAGAGATTAAAACACACTCCAATGAGCCATTGTAACAGAAATGCAAAATCCTTTAAACACTGCAGACCACTCTGGTGGCCTAATGGTTTGAGCATTTGCCTCAGATGCGGGAGGTCTTATGTTCCAACCCCAGCCAAGTCATACCAAAGACTTTTAAAAATGGTACTAACAACTTTTTTGCTAGGCACTCAGCATTAAAAGGTTAGTGTTAAAACTGATTGGCCTGGTGTCAGGATAATGTGACTGGGTGGGACATTATGCTACATGTCTGCAGTATGATACCCTAGTGCAAACTGCACACTGCAGACATTGTTAATGTTATGATTGAAAAATTTGTTAAAACTACATTAACATTCCAAATCACACACACACTCAAGCATTGTGTAAAATTTGGAGCAAATTCTGCAGATGTCAGAACAAACATTAGGGATCCTTTTGTAAAATTTACTGTCACACTGGTGAATGTTGTTTACGTTATTTTTTTTTAAAGACCAGGTAGACAAAGGCTATTGGAAAATATTACTTCAAAGCATTACAGATAGGGACATAATGTTCCATAGCCAGTGGTATTGTGTTGAATCCTATGTATTTAGGCTCTTTAATTTATAATCTGTCTACTGTCACCTCACATGCAGTGTTAATGAAAGAATAGTGTATCTCTTATTTAATAGATATTGAAATTCTCCCATGTCATTATAACCCATTAAAAGTTGCAGTTTACTTTGCCACTTACAACTTAAAAAGGATTCCTACCAGTGTAATTCCCTGTCTAGATAATAATGTAAATAGTGCAATTCATTGAGGAATAAGTACCCTTTGCCCTAGTCTATGAGTAGATGCTATTTGAGGTCTACTGATCAAAGACCACAAGATTGTATGAGATGGCTGGTCCATTACCTGTTAGCACAATTTTTTTTTAAATCTCTGCTTCTCCTAAACTACTTAGACCATTGCCTGCTTCTCCTAAACTACTTGGACCATTGACTGCTTCTCTTAAACTACTTGGACCATTGATTGCTTCTCCTAAACTACTTGGACCATTGACTGCTTCTCCTAAACTACTTGGACCATTGACTGCTTCTCCTAAACTACTTGGACCATTGACTGCTTCTCCTAAACTACTTTGACCATTGACATTGATTGCTTCTCCTAAACTATTTGGACCATTGCCATGAAACTTTGCACATGTATGCTCTGGTCAGTATTTGAGATGACCTGTAGTCTGCAGTCTACCATCTGGACTCCATCCATAAGCTCAAGTTTGTTATGGCTACTCCTATTAATCTAATTGGAGGGTTGCCATGAAACCTTGCACACCCATTCATCTTAAGGTCAACTTGGTACTAAATGAAAATGGTGCTGCCAAATCATCTAATTTGACCACCAAAGCAGCTTTCTTCAGACTTGTGTTATCACTACTCCTCATGAATGGATGGTCATATCTTCTTATGATGATCAGCCTATAGAAAAACATATTGCAGATTTGATATCCAATATAGCTGTCACGGCAGCCATCTTTAAAATATTGTTATAGGAATCACTACTAATTTACTGTCCTTAGTAAACCTATGCAAACACTATGATATTAAAAATTCAATAGCTTAAAATTTCTGGGTGCCTGTGATCAAACCTATGTTCAGTATAGATGAAACCTGGAAGTCAGCTTTTGTGTAGAGGAAAGGATATGAGCCATGGCATTTTCTGGACATGCATCTGTTTGAAACATGTGCTCTTAATTCCACACAAGAGAGTCTGGTGCTAATTTTAGTAATGAGTGTTCCAAACTCAAGACAGGAATTCCATCAATAAATCAATATGTCTATTTTTTTCACTTACAACTAGGATAAGCTCTCAAAAGATTTCTTTTGATAGAACATAACTTAGATTATTAACCAATCCTGGCCAGCCAAACCAATATATATATATATATATATATATATATATATATATATATATATATATATATATATATATATATATATATATATATATATATTCTACTAAATGTTCTCCCATTTCCAGGCTGGTTCCCATTTTTCCATACCATTAGTACCATGTGTCCTATAAACACTCCACCAGAATCCAAAGCTTTATCTACATGGTGATAGTTGCCAGAAGGCTTCTTATGATGTTCTAGTAGGTCCTAAAGGATAATAGTTCTGATCATACAGTGGCCATCTTTCAAATCTTATTAATTGCTTCTAGTCCTAAATGGAAAGGAGTATTGACATGGCATTTTCACCAGAAGACTTCTTGTGATTTCAAGTTGTTCCTAAATGAAAATGATTCTACTTGGGCACCCAATATATTGGCACCACAGCAGCCATTTTGACTGTCTAATTGTCATTGCTACTGGAACAGGATTATAAAGTCAAATTAGTCCAAGGCCTATGAGGTCTAAATTAATATGGTGCCAGTCAGATGTCCAATATAACTGCCACAGCAGCCATCTTAAAAATATTATTACCATTGCTCCTTGAATGGAAAGTCATATTTGCATGGGTTTTTCAATGCAAGTCTTCCTATAATGGCAGATTAGCCCTAAAAGAAAATGATGCCACCTGGTTCTCTGATATGGTCACCACTGAGGCCATCTTGAAAATCTTTTCCTCAAAAGACTTATGATACTAAATTGATCTCCGTGAATAACAAATGATTCCAATCTGACATCCAGTGTGGAGGAACAGCTAAAAGTCTTGTTATTGCTACTTTTTTAGAATTGATGGTTATTTCATTATAGAATATTCACCAAGAGGCTTTTAATGGTATCTAGTTGGTCCTTCATGAAAATGGTGCCCAAAGATACAGAGTTTGGTTGCCACAATGAACATGTTGAAATCTTGCAGGGTTCCTGCAGGTCATGGAATCCCCGAAAAGTTTTGAAATTTAAAAAATAAATTTCAAGGGCCTTGAAAAGTTATGGAATTTTTCAAAACCTTGCAAAGTTTTGGAAAAGTCGTGGAATTTGTGACAATGGAGTTAAAGAAATTGATTACTTCAAATTTCATAGAGCACCAAGAACCGATTAAATAAAATGATAAAATTACAATCGATAAAGGTTTTAATTCATATAACAAGAGTATGTTTCCCTAATGGAAGTATCATATAATTTCCGGTGTAGTTCACTAAAAAAAAAAGAAAGCAACTGGAAAGTAATGTGTTTTGTTAATATTGTAAATAAGAACACATACAAAGACTACATAGAATTATTTCCTTTTTTCTTTTGAATACAAATGACATTGAACATTGGATTATGACATGAATTACTACATAAAGTCAAAGTGTGCTAGCCCAGGTAAATTTAAAATGTACATGTTAAAAATATTTGTTGTTAACTTATTTATTTTAGATTGAAAGATGTTATTCTTTAAGTTCATTTACTTGACAATGCAAGATAGTGCGGTCCTTGAGTTTTATGGCATGGCCCTGGAAAAGTTTTGGAAAAGTCATGGTATTTGTTTTTGTTAAGTCTGCAGGAACCCTGAATTTTTGTCACTAACTCTCATAAATGGATGATTGTAACAGAATGAAACCAGGGGAGATTGGATCTAGCAAAAAAACAATTCATTCATGTGAATGAGATATATGATACAGATAAATTGAATCTGACAATATGTACCATTTCAGTCCTATTCAATAAGTTTCATGCAATTGACAGATCCATGCATCAACCATGTCAATAAATTTCATACACAGATGATGTATGGATTTTTAAATAATAATAATAATAATAATAATAATAATAATAATAATAATAATAATAATAATAATAATAATAATAATAATAATAATAATCAGTGTATGGAACTTTTTGACTACCAATGAAATAATACACAACTGGCTTGTATTTATACAATTTACTGTACCCAGCCTATGATAAGATATATCAACTTGACGGTCTTTTCATCTTTAGGTCTCTCTGTCGTAGAGTGTTGCCATTTTATATTTTTCACATATTGGTTGTTATTTCTAATATACAGATTACAGATGGAATAAAGTTGTCATCTGTTTATATGCCATTTTCATTCTTTACTCCATGCAAAATATATTTCCATACAGACTACCTGTTAAATACATGTTGGTGATTTTTTTATTTAACATTTATGGTCATATTAAGCATGCTTAGAAGCAGGAATCGTCTTGGTGTCCATGCACTTTGTTTTGGACTACGGGAATATTTTTCAAACATCATATTACCAATTTCATGTGTTATTTAAATTCAGAAGGCACTACGATGTTATCTTCAAAACCGAACAAACAGCATAATTTTTTAAGGAAAATATTATCTATAGTAAGTTCAAGTGAGGGAGCTGAGACAACCAACAACAAAATCCTTCACATTGTACTTTCTGAAGATACCAAACTGCCTCAGCTGACACATTTCTGTCAGTGAAAGAGGAAATCATTAACAAAGTCCTCTTTCCTTTTACAAAGTTCTTAACATAGTGACCATAATCTTCCCTTTGCTAATCCTATGCTAATTTTTTTTATGTTAGCTCCTTCAGTCATTGATTATATGTATAGTATCAGCGTAAAAGGAAACATTTAAAAATTGTTCCTTAATTGCGATTTAAGTACTTTTCAGATCATTTAATAGCCATTTTTTTATGAAGTTTCTCTGCTGTTTTGTATCTACCTGGACAAAACCACCAATCAGAATTGAATATAACTTGTCACTCTATGATATACTGGAAGTATAGCCATAAAATTTGATCCTAGTAGAAAAGGTGTGAGACAAGAGAGAAACTTCCTGTAAATGTGGTTATTTATTATGTTTTGTATGCTGTTTTGCATCTACCTACATTTGAGCTTCTGCAACCTGTACACCCATTTGACCATCTTCGCAAAAATATTTGACCCTTTGTAACAACATGTACATGTTTGTCCCTTTTATCTATTCAACCCAGTGGAAATCCATTTAGTCTTTCTTACCTATGCAGCCAAATGCATGTCCATTTGACTTTGCAACCAAATGTGTAAGTATTTGACTTTTTGAAACCAAATGTATGCCTGTTTGACCTTTTGCAACTAATGTTTATCCAGTGGATCCTTTTGAACTAAACATAAACAGTATTTGTAGATCATTTCAATATACCCTCTGTAACTTGGGATGTCATTAATTGATCATTAAACTGAAAATGTATATCCAGTATTTTGCAATACGTTTGCTCAAGTAAATGTGCTTAGGTTGTAGGAGTTATCTCCCGTGTTCAGCTGTTTCTCTAATTCTTAACTGAGTTTTCCCGCCCATGTTATATTATGTGTTTGTCTTTACACCTCTCTCTCTCTCTCTCTCTCTCTCTCTCTCTCTCTCTCTCTCTCTCTCTCTCTCTCTCTCTCTCTCTCTCTCTCTCTCTCTCTCTCATTGTTTCCAAATAAAAACATTGAACACTGCTCACGAACACAGAATTTTAGGTATATTCTTCTAACTTCTAATGCAACTAAATCATTAGTTGACCCAATCATGCGGTGTACTTATGCAGGGTGATATCCTCTTGCCAATCAATGGATGCAAGTGGGCAATACAGTTTTTCTGTCTTTTTCCTTGATATTGAGATGTAATTCATTGCCATTGACAGCTATATTCTAAACTGCATTCATTATCATGGAACAATATGGCTTCCACAGTAGACGAAATCACCCTCAGAACATATTTGGTGCACTCCGCCATAGGCTAATCATCACTAAGCTGACGTTTATTCGTACAAATACCGAGATTATTTCTTGACCTAATGGAAATGGCCGAAGAATGTTTTGAACGAGTGTTAAGTGATTCCTCTTCATTAACATGTTTGTCTATCCACAGATGAGGTAGTTTTGAAACAACTTTGTTTTGATATTTGTTTCTTCTCAGATCTCATGTATTCCTTTCCCATGGTCACAGGCAGAAGCCTATTCATATGATGGTTTCTAGGTTGAGATTATACACTGGATCTGACGATTCACTACAAAAAGTCAAGCTTCCTTTGCCATAGTTTTGTTAAGCTTTATAGGGACAGGGCTAGACTTAGGAACATGCAACCATGGGGGTGGGCAGGAGATGGTAAAATAAGATATTAAAAAGTAAAACAGTGGAGAGGGGTATGTGCCAAAGAACCTTTTCATCTGGTGCACCATTTAGTCTTGGGCTGGCCTTGCATTGAAATATTGGCAGCTTCCTAGTTATCCTGACCCTAAGAGATGAAGGTCAAGGTTACTGGAGATGACAATTTAAATTTTAGCTCACATTTTTATTTATAATTGCTTTGAATGTGTGACTTCATGCAGATGAAATATATACTGCCTCACAGCAAGGGGAATCAGCCAACTTATGAGAAACATTAGTATAATGCAAGCTCGCTCATTGGTTTAGTATTTCAGCTAAATTGGGTCTCTTGTTTCGATGTCAGTTTATAATTTCACTCGATCCAATTATACTCAAACTTCATTGGTAGTTTTTTTTTTTTTTGTTTTTGTTTTTTGTTTTTTGTTTTTTTTAAAGGCACTTCCCTATTGGATTCTTAGACCCAAAGGTCAAGATCACTCAAAGAGTTAAAATTGTTTGGGATCCACAAATTAGGTCCCCTTCCAAAACCCGGTTTGTACCAACTTAAACTTGTGGAAGAGCAGTTCCTTACTGGGTGATGGACTTCAAGATTATTGAATGTGAAATTTCAAAATTGTGCTTGTTTTACATTTGTAGCAGCTACAGTTGAGGGAGGTCGAGCCATTTGTTTGAGTCTCTCTTTTATTTCTTTTAAATTTAAGACTCACGAACTGAGTGAATATACATGTATCTCAAACACAAACATTTGAGAAGTCAGCGAAAACCAAAGTAGAAAAGTTATTTTGTGTTTAGATACTGAAAGATAATTGCAAGGAAAAGTAACACATCAAAACCAAACATCAAACAATACAGCATATAAATGAAACATCTCTCTAATTAAGGGATACATTTTATAGTTTTTTTAATGAGGTGGTTAATAATACTTTTTACTCATGTAACTACACATCACTGGAAATGTTTTGAATAAGAAAGACAAATATCACACAATTTGTCTTTAATAATGTCAAATGTATCACTCAGTGGAAGTCTTTTCACTGACTTCATCATTTTGCTGAATTTTCCAAGAATTATACTGTATACTAGTGATGGGAAGTGGTCAGAATTTCACAATCGATAATGGTTCCACTTGACCAACTGATGACTTATAATCTGCTAATGCGAGCAAATTTTATGTTTTTTTATACAGTTATATCTTTGCTGAAGAGTTCAAAATGTAAATAAATGTACAAGAGTAATCTCTTAATATTATCCATACTTTATTTATCCTGATTAAAAAAATTTCCGTTGTGTCATTTTTATTCTACAACTTTGTTCAATGAAAGTAGCTTTTTATGACTGATCAGATTTATGTAACTGAAAAACTGTTGCAATCCCCCCCCCACACCTTTTCATTCATATGTGTCTATCGTTTAAAATTTAGAAGAATGTGGTTTTCTTGTTTGTTATTATTTACAGTTGTTTGTTTGTTGTATTGTTGATCATGAGTGAAAATTATGCAGACTGATGGCCACCATGGTGCCCTCCTTAAAAATATTACTCGCTTCTCTCTCTCTCTCTCTCTCTCTCTCTCTCTCTCTCTCTCTCTCTCTCTCTCTCTCTCTCTCTCTCTCTCTCTCTCTCTCTCTCTCTCTCTCTCTCTCCAAATGGATGGCTATATCAGCATGGAGACTTTTACAAATATTCTTATGAGACCTAGTTGGCGTTAAATAAAAATGGTGCCAACTGAACATCCAGTAATACTACCTGGATGGCCATCTTAATGTTGTTGTTGTTGTTGTTGTAGAGTTTAACGCCCTTTTTAAGCACAAGATAGGCTATACATGGCGGCCAGTATTAATGGTGGAGGAAGAACCCTGGAAAACCCCAGGAAGAACCACCGACCCACGAGAAGCTACTAGCAGGCTTTCTCACTTACCCACGTTAGCCGAGTCTGGACTCGAACTCACGCAGACAGAGGTGAGATGGCAGTGATCCATAACGGTCAACGCCACTCGGGACCCCTTTTTAATATTGTTGTTACTTCTCCCCATAAATGCATGGCTATAATTTACATAGGGATTTTATGCAAAGACTTGTGGATTCTGATCACAATTAAATCTCCTCTAAACTGCATTCATCATCATGGAACAATATGGCTGTAAGAGAAGTCGAAATCACCATCAGAAAATTATCTGCCTTGTAACATATCTGATGCACTCCGCCAGAGGATGATCACTAAGCTGAGGTTTCTTTCTTAGTATTGACCTGCATTTCTTTCTTATTATTGATCTTTCCAAAAGTCTAATCAATAATTTATTAATCTAAATGCCATCAACGATGATCTCAAAGTAAAGTTCTTATTGTTAGTTATCTGGCGTTTTTGAGAGGCTGGACTGGAAACAAAGTACCATGCAATGGGTCACAGATTTCGCTTTCATAGTAGCATCAATGCATCCTTACTCATTGTGTACTGTCAAATAAATACAGACAACCACTTCTGTAGAATAAACAACTACATTTAAATTAGTACCAATAATGCCTAAAACTCTTGTATCACCACCAAAATGAGAGGTTAGAATGCTCCGAAAATGAACTGGGACTATAGTTGGGAGTACTGAACCAGAAGTAACAGTTGTAACCCCGTGTCGGTTATAATGATCATGGTCCTAAATGAAAATGGTGCCAGTCTGACATCCAATATGGCCACCACAATTGCAATTTTGGAAATCTTATTGCTGAAGAATATTGATGATGATTCAACACTCGGAAGTTGCAAGGAAGAAATGGTCTTGTCATGAGTTCCTGGAAATTCTTTTCAGACAGTAAAGCATTAAAATAAGCTCTTCAGCCAATCCAATATCCCAAATTTTAAATGTTTAATTTTCACAAATCATCAGATTAGTTTGGATCAATGATCTAGTATCCGGTCTTTAATAAATAAATTAAAAAAAAAACAGTTGAAAGATAACTTACAGATTGCCTTTTAAAATATTGTCAGATAATTGCAGTCAAATACCTGTAACTCAAGTTACAGCATGGAAAAATTATTTATGTAACTGATTATTTATTTTATTATCTGGGTAATAAACACCTATTATAACAAATAAAAGCGCCCACCAACAGCAACTCTATGGTTAAGACTATGGTTTAGACATATAAAATGTGGCTATTTGTCATGTACTTATAATCTATCAAATAAAAGCTTCAACCATTATCAGGAATTTACAAATATTCTTGTGTGGAACATTTTCTTGGTATTCTTTATAAAGTTGTTAGTGGCCATTTGCAAGTAAAATAAAGCAACAAAAAAAAATAGATCATTGTTTCGTGTTCCATTACATTGGTATTAAAACTTTATTTGGGTAGAAAATGTAACTCGGGGAACGCGCGCGCGCGTGTGTGTGTGATTTGAAATTTTAATATAGCTTTAAAAACTATTTCAGTCATATCACTACGATGTCTGCAGTGTAGATTTTTATAGTGGTGTCTAGTTCATTGGCATCATGCTGTAGACATGTAGCATGATGTCCCACCCAGTCACATTATCCTGATACCAGGTCGGCCAGTCCTAACACCAACTTCTTAATGCTGAGCGCCTATTGAGGTAGATGTTAGTACTATTTTTAAAAGTCTTTGGTATGACAGCCTGGGTTCGAACCCACAACCTCTCGCATCCAGGTCATATTCTGTAACCACTAGGCCACCAGAGTGGTCAACTCGGGTAACAAGGACTGAGAAACAGATGTTTTTTTTTAATGTAAAATTCATAAAATATTTGAAAGTTAGCTTTTGGCAGGTTTGGTGCTGGAAGTAGCTGTACCACACATGTTGATAATACTTTACATTCAGCTTCTTCACTGACCCCTAATTTACCAGCTTTCTTGAAACATTTGGCTGCCAATGATAATTCTAATGTATTTGCATACCAGGGCCCAGCAACGTGGAACGAATTGCCCACTGCAATTAGACACAAAGACAGTGATCTCATTCAAGAGCGCTTTTAAAACGCATCTACTTCAACTGCAAGAACACTCATAATGACCTAATAATGTATTTTTTTTTAACGTATCCTTACCATAAAAATTTTACAGGATGTTTTCTGTTTCTAATTTTGTGGTGTTTGGATTTAATTTTTGTAATCATTTCATTATATATGGTTTGTTTTTGATATTCTTTAGTAAGAGTTGTCAAATGTTGTAAAGCGCTTAGAGCTTCTAAAGATTATGCGCTATATAAAGTCTTCATTATTATTATTATTATTATTATTATTATTATTATTATTATTATTATTATTATTATTATTATTATTATTATTATTATTATTATTATTATTCTTATTAATATTGTTTTGTTAATATTGTTATTATTTTGATTATCATTATTATTATTATCGTTTTTATTATTGTTATTATTGTTATTGTTAATATTATTATTATTATTATTATTATTATTATTATTATTATTATTATTATTATTATTATTATTATTATTAATCTGAAAAAAAGTGTATATGTACATTGTACTAATTGTTTGGTATGTTGGGCTTGTAATATATTGGTACATGTATGACGTTGAACTATATTTGTTCCATTATTTTCATTTGCAGTATATAATACTGATTCTTTATGCACCTCTAGGTTTTTTGTTCGTTTTTTTTGGGGCATGCCAACTTGCCTATACGGTGAATTCCGAACAAAGCATTAAAATGAATTAAAATGCATTTAAAAAAAAAAAACATTTTGGTCATTGTTGTTGGTCTGATGCTGTTGTTGCTATGAAGTCTATTGACTGTACTTAGTGTAAATTCTTTCAAAATCTGATTGTAAGTAAACAAATGTCATATTGTGTAACTTTTCTAGACGATAGACAAGAATCACGTTACTATGACTGCCAGTTGTTTCATAAATGCTATGCGAGATGCACATACGCTAATTAGAACTTATTATATTTTATGCAATCGTTAATTGGAAATGAAGTATTTTTCAGTTAATTATGTGCATATGAGTGCCATTCTTTTAAGATCACAATACACAAAAATCACTAAAGCATATTCAGATTTTATGACTGCCCTCTTTATTCTGTCTGTGCTGTATGATTTACGCACAGGTTGGTCAGAAACAAAAATGTTGATTGTATAGCTACTTTCAGGCTTGTCAATGAGATAAATTGGTATATACGTTCAGTTATGTTTCTTAATACGACAGCTGTATATAGTTCGGTCCGTAGTGTTACGCGAGGTTGTTTTCGAGGTAAGCCATTGGGGGCCCCCGAGTGGCCTAGTGGTCTAAAGCGCTGTCCGTTACGGATCACTGCCATCTCACCTCTGTCTGCTGTGTTCAGTCTAGGATTCCATGAATGTGGATATGTGAGAAAGCTTGCCAGTAGCTTCTCGTGGGTCAGTGGTTCTTTCTGGTGATTTCTCGGTTTCTTCCTCCACCATTAATACTGGCCGCCAAACATCGTATGCCCCACAACAACAACAAGAATAAGCCATAAACGACCGTCTTGAGAGTGTCGCGAAAATACTGGTGTTTCTTACGCTGAACTTTAATTTTAATTGTCAACATACATTTGTGTAATTAAGCATTAACAATTTTTAAAAAAAATTTTTTTCACGTTTAAAGAATTCTCTAATTTTGTCACCTATCTTACAGGTTTACGTAATAATCATGTTACATCATTACTTGCGTCCTCAGTTTCCTGATCAGCTATAGGACCTAAACATCCTTGTAGGTTTGTGTGATTACATGTTTGATTATTGGAATTCGGTGCAGTTGGAAATATTCCTTAGCACGAAATAATTAGTCAATTATTAGGAGCAAACTTCACGGAAAGAAAGTGTTAGTGAGTTTTTTTTTTTGTTTTTTTATTTTTTTTTAAGATGCCATTGCCAATGAGTAGCGAACTCAGACCCAATCCGCATGAATGTCCCTGTCGTGATATAGCACTTTATAAAAACTAATGGTGTACATCGGTGTTGTGACTGCAGCGGCAGTATTTATGGTAGGAAACCGGTAAATTACACAATGAGATAAATGAGAAAGGACTCGGTAGATACCGTTAATATTGCACTAGTGGCAAATGTGATGTAGGTTTACTTGTGTGATGTGTCTTGAAACGGTAGACCGACTGGCCTTAGGTGGGCAGTTAAAATAGTCTCCCGTGTTAGGGATAGTTGTACAATTTCTACTGTGTGAATTACAAGCGGGACGTAAAGTTAATATAGATGAACTGTGGGGATGTGCGGTTGATGGCTAATTTGCAAGTTGTTAATAATGTGGTCTTGTAGTGATATTTGTGAAAATTTATGTATAGAATGGACACGTCGGGCTTTCCAACTTACAACTGAAGTTGTATAGAAGTCTTTGGAAATATGGGGTAAACCTATGACTTCTAGCGAGATTAGAGCCCAGGGGTTTGACATCGCTCGGTCAAGCAAAAGACCCCTGGATTGTAACAGAATGTTGTGTGCAAACTAAATGTCAAGTGCAACTCTTTGGAATTTTTGAAAAAATAGAAAACAAAAAATAAATACCATGCATAACGACGAAAGCGGACGGACACATACAGATTGTCAGTAAATTCGTAATTTTTTCCTATTTAAGCTGTCTTTAGTCAAACATATTATAAAATAGAAAACAAAAAATAAATACATTGCATAACGACGAAAGCGGACGGACACAGACAGATTGTCAGTAAATTCGTAAATTTTTCCTATTTAAGCTGTCTTTAGTCAAACACATTATAAAATTACCCTACAATGCACATCTAGTATATAATTTGCTCAAAGTATTGCTACAGGGCAAGTTGTTGAACATCACGAAACTGGTCGAATAATCGCATCAGTCCTATTTGATTTGATGTGATTATGATTTTTAACGTAGATTTAAAAGTTTTTCAGTCCTATCGCTACGATGTTTGCAGTGTGGCAGTTTATAGTGATGTCTAGCACTGGGCATCATGCCGCAGGTATGTAGCATGATGTCTTACCCAGTCACATTATCATGACTTCAGGCCGACCAGTCATAACACTAACCTCTTAATGCTGAACATTCAGCGAGGCAGCTGTTAGTACCATTTTTGTAAGTCTTTGGTATGACTCGACCGGAGATTGAACCCACGACCTCCCGCATCTCAGGCGGACGCTCTAACTACGTCACCGGAGCGGTGTATCAGTCATATGTAACAGTAAAGGGATGAAAATATATTTTTTGGTGTGTTTTTCTAACACGTAAGACAACTTTTACGGGTTAAAAATCAGTATACACAAAGTGTGTTCCAAACATACATAGTTTATGATTTAAAAAAAAAACAATTTTAAATCTTTTTAAATATAAATGAGTAACATCCCATTTTCATCTGTTTGGAGTGTAATGTTGTGTAATGTATTTAGTATAAATAATGGTAATTGGGCGTAACATTTTTAATCGATGATTCCTTCTGGACAATTTACTCAGCTTGAAGTTTGCAATTGAGGGTTGAAATGAATATTTATGTGTATAGGAAGATTTTATAAATTTAAGTTGGCAGCATTTAAATGTTTTTCAAGCTTTATCGGGTGTTATGGTTTTTCTGGACTTGTATTATTTTGTCTTCATATATATATATATATATATATATATATATATATATATATATATATATATATATATATATATATATATATATATATATATATATATAATGTAATGTTTTGGTGGTTGTTGTTTTTGTACAATTATCTCTAAATTTTCAGAACTTTTTTTTTAATTACCATCATATATCACATAGTCGGTATATTGCTGATGTGCAGTTACACACACACACACACACACACACACACACACACAATATTCGCTTATATAATAAAGAATATTTTATTCACATTCGAATTATATTCAGTTATGGGGAAACAACTCTATCATACACAATTCAATAAGCCTGAGTTGATTACCTCCCATAAGAGATAAACAATTTAAGCTCGTTCAAGTTCAAGGCCAGATGGGTTTGGCGAAAATACTTGTGTTTCTTACGCTGAATTTTAATTTTAATGGTTATCATAAATTTGTGTAATTAAGCATAAACAATTTTTGTTATTTTTTTTTTACTTCCCGTTTAAAGAATTCTCTAATTTTGTCACGTAACTTACGGGTTTACCTAATAATCAGGTTACATCATTACTTGCATCCTCAGTTTCCTGATTAGCTATAGGGTCTAAACAACATCGGTTTGATGGTAATTATGCTGTGTGCAAACTGAATGTCAGGTGCAATTCCTTGGAATTTTGGTAAAAATAGAAAACCAAAAGAAAATACCTTGCATAAGGACGAAATCGGACAAAAGCAGTGTTCTAAAGCACTGTCCGTTACGGATCACTGCCATCTCACCTCTGTCCGCGTGGGTTCGAGTCAAGGATTCGGCGAATGTGGATAGGTGAGAAAGCTTGCCAGTAGCTTCTCGTGGGTCGGTTGTTCTTTCCAGTGATTTCCCGGTTTCTTCCTACACTATTAATACTGGCCGCCATGAATAGCCTATCGTGTGCTGAAAAATGGCGTTAAGCCCAACAATAATATATTGTCTGTAAGTTCGTAAATTTTTCAAATTTGAATACATAAAAGTATTTAAGCTGTCTTTATTCAAACACATTATAAAATTACCCTACAATGCACATCTAGTATATAGTTTGCTAAAGTATTTGATGCAGGGCAAGTTGTTGAACATCACGAAACTGGTCGAATAATCGCATCAGTCCTATGCGAGGTGATGTGATTATGTTTTTTAACGTAGATTTAACAGCTTTTCGGTCTTATCGCTACGATTTCTGCAGTGTGGCGGTTTATAGTAATGTCTAACACTGTTGCATCATACCGCAGACATGTAGCATAATGTCCCACCCGGACACATTATCCTGACATCAAGGCGACAAGTCACAACACTAACCTTTTAATACTGAGCATCAAGTAAGGCAGCTGTTAGTACCATTTTTGTAAGTCTTTGGTATGACTCGACCGGAGATTGAACCCACGACCTCCCGCATCTGAAACGGACGCGCTAACTACTTGGCCACCGGAGCGGTGTATTAGTCATATGTAACAGTGGGGGGGATGAAAATCTATTTTTATGGTGTGTTTTTCTAACACATAAGACAATTTTTAATGGTTAAAAATCAGTATACACAAAATTTGTACTAAACATACATAGTTTATGATAAAAAAAAACAATTTTAAATCTTTTTAAATATAAATGAGTAACGTCCCATTTTTATCTGTTTGGAGTGTAATGTTTCATAAATTACACAGGAAATGAATAACTAACAAACCCATATTTTATATAAAAACTATTTATTTTCACAATGGTACATGAATATATATAATAGATAGTATTTATGAGCAATTAAAGTCTGAAATGCTTTTTACAGCCCGTTTTCAAGAAATACAAATATCCTACATTACATACAGTCACTGAGAGACCCTGATTGTTTGTATTCTAGCTTTGGAGCTTTGATGCTTATGTACAAACATGCACATCAGTATTTTTGGTTTTTTTTTTTTGGACTAGGCTTGCTTTCAAGATTTAGTATAAATAATGGTAATTGGGTGTAACATTTTAGACCGATGATTCCTTCTGGACAATTTACTCAGCTTAAAGTTTGCAATTGAGGGTTACAATGAATATTTATGTGTATAGGAATATTTTATAAATATAATTTGGCAGCATTTAAATGTTTTTCAAGCTTTATCGGGTGTTATGGTTTTTCTGGACTTGTATTATTTTGTCTTCATAGATATATGATCTAAGATATATAATGCAATGTTTTGGTGGGGGGGTGTACAATTCATTATCTCTAAATTTTCAGAACTTTACTTTTATCATCATATATCATATAGTCGGTATAGTGCTGATGTGCAGTTACACACACACATACACAATATTCGCAGCTATAATAAAGAATATTTTATTCATATTTGAATTATACATAATTAGGGGAAACAACTCTATCATACACAATTTAATAAGCCTGGGTTGATTACCTCCCACAAGAGATAAACAATTTAAGGTCGTTCAAGTTCAAGGCCAGACGGGTCCTTGATCAGCTGCGAGAGTACAGTAGTATAGTCGTTTAGCTGGTTTCACTGGGCAATCAATTCGGCTAAGCTGATAAATGCAGATTAGTATGCAGGGTACTGACTGTAATTGAGCAGTGTTGGATAATGACATCCAGTCATTATATAGCAGTAGTTATAAATATGCATATTAAATGGCTTCTGTAACTGAGAGTAAACACAGCAAGGCCATCGACCCAGTACTGGATTACTAGTTCTTGAATAGCTTTATATTTTATAATTGGTTCAGTTTTTAATTCAGGATGAGGCGGAACTCTTGTAAATGTGAGCCTTTGAGACTTAATCGTTGTGGAACAGGTAAATTGCATCTTTTTCTTTAAAAAAATTTTATCTACTAGTTTGTGGGAAACTTTGTTATCCTAGGGTATGTGACATCGTAGGTTGCCATGATAACGATCGGAGTATTAGGGATGTTAGTGACTTTATCATTAGAGACTGCAGGGAGGAATAACATTTAGACCCGACAGAATGTTTTCAAGCCATTCATATGTTTTGGCATTAATCTAATGGCACACTGCTTGTCTATTAACCATACTTTTTAAATACCTTTTTTTATATAAAAAAATGCAATATTTGAACCACATTATTGTGCTTATATCATACTTTTATAAAATAAATTTTAAAAATCTTGTACACACACATACATAGATATACACAAACACACATCTGGATAATATCCTTTAAAACTGTGGTCATAGTTGTTGGTCACAGATAGAAGGAATCTGGCATTTCCCTTCAGGAAGGATTATGCAAATGACATTGGTATAAAAAAATGTAAAAACTGAAAATAAATTATAAAAAAAAACTGTACTAAGTTTTCTTTGTCCAAAGAAAAGTAAACAAAACAAATTATATGTGATAAGTTAAGCAAAGTAATCTCTGCATTTATTATTGTTGATTTGGGAACTGATTTGGGCAAATTTTCAGTGATTTGGTCTGCACTATTCATTGATGTTTTGCGTTAACATGAAATACTGTACAAACCAAAAATTTCAGTTTTTAAAATTTGTAATATTAAAAAGAAATATTTTAAGTTATTTAGCCTCTATAAATTCCTTATTATATTAACTTCCTTAATTTGGAAAAAAGTTTCCTATTGCTCTGTTGTTTAAATTATGATAGGTGGGAATTTTTTTTTAAACACACACACACACACACACACACACACACACATATATATATATATATATATATATATATATATATATATATATATATATATATATATATATATATATATATATATATATATATAAACATTAGATTGCCAGCAACAATTTGGCTGGGGCATTCCAGACACATTTTATTACAGATATACTGTGCTACTTTAATAAAGCTGTTTTGATTGAAATTATTTAAATTTGAGCAATAAAAAGTGCCAGAGATCCTAAAAATATAGAAACAATGTTGAAAAGCTACTCCAAGGAAAATAAATGAACAAAACAGTATTTTAAGACTGGAAATGTAATTAACCTTGAGTATGTCCTTCAAGGTAAATGATTTCATTTTTGAAGCAAGTAATAAAGAATGTGCTGTTGAGTTTAGTAGTCACTAGAGAGATCACGCAGCCTCCACATAACACCAGAATTTAATGCATTCTGTAATCATGACTTTTGGCAGCAGTTTGAGGAAGGATGTGAGTGATGTATGCATGAAGTCAGTAAAAAGTATATCTTTTGGCTGGGTTGGTAACATTACATTGCCAGCAACAAGCTCAATGTTAGAGTTTAATGAAGAATTTTACCATATATACTTGCATAGAAGTTAGATCCAGCTGCAGACTTAATGAGACTAAATCTGCCATCTCATGATGTGTCAGTAGATATGGGTCTATACAGTTTGTCCTTTAAGTAATCAATAGATTAATAATTATTTTGATACATCATTAATTTTGATATCAATACACCTCTTCATGTAGGAGTAGAAGAATCTATACAAAATTATACTTACCATATACAAGTTAATTTATCTTCAGTAGCCATGAATAACGTAAATGCTCTTTTTTGTCTTTTATTCTTTACATTGAGAATTCATCCAAGAGAGCCATTGCAGGCACATATACTTGTTCGTGTCAGTTAAAAAAAAACTGCGATAATTTTACGAAATAACACAATGTGACATACTTAAGTGCAATTGCAGTTTTTGCATCTTGTCTGCATCAACCACTGATAACATCTCAGTGTAAAGAAGACTGATAATTTGTTATTCATGTACAATCCAATTGCCTTGCTGATCAATTTTACACAAAGTTTCTCAGTTGCTTTGTACAATTGTATCCTGTTAATTTGAATGGGATTTGGAGGCCTACACTTCATGTTTTCATGTAACTACCTTCAGTTCTGATTAGTTGTTGTTTATTACATTCCAGGGTAAACAGCAACCAACAATCAGAACTGAATGTAGCTTGGTTAGTGTATTTAATGTATTTAAGTTTTGCCATCAGAATAGCATAGGTTCAAATTCTGACATAGTCAGGGTTGGGTTTGCTGCTGTGGACTGTCATTGGCCCATGCATTTTATTTCAACTGCCTCAATTTGAGATATCCATTAATGTGTTGACTACAGATAAACACTAATAAACAAACCAGAGTAAACAAGTCTACTCTTTGTGGCACCCAGTCTTCATAAATTCCAACTCATTTGCTGGTACCAATGTTTTGTATTCCAAATCACTTTAAGATGCAGCTAGAGGGCAGTAGATGACATTTTATTGTGTAAAGTTTACAATCCTGAAAAGCTACAAATTTTACTACATTTATTTGTTTCAGAAAATTGGTTCCTTTTAAAAGTTTGCTATGGAGAAATGTACATTGATTGTTTTTTCTGAAGAACATGTGGAGATTAAAAAATTCATTTCTCCAGTAAAATTTACTTAAAACGACATCCTGAGATTTGCTGTTATAATTTATGAAGATTTGCATATAGTTGTCAGCAGATGATTACATTACCTCCCTTGACTAAAGTTGTTTTTTTGTTTTTTTTCCGATCTAGAACAAGCCAACCAGTCGGCATCATGTCCCACTTGTATGGGCATTTGAAGTACAAATAGCACAGTTTGTACAATATTCAGTCACAAATTTGGACTAAAAACACAATAGTTTTTCAAAATAAAGAAAGATGCAGAAAATAGGGATCTGCCGAATTAACTTTGAAATCAAGATGTTAATTAAGAGCTTTCAAAATGCTGCACATTCTATTTTTTTTTTCAATCATATTGCAAGGGATAAGATAAGGACAAATTCTTCCACACATCAAAAAGTTGAAGTTAATTACTCATCAGGGAAAAATGAGAAAGCAAATGAGGGAGAGAAAAATGAAAAAAAAAATTAAAAAATATAAGTTGTCCCCTTTCATAGGGTACAGAATTTGAACTTCAAATTTACTAGCTTTATAGATTTATGATGGATAAATAAGAACAGCAAATATCTAGTAGAACATGGCAAAATATTGCACATGTATGTTAGGAGATAAGGGGCAATATTTCAAAGGGGTCAGGTTGCCCATTTATGTTTCAAAGAGCTGCAGTTTATTTTCAAAGAGTTATTTGTCATAATTTGACTATGGTGTGATGATATTTTGACTGCTGAAACACTACCATACTCATATTCTTTCTTCTTTATCTGTATTTTGACCTTCACTTTCTTAGCTGGTACATGTATTACCAACAAGAAGAAAAAAAAAAGAATAACATACAGTTTATTCTTGGCTGACAGTCAGTTGCTGTCAGTCAAGCTTGAACCTACTCTTAAGAGGTAAAAGGGGAACTTGCTTTTGGCTGGAAACAGAAGCAAGATGATAAAATTAATATACAAAAAATATTTTAGGCAGCATGCCATAGAAACTACAGTTGCATTTGATATTGAGTGGGACAGGCTTCTTATAATATCACCATGCACATGCTTCATCATTACTCATCTTGTAGGTGCAAACTTTCATATCTCACCAGGACATACACACAGTTCCTCTCATTTTTTCCACCAAAATAAGGAGAAAATGGCTGGTAGAAAATGTTGTTTATTTATTTTTAAAAAAAAAATTACTGGCTTAGCAAAATCCTGCTGACATTTGGTGTAAAATGGATTTTCTACATGGTTAGCTTTGTAATAGTATATTGTTGTTGTTGTTTTAGGGTTTAACGCCATTTTTCAGCACACAATAGGCTCTACATGGCGGTCAGTATTAATGGTGGAGGAAGAAACTGGGAAATCACCGGAAAGAACCACCGACCCATGAGAAGCTACCTACTGGCAAGCTTTCTCACATATCCACAGTCGCGGAATGTAATACATACTATTACATTCGGTGTGGAATATAAAAGTATGTATCAATATAAATTTGCAGTAGAGTCATTTTTATGGCAATTTACTGCAATATGATTTTATCTAACAATACCCCTAAGAAATAGTTTTGATCTATTGTCATTTGCCCATTGTTTAAAAGAAGTTTGTTAATGATACTCTTAAACTTCTTGGAAGGATTGCTATGAAACTTTTCCACACATTGGTCCTAAATGATAATGGTGCCACTCAGATGCCAAATATGGCAACCAAAAGCAACCTTGAAAATCTTGTTACAGCTATGTCTCCCCAGTGGATGGTCATATCACCATGATGGTTTGCCCAATAGAAATTAGTGCTAATCTGTTATCCAATATGGCCACCACAGTGGCCAGCTTGAAAATTATATTTCTGATCATCCTGAATGGAATAATGTGCTGATACAGGGATTTTATTGCAAGATATCTAGTTGCTACTAAATGTAAATGGTGCCAGTCTAATGTCTATTATGTAAACCAGTGACCATCTTGAAAATCTTGCTACTGATTCTGAAAAAAATGTTCTATCAACAAGGGGTTTTTGCTGAAAGACATTTTATGTTAACTAGTAGGTCCTAAATAAAAGTATCACTTATGGTTACCATGGTAACCAGTTGGAAAACCTTGCTCTAGTTCAGTTATATCATATATGATTTCAGCACTTTCAGAGAAAAACCAGTCACTTTTACCTATTGTTACACTGTGGTTGTCCACTTTCTCTACAAGTGGTGTAACATTTTTGCTGTATTGTTGCTTTGATGTGGCCTTTGTACTTTTCATTCTTTAAGAAGGATTGCATCAAAAGATAATGATAAGGCTGCAACATGCATGCTTTGTAAATGAGTTGGAAAACCATACCTACATCATTTACCATTCTAGGTTGTGTAGTTTGGCATGAATGTCCTTCACAAAAGTCTGATAGTCAGGAATAAAGTAAATTAACATTCCAGGTAGTTTTTAAATTTATTACAAACATGTCTTCCTAAGGCAAAAAAATATGTATGTTTCTGGTTGGTGGTTAATTCTTGTTTTTCGCTGCCAACCCAAGCAACACGCCCCACTTATGAAAAAAACTTTTTGAACAAATTTGTAAATTGTTTTTTTAAGTTCCCAGAATTGATTTGTGCATCTAATTGAGCAAGTTTAGGCCAGTATTTGAAGTGCTTAGTACACACACACACACACACACACACACACACACACACACAAATCTTTATGTTTTAAAAAAATCCAGACCCACCTATCCTAATTTTTAAGCCAGTGCAGTAGGAAATGCACTTATTTTTTCTCGTAATATATACATAAGTGATAATAAAACTGCTACATGCATGTAATTATTCATGTCAGAAAGGTCCACCTTTTTGTGTATTATAGTTACTTTTGTCAAATTTAGACTGTTTGGAAATATACATGTGGAATACACATGTTTTAGAGATACATAGTTAAGGCTCAGTTACTTAAGAGTTTTAGGAATTTTGCTGTTTGCACTAACAGATTAGCACTAGAACTGTAACCATTTTGACAGGAAGATAATCAAATTCATTTAAAATAAAAGTTAGAAGGATTTGTTATAAGTTTTGAGGAAGTTTGCTCATTCAGTTTGTCACTGGAAAATCTTTTATGACCTGTGAGATCCACAAGTGTTTTGTTTGATCACTAAACTTCATTTGTTAATGACAGTACCATAATTGGCACTGTTAAATGCACAAAATCAGATGGCTTCTTGTTATAGAAACACAACTTTCTGAGGCAGAAGTTGACTTCATCTTCTCATGCTAATATTTTATGACTGTTTACAAGGGTCACTGCTTTGATTCTACCCTACATTTTCATCTTATGAAGTCAAGTCTTTATTAGGGACTAGTGTACACAAATACTGACTGTTGATAACCCATCAGACTATTAACATTACTAAAATTATTAGTCCAACAGGAAATCTACCACTAATCTTGAGCCCTGTATGTGTATATAGGTGGCACTCACCAGTTATTTTATACTTTTGAGAGAGCGATGTATGTAAGGTGAAGTTGTTTGCATTTTAAACATGCACAGGGAAAAAATGTTGGCATACCTCTATGTTACTTTCATGTAATGTGTCTGAAATTTCTTTGGATATTATACTTTTGGAAATTTTGCATGATCTTAGCACATGTTAACTAAAATGACTGCTCCCTTGTGCTCCAAAAATCAACCTGAATTTGTCAAAAGTACACTATCCTTGGCAGCTATTAAAATAGAGAAAACGAATTTTGACAAACTAGACAATATCAGCTTTTAAAAGTGCAAGGAATGAATTACCAAATACATAAAATGTAAAAAAAAAAAGTTATTGGCTCTTTTTTTTTTTTGCAATTTACCTCTGTAGTTCGGAAGGGAAAATGAGCAAGTGGAGCTAGCACTTTTTTGAAAAGTGCACATCCAGAGTAAGGCCAAGCTGTATACTCTATAACCCATATTACACCAATCAATGATACACCAAAATAAAGGGAATTTAACTTCTTTGAACAATACCTAAGATATAACTAGTGAGGAGACCCAGGGTAACTTTTTTTTTTAAAATTCTAACCCTATGCTAAATACAAAACTGTAGAGCACCACCATATATATATATATATATATATATATATATATATATATATATATATATATATATATATATAATTGCATTCATTTTGTTGCTGAACTCCTGAATTAATAAGAGTGTGACCATTCAGGGTATGGGTATACAGATGTATCAGATGTCAAGAGCAGTTGATGTGACATCAGAAGTGTGATGCGAGTATAATTTTTAACATAACTTTAACAATTTCTCAGTCATATTACTATTATGTCCCACCCAGTCACATTATCCTGACACCAGGCCAACCAGTTCTCACTCTAACCTCTTAATGCTGAGCATCAAGCAAGGCAGCTGTTAGTACCATTTTTGTAAGTCTTTGGTATGACTCGACCTTGGAGAAATACCATGACCTTCCACATCCGAGGCGGACTCTCAAACTACTAGGCCACCGGAGCAATTGACTTAAAAGATTAAATTATTCATTGAAAACAAAAAATTCTATAAGACTAAGTTAAAAGACTTTTCTCACAATCTGAGCCAATTAGTATAGCAAATACTGTACAATAATTTAATTGGCTTATTTGGACCAATCAGAATCACCTAAAATAATGTGCAACACATTGTGATATCAAAAGTTTGAAACTGCAAATACTATAAGAAAACTATACCAACTATCTAATCAAGTTCTTTAAGGAATGGTTGTGCATTGTAATGATAGATTTACTTTTTTAACTTGAATTTTATTGTACATTATATAGAATAATGATCACTTGTAGGGTATTGGGAGACTACAACATCCATAATAATGTAAGCATTGTTTGTATAGATGTAATCATTTAGTGTGACAGATGCTTCTGTTACATCAGTTTTGTCACCCTCAAAAAATAATCCTGGCAACCCTCCTGAATCTTCCTGTGACTGCAATATTCCCAGTGCCCCAGTTTTATTATTATTATTATTATTATTATTATTATTATTATTATTATTATTATTATTATTATTATTATTATTTTGCAGGTATGTTTGTTTTATTGTAGCTTTTATTGGTTTATTTTAATGTTATGTTATTTCAGTGATATGTTTTTGGCAGCTATGGTTTTCCTTAAAAAAAGTTTTAAATTCGTGAAAAAGCTAATGTAAAACGGTATTGCTGAGTGCAAAAATACTGATTGCTGAATTATTTCCTGAAAGAATGAATATGATTTCATCTAGTTTTTAGAGAAATAAAAATAGATTTTTATATTTCTTCTGATTCTGAGAACATTTTGCTGAAGTCACTGATTTTGAGACAGTTGTAAGATCTAATGGTGTTGAGATGAATATTGGAATTAATACTTTTGCTATCAATATATCAGCCATGATGTTTCTCTAAATTATCTTCTTTACTATCCTTTTTTTTAGAAGGTTTTGTAATGTGTCGGGAATATTAGCACTTTTAGCAGTCATCTAAGCCTGTAACAGTTAACACATTATGGACACTTTTATTGATGGAAGCAATTAGTGAGATGGTCACCAAGGTAATTATTTAGACATTATCCCCAAGTGTATCTTGTTTGTTTTCTGTTATTACAGGAGAGAATCTGTGCCCAGTAGTTTCTATAGTTTGTTTTGAAGATTCTGGAAAATTGTGTTTATTTTTAATCTTGTGACCACAGCTTTATTGTCATAATCTTAATGTTACATAGCTGAGTGGAACATTTTGTGGTTGTTGTTGTTCTGGGGCTTAACACCATTTTTCAGCACATGATAGGCTATACATGGCTGCCAGTATTAATGGTGGAGGAAGAAACCAGTAAATCTACAGAAATAACCACCAACCCACAAGAAGCTTCTAGCAAGCTTTCTCACATGTCCACATTTGCCAAATATTAGACTTGAATCTTACTGACTTCCACTTTCCTTCAGTCAATGACATTTATTGGTTCATAAAGCTTAATATCCACCTTAACAAAGGTCAATGATTGTACAGCATGAACTTTTTGTATTGTCATAAATAATACAATTTTAAGCCTGTAAATATCAGACCTGTTATGATTCCTCTAAATCTCATAGAAACCAGGATAATAAATACATGTATAAATGGAACCTGTGCAGCTGTCTTAACAATCATCAGAAACCTTGTAGATATTTCTACTGTTTAAAAGCAAGATATACAGTATACACTAGCATATAAGTCGATTCAAACTGCAAACAACATAGATCCTGATCTGCCTTAACATAATGTGCCTGCCAATTAGAATCAATGTTGTTCATTCTATTCAGAATACTCCTAACAAATGACAAAGTCCCAGATCTGCTGGTGCATTATGTGATAGCAGAACCTGGGTCTGTGCAGTCTGCAATTGGACTCATAAGTGAGTATACATGTTAATGTTGAATTGTGCTGTTATGTAGTACTAGCAAAATTCAATGTGTTGACACAATCTACAACCTAGAAAAAATGTAAAACACTACAAAATCCCCAAGTGGGATTTTATTATGGATCAGTTTTATTATGGATACATCTATTATGGATCAGTTGATTTCATTCAAAAGATGGAAGTATGATTTAATTAAATGATTTCATGAAATCACCTAATGTGTCAACACCACATTATGTCAATATTGTCTTGGGTCATTGTTTGCCCATCAAAATATTCCAGTGCCTCAGATGATCTTCAACCAATCAAATTCATGCTTTTTTTCTCAAGTCCACTTAAATCAAAGTTGGCTTGCCTCACAAATCAGTCTGTGAGTCGCATGTAAAAGTGTTATAAGATTGTCCCTAACTTTGTAAGATGCATCACATTTGTTCCTTTTGGAGCACTCCTGAAAAAGAACCGACTTATGAATGACTTCATTAAGGGGTGGCACATCTTAATTTTAAACTGAATACAGTGCGACCCCACTATAACATGCTTTGTTAAAACACAAATTTGGATATACCACAGTCATGGTATGGCTCCCAGAATTTCATATACATGTATTTTTCTCGAAAAATCTTTCTTAAAAGTAGGGAAAAAAAACCCAACAAAAGTTTATTATCATTTTAGGGAAGAGATTGCGTATGAATAATATATGACAACTGTGGCTTGGCTCCTGAAATTTTATATTCATTTGTTTTCTTCATATTTTTTATACACGATAAATAGTTGTTTTTTTTTTCAAAGTATGAAAAATAACTTGTAAATAAGTTTATTCAGGTATTGTGCAGGGCTTCTCCAATTTTTCTTCCTTATTGGTGGCAAAATATACCATCTGATAATTTTTTTTATTGGGGAATTGTTGGCTGTTTAAGCTTGTATATATAATCATTTGTTCATAGTCCAGAAATTCAAAAGCCCCAAGAAAGGAAGCCTTCAGGTTGATATAAAATACACTGAAAATTTTTTTATTGTTACATGAACAAAGTCTCTATCAATATTGACAAACCATCTTAACAGTACATTGTTATATTATAATCTGTGTATGTTGACATCTATCGTGAGTACTGTATGTTTTCTTTTCAAATTTACATTTCTGGTAGCAGAGATCAACTGGAGAGGTATTATCTCATAATCTATCTTGTCAGATTGATGCTAGCTTGTAATTAATATATTTACATTGACTGACATTTGTATGGAATGGTAAGTACTCACAATTAAATCCTTCAGAACATTAACATTTTCTGTATTAATCCCTGTTATCAAACTAAAACACCTGCTCTCTATCATTAAATGACCCTTTCTTTAAATTTCTGATGCATGCTGGAAGGCAGTATCACTCTACTACCACATGTGGAAAACAAAAGAAAAAGCTCTCCTCTATTGGATTGGCAGGGAGGAACAGTAGCTACAGTTGACCATATGACAGCCAATTCATTTTAAAGAAATGGAACCAGATAAAATAGTTGCTGAAATTTCAATGGAAACATTACCTAAGTAGTGAGGGATCGCTGCACTTTTATCAGGAGATGGCATCTTTTTGTGGTGGTGAGGGACTACATATACTTTACCTGAAATTATCATTATTTGTACTCTTTTGTTCCAGCTTCCTGTCCCCATGTGGTGCAGGCACCCACAGTCATTGCAATGGTTGGGCTACCAGCCAGAGGAAAGACCTTCATGTCAAAAAAGTTAACTCGCTACTTGAATTGGATTGGGATAAGGACTAAAGGTGAGTGAAAAAAAACCAAACAAATGAGCAGATATGAAGTATATAATTGTATAAAGTTGTGGAAGGAAATGTCAGCTCTGTTTCTATGGGTTAAGGGTCACATTTGAATATGTGTATTAAATGCCTCTAGCCAAAAATGGAATGAGGTGGGTAGTATTTTCTCCTTTCATTTTTGGTCCAGGTGTTTTTCATATCTGATCTTTTGGAAACATCATAGTTTTATCTATTTGAATTTTTTAATGCAAACATAAGTTTTTCAAAATTTTTCAAAAAGTTTCTGACTTCATGCCGCGTGCAAGATAATCTGCAGAATTTGATGTGTAGGATTCAGCATTCATATTTATTTTGGCCATCCCATTAGAAACTTTATAATAACTTTATATTTTTTATTTGGACCAATACTGTATGTAGTAAGAGATTGCAAGATTCGCTGAATGGGGGGGGAGCTCATTGAAGATTCACAGATTTTAATGATTGGAGAACAACACATTATTCTAAACAATGTGCAGACTGATTATTACTGTAATTTGTGATATCACTAATAACTTGCATGTAACTATTATTAAGCTTTACCTTTACTCCTTGGAAATATCTGTCACTGTTATTAAGCTTTACCTTTCCAAATAGGAAATATCTGTCACTGTTATTAAGCTTTACCTTTCCAAATAGGAAATATATATCTGTCACTGTTATTAGGCTTTACCTTTCCAAATAGGAAATATCTGTCTCTGTTATTAAGCTTTACCTTTCCAAATAGGAAATATCTATCACTGTTATTAAGCTTTACCTTTCCAAATTGGAAATATATGTCACTGTTATTAAGCTTTACCTTTCCAAATTGGAAATATCTGTCACTGTTTTTGAGCTTTACCTTTCCAAATTGGAAATATCTGTCACTGTTATTAAGCTTTACCTTTCCAAATTGGAAATATCTGTCACTGTTATTAAGCTTTACCTTTCCAAATTGGAAATGTCTGTCACTGTTATTAAGCTTTACCTTTCCAAATTGTAAATATCTGTCACTGTTATTAAGCTTTACCTTTCCAAATTGGAAATGTATGTCACTATTATTAAGCTTTACCTTTCCAAATTGGAAATATCTCTCACTGTTATTAAGCTTTACCTTTTCAAATTGGAAATGTCTGTCACTGTTATTAAGCTTTATCTTTCCAAATAGGAAATATCTGTCACTGTTATTAAGCTTTACCTTTCCAAATTGGAAATGTCTGTCACTGATATTAAGCTTTACCTTTCCAAATTGGAAATATCTGTCACTGTTATTAACCTTTACCTTTCCAAATTGGAAATGTCTGTCACTTATTAAGCTTTACCTTTCCAAATTGGAAATATCTGTCACTGTTATTAAGCTTTACCTTTCCAAATAGGAAATGTCTATCACTGTTATTAAGCTTTACCTTTCCAAATTGGAAATGTCTGTCACTGTTATTAAGCTTTACCTTTCCAAATTGGAAATGTCTGTCATTGTTATTAAGCTTTACCTTTCCAAATTGGAAATATCTGTCACTGTTATTAAGCTTTACCTTTCCAACTTGGAAATATTTGTCATTGTTATTAAGCTTTACCTTTCCAAATAGGAAATATCTGTCACTGTTATTAAGCTTTACCTTTCCAAATTGGAAATATCTGTCACTGTTATTAAGCTTTACCTTTCCAAATGGGAAATATCTGTCACTGTTATTAAGCTTTACCTTTCCAAATTGGAAATGTATGTCACTATTATTAAGCTTTACCTTTCCAAATTGGAAATATCTGTCACTGTTATTAAGCTTTACCTTTCCAAATAGGAAATATCTGTCTCTGTTATTAAGCTTTACCTTTCCAAATAGGAAATGTCTGTCACTGTTATTCAGCTTTACCTTTACTCGTTGGAAATAACTGTCACTGTTATTAAGCTTTACCTTTCCAAATAGGAAATATCTGTCATTGTTATTAAGCTTTACCTTTCCAAATAGGAAATATCTGTCACTGTTATTAAGCTTTACCTTTCCAAATTGGAAATATCTGTCAATGTTATTAAGCTTTACCTTTCCAAATTGGAAATATCTATCACTGTTATTAAGCTTTACCTTTCCAAATTGAAAATATCTGTCACTGTTATTAAGCTTTACCTTTCCAAATTGTAAATATCTGTCACTGTTATTAAGCTTTACCTTTCCAAATTGGAAAATTTATGTCACTGTTATTAAGCTTTACCTTTCCAAATTGGAAATATCTGTCACTGTTATTAAGCTTTACCTTTCCAAATTGGAAATATCTGTCAATGTTATTAAGCTTTACCTTTCCAAATAGGAAATATCTGTCACTGTTATTAAGCTTTACCTTTCCAAATTGGAAATGTCTGTCACTGTTATTAAGCTTTACCTTTCCAAATTGGAAATATCTGTCACTGTTATTAAGCTTTACCTTTTCAAATTGGAAATGTCTGTCACTTTTTAAGCTTTACCTTTCCAAATTGGAAATATGTCACTATTATTAAGCTTTACCTTTCCAAATAGGAAATATCTGTCACTGTTATTAAGCTTTACCTTTCCTAATTGGAAATGTCTGTCACTGTTATTAAGCTTTACCTTTCCTAATTGAAAATATGTCACTGTTATTAAGCTTTACCTTTCCAAATTGGAAATGTCATGTCCCAGCTAGATGCACCAACTCCGTTAGCTTCCATATCTCTGCTGTTTTTGTTACTATTCAAAAACATAGGCTCACTTAAAAGAATTCATAGTTGGTTTCCAAGGTCAGCTTGCTTTGCAATAAAATAATCCTTGTATTGATATTCTTTTTTAAAAAAACCTAGCAGCTTCAGGTGTCCAAAGTCTGCTTCTGAGGTGGGCTTGCTTGTAATAAAAACTTCCTTTTTCTTTGATGTCATCTTGCTAAGTTCAAAGAGAGTTTACTGCTCACTGCCAGGTGCTTTATTCACAACCAGGGCTTCTATGTGCTTGAGATCTGTAGCTATAATTAATACAAAGGAACATTGTAAATAGTAATGATACTTTTGTAACTCATGCTGGCAAAAAAATTGTCACTTGCAATCTAATGACTGTGTTTCCAAATAATGATTTTTATTTGGGAGATACTGTCATACAGTAGACCAGGATATAATTCAGTCTTGATTATTTTGCACCTAACACCATGTCAGTGTGTTAATGGCAGTTGTCTTCAATATATCAGTTGATTATTTCTCTCCTGTATGCAAAATCACTTCTTCTCCTCTGGCAAATATCTCTAAATATTCTGTGCTAAAATTGGTTCATGGACCTCATGCATGAAATGCTGTATTGTGTCACTTTGAAATTTGTTCCATTGTTTCAATTTATTTTTAAAATTCTCCAGAATACTGAAGAAAACAAACCAAAGATTGGTTCTTTATCTCTGCATTCAGTTGTATATTCCAAAATAAACAATCAGCACATTTAAGAGAATCCATAGTCAGCATCCAATGTTGGCTTGATTTGCAATAAAAAAACCTCTTTATCAATATCCTTTTAAAAAAAAAGAAGTGACCAAAGTTGGCTTCTGAGGTCAGCTTGCTTGCTTTCTGATAAAAAATAACTTTTGTTTTTAATGTCCTGTCCATAAGTTCAAAGAAAGAGTTTACTGCTCGCTATAACAACACTTACTCAGCCTGTGTATAAAAACAGTTAACCATAAAAACACTTACTCATCCTGTGTATAAATTACAGTTTACCATAACAGCACTTACTCATCCTGTGTATGAATAAACAGTTAACCATAAAAACACTTACTCATCCTGTGTATGAATAAACAGTTAATCATAAAACACTTACTCATCCTGTGTATGAATAAACAGTTAACCATAAAAACACTTACCCATCCTGCCTATAAATTAGTTAACCATAAAAACACTTACTCATCCTGCCTATAAATTACAGTTAACCATAAAACACTTACTCATCCTGTGTATAAATTACAGTTAACCATAAAAACACTTACCCATCCTGCCTATAAATTACAGTTAACCATAAAAACACTTACTCATCCTGTGTATAAATTACAGTTAACCATAAAAACACTTACTCATCCTTTGTATAAATTACAGTTAACTGTAAAAACAATTACCCATCCTGCCTATAAATTACAGTTAACCATCATCCTATGTATAAATTACAGTTAACCATAAAACACTTACCCATCCAGTGTATAAATTACAGTTAACCATAAAAACAATTACCCATCCTGCCTATAAATTACAGTTAACCATAAAAACACTTACTTATCCTGTGTATAAATTACAGTTAACCATAAAACATTTACTCAACCTGTGTATGAATTACACAGTTAGCTATTATAACACATACTTCTCCTGTTTCTGCCTCTTTTTCATTGTCACTTTCAGTACTCCAATAGCTATCTTTGTGGTGCTGTCATGCCTCCAATAGCTAACTTGGTGGTGGTGCTGTCATGCCTCCAATAGCTGATTCATTGTCATTATCACTATCACTGTAGCTGACTTATTAGTTTCATTGTCACCATTGCAGTATTTGACTGCTGTCTATGTCACTGTCATCACTGCAGTATTTGACTAGCTGTCTATGTCACTGTCATCACTGCAGTATTTGACTAGCTGTCTATGTCACTGTCATCACTGCAGTATTTGACTAGCTGTCTATGTCACTGTCATCACTGCAGTATTTGACTAGCTGTCTATGTCACTGTCATCACTGCAGTATTTGACACATTGTTATTGTAGGGTTTAACAACATATTTCATCACAAGATAGGCTACATTGACCAGAGTGAAACTGATTATTTGCTTGGTCTGGTAAATGCACAATGGAAAACTCAGAAGGTCACCTTGTTTAGTTTTTTTTTATAAACTGAAGGGAATTGGTCGCATGTTAGTTTGTTGTTAAAAGAAATTTTTGAACAGAGTTTTGAGAAATTCTTTTTTTTATTATACCTGCTTTGACATATGCTTAATATTCCATTAAAACACCATGGTCATTAGACCCATATTTTGATTAACCATTGCATTATAGTGTGAATTATCATCAATTACCTATTATGATTATTCATTTCATTATAGTGTCAAGGTCATTAATTTTAATTAACCATTTTGTTGTAATGCCATGGTCATCAAATCCCTATTATTATTACCCAATATAGTGTCAAGGTCATTAATTTTAATTAACCATTTTATTTAGTGTCATTATCATCAAATCCCTATTATGATTACCCATTTCATTATAGTGTCAAGGTCATTAATTTTAATTAACCATTCTGTGTAGTGCCATTGTCATCAAATCCCTATTGTGATTACCCATTTCATTTTAGTGTCAAGGTCATTAATTTTAATTAACCATTCTGTTGTAATGCCATGGTCATTAAATCCCTATTATTATTACCCAAAATAGTGTCAAGGTCATTAATTTTAATTAACCATTCTGTTGTAATGCCATGGTCATTAAATCCCTATTATTATTACTCAATATAGTGTCAACATCTTTGGTTATGTCACTTGCCTGTAAACAAGGGATGTTGTTTTTCTTGTGTTGAACTGCATCTAGCCAGTAGTGTAAACCTCCCACTTTATGAGCATCATTTTGAACTAATCATTTTTTTTAATAGTCCTCCTTTTAAAAAAATTCTATACTCATCAATACTTTTGCTGTACTGATACACATATCAATACAAGTGGTGGAAAAGAAATTTAAAATACCATATGTGTTTTTTTTTATAAAATCTTAAGCAGTCAGAATTCTTATTAGCGATTTGTCTTGTTGCCTCATTGATTTAATTGAGAATTCATCATGACAGGCCATTGTAGGCATATGCACTCATTTTTGTTAATTAAAACAAAAATGGCTTGATAACACTCACTTGCATCTACAAAGTAATACCAAATAATGTGGTTAGTAATATTGCTTCCACCCCACCCACAAAGTCCATAGTAATTACTTTATTAAAACAGCTTGTTCAGTTAAAGTTTCCTCTTTCTTTTGCCACCCCATTTTTGATAGTTGAAAATATTTGTTGAGGTTTAGGGTCAGAGACAATTGTCTATCGAAAAGTTGGAGTTTGCCAATACCATACAGTGTCTACTTAAATGCTCTTATATCAGGCCATAGGAAAATGATTTATTTTCTGGGAAATTCGAGCATAACATTCATTACATCTGTTGATGAAATTTGACCAGGAAAATGGTGTTAAATACAAGTCCACTGCACATGCTGGGTAGATAGAAATAGACAGCATGCTGGTCAATCACTCTTTCAGCCAATACTGACAATTTAAAAGTAGAAGGCAGTATTCTTTTTTTTTCTCAAGCAATTTAGCCCCGCAGATTCACATGCTTCTAAACTTTATTTCCCTATTGGAGTTACAATAAATTGAGAAAGAAATAAATAAGATTAAGAAGTTAAGATATTTATTTGATCAAAATAGTTCTGTCTGATGGCTAAACCGAGTATTGCATCTGATCAATTGGAGCAGCCAAAAATGTTGAATACAAAAAACCGACAACAAGGTAGCCTGGTTGAAAGTAGTGGCGTTATCTTCTCATGGATGAGAATGGCATAAATAGATGTTAATTACATGTATATATATTTCTGTAATCTGCATAGTGGAAATGCAACCAGTAAATCACATAAATGAGCACCTATGACTGTCAGACCTTCTAAAGACGGAAAGACCCATCCATCTAATATGCATAGCAATATAGTATTGTAGGTTTTGCATCATGAATCATATCAATATGCAGCACAGGTGTATCATTTTACCCCTAATGTACATGATGGTGATAGTTGTTCATCATTTTTTACCAGTCATCATCTAATTAAATTAACATCTACCACTTCTCCACAGAGTTGAGTATACTACTGTTGTTGTTGCTATTAATGTTGTTTTTAGGGTTTAACACCATTTTCAGCACAAGATAGGCTATACATGGTGGCCAGTATTAATGGTAGAGGAAAACCCCGGGAAGAACCACCGACCCACGGGAAGAACCACCGACCCACGAGAAGCTTTACGTGATATGCCTTTACTACTGTACTGTATATGAACCTTTGAATTGATCAAGTACTCTGTGACTTCTCTCATGAAAAATGGAATGGTTATTCATAATGGGAATTTGATGACTTCATTATTACAGTGGCAGTTAGTGACTTGTAATTTAGTCTGGTTGATGGTCTGTAGCCATATAGTGATGTCTGTAGATTTAAGGAAAATGGTGGCCAGATTCATGTCTTGTTAATTTTCAAAACAATCTGTATTTTGCCTATGCATTTGTGATTGCAAGGGTTAAATAGATGTCAGAAGTGTATGTATTGTTTTTTGTGATGCAGTCATTCATGGCAATGTTGAACTACATTTTTTGCCTAAAACTCATGGCTGTTGATCATCAGGTTGTTGCTCATAACAGTGCATTTATACAATACATCCATGACATCAATCCATGCATGGCAATTGTGGTCATAAATATCATGTTGCCTCTTATAATATAGGATTATTTAAATCTGGTTTTACTGTACCTTTTATTGCTGTGCTACAAGGACCTCCATTACTTCCATATTCATTGTAATATTAAGCATAGATTAAAGTGAAGTAACAATCAGATTGGAACTTAGCCTCATAGGGCACACATTTTTTATTGTCTGATTTTTTCAGCTTTCAATGTTGGAGATTACAGGAGAGCTGCAACGAATGAAAAATGTCACAATTTTTTTCGTGCCGACAACAAAGAAGCAGAAGATCTAAGGAAGTAAGTGTTTTTGTGTGCGCATGCTTTGTCCTTGCCTCCCAACAGCTTTTGTTGTAGATGTAATTTCACTTTTTCAGTTTTCAATGTTGGAGAATATCGACGAGCTGCAACAGACAAGTATCGAAGACATGAATTTTTCCTCCAAACTAATGCAGAAGCTCAAGCAATTCGTCAGTAAGTCCAGCAGGGGGTTATGTCGAGTTATGTTGTATAATGCTATTAAAAATATTTTTAAGTTGGCCATCTCCACCAAATATTGTAAAGACAGTACATGAATAATCGTCTTTATGCTTTGTATCACACAACTAATTTTTGTCTTTTTTTTTTTGGCAGAAAAACATCAAACAGCAGTGCTGTTTTATTTTACTTTTTAAATAAATTTTTTTTCTTCAATTTTTTTAAAGCTTATGTGCAAGCCTATAACTCAAAAACTGTCTAGAAATTTGATGAAACTTGCTATCAATATTTGAGGAGTGGGGAAATTGATTTTTTCCAAGAAATTAATCCAACCCGAGTTCAGAGTGGAAGTCAGAAACATCCTCGAATTTTAACAGGTTTTGATAAAATACAATGAACTTTTTTAAAAATTTAATGTACGCTTCTATATTTGGAATCTTGCATAAGTAGAAAGATAATATTCTTTTAAACCAAAATTGCCACCGTGTCATGCCGGGGTGTCTTTCTTACTCTTCTAGGCCCTGTCTCTTGGTCATAAATTGGCAACTACTGAGGTTACAACCATTTAACAATTTTGTTATGCACCTACCAATTTCGTACTCCAGAAAATGCCAGAATTTTACAGTTATTTCCTTGAATTTATTTCCTATTTATTAATTTTTATAGTTATTTCCTATTTCCTAGAAGTCAGAAAAATATGATCATATCTTTCAATCCATATTACAATCTTCTCAAATGGGGCTGGAGCTATTTTTTTTTTGCCTTTCCTGGTTGCAGTTAAATAAACAGCTACATCTGTGCTAGTCTTACTTCATATGCAAAAGGAAATGAATAATATCCTCTGTAACAAATATGCATGAGTTCCAACAGTTTGTCTAATCCCATTGTAAATAACTGTCAGAATAATGATGTCATTTCCATGCCAAGTAACTGTCCCAATAATAATGTTATTCCCAGGCCAAGTCCACCTCAAAGCCCTTCACCATTGTACCTACCATTTCAGCCAGGCCTTGGATAGAAACTTAAATAGTTCATGTACATAAAGGTCACAGGCCACCTACATTGTACAGATGTGTAATATTATAGTCATTTTTAAAAAAGCACTTATGTATGCACACCATAAAATGTTTAATTAGACTTAGAAATCTGCTTTTTTAAATTAAAAAATTACTTGGTAGTCTCCTTAAACAATCTGTAGTTACATTTGCCAAACACGATATGATGTACATTTATCCCTTCTATTCATTGTAGCCATTCAAGTGTTTAATTTCCCCACATAAATCATAAATCTCTATGTGATATATCTTACAATTGTGCTTTTGTACAGCAAATATGGTGCACTGTCTTGCATTTGGATGTAACCAAAAAAGTGATGATGGGACAAAAAGGGTTCTTTCTTTTTTCAAAATAGACTTTCTTACCACAAAATATGTGGATTAAAACTATGGGATCAAATAGGATGAGGGATGGAAAAGTAATAAATCCTCCTAAATCCTCTATGGTACATATGAGAAGAATGATAGAAAGAGTGTAACTGAAATATATCAAAATAAAAGATACTACCAATCAGTACAGTAATGTTACTGCTGTTCTGAAATAATAATATTTAATATAATCACAATAATTTTTGTATGGGCAGAGTGTAGACTTTGATTAAACTCTTTATTAAAAAAGAAATGTGAGTTATTACTCTGGGACATTTATCATTTGTAGGTGTATAAATCTGTAGAATCAGTTCGTTTTATATATATATATATATATATATATATATATATATATATATATATATATATATATATATATATATGTGTGTGTGTATGTGTGTGTGTGTGAAACAAAATAACTTTGTGTTGAAAGAAACTAACCTTGCATTGTTATCATTTTTTCTTCTTCATCATGCAAAATTTATTAAAGAAAAGATATATCCACGAACTTAGTATATGTAGCAGATGTCGGCAGCAGCATGCATCCTTACTGTAGTGTGTATCGCTTTTGTCAGATAACAAAATCACAGACCAGACTGGAATATCACATGATTGCTTAAAGGTACCTGCCAGTCACTCATGATATAAGGTGCAACATGACGAAGATTATATTGTATCAAGGTTAACTATATAATGGTATTTCACAAATAAAAATCATTATTTGAAAATAATTCACCGTGAAATGATATCTTTTTACTAGCATGGGTTACAAAAGTATTGTTACAGAAAGTTATTGCTGTGTATACTATTTACCTTACAAATATTAATGAATGTTTGTATCAATTATGATTACATATGGCAAACGATTAGAATAAACACAATAAACTCCTTGCTTAAACTTACCAACAGGACATAAAATACAAAGGTAATTTTATTACAAAGAAAGCCATCCCTGAAAACTGCATGTACTTCATCTTGTTGGGATAAATGTACATCATTTACAGTTGGAGTCCTCTATAGATGCAGTGATTTTATTGAATTATCAGAAAAATGATAGCTTAGTATCATAGGAACACAATCTTGGTTGCTAGACCATGTCTTATTGACAGCATTAGAAAATCATATCTTGTGATGGTAACTCTATACCATTTAGCAATCAAGATCACATTACACACATACACACACATACACACATATACATACACACACAAACATATGCACACAGTTTCTCATCATGCAAAGGATAAGTCATTTTTTTCATGCAACCTTCATCTCTCTACCTCTGGGGGTCTAGCCTCTGGCTACTTCGTTAAAACTTAGAATCCATACAATGTATATGTATAGGCTAGTCACTGAGTATTGAAAATTATCACATAGTAGGTATGGTTTTCCTATAGTACTGCAGCTTCATATTTTTTATATTACCACACATTAAAAAAGCACTTAATGTGATTCTTATTGGTCCAAATAAGCCCATGAAATTATTGTGCAGTATTTTCTTTACTGATTGGCTGGGATTGTGGGAAGCCATTTTTAACCCCTCCTTCTGGAATATTTTGATTTGAATTAATATTTTTTGGTGGCAGTTTTTTTTTTACTCGACTTGTGAAAGGAAATTGAGGAAATATTTTATCAGCTGTCTAAATATGGACATGTTACCCCCACAGGGGTTTGTTGTTGTTGTTTTTGTTGGGCTTAACGCCATTTTTCAGCACACAATAGGCTATTCATGGCGGCCAGTATTAATGGTGGAGGAAGAATTTGGGAAATCACCAGATAGAACCACCTACCCACAAGAAGCTACTGGCAAACTTTCTCACATATCCACATTCGATGAATCCTAGACTGAACCCACGAAGACAGAGGTGAGATGGCAGTGATCCGTAAGGGACATCGATTTAGACCACTTGGCCACTAGGGGTTCACAGGGGTTTGTTATGTCATGTTTAACAATATCATCATAAGAAAAATGGTGTAAAATTACAAGACAAGAACAAAAATAATACCTAAAACTAATAGCATTGCTTGTTTGATGGTGGGTGGTCGGGTGGAGGTGGGGGCAGTATATCTGTTACATTGAAATAGAATCCACTGTATATACAAGCGTAGTCTAAATGTTGATTTAAAGAAGTAAATAAACTCAACTCTGTTCACAGAAGACTCTGGATATAAATGGGTCTCCAAACTGACAGAACCTTAGCCAACCACATCAGTATGCAGTATATATGGGATGCATATTAAAAAATATGACACACAGGGTCATGAGGTGCTGGATTCCTGAGCTTGACTGTAGGGCATTCAACACCACAAGAGCAAGGGCCTAATAGTTTTTAATATTTATTTGATAACCTTTTTATTACTCCCAAACTAGCTTAATAAAATTGTATTATTTTATAGGAATAATGTAATTGGATCAAAAAATTATTTTAACATTTTATTGAATGTTTAACTTGTTAATTTTGTAAATGAACCTGAGCATGATACATTTATATGTTACTTTACTGCAATGGAAGTGTCTACATGCAAAAGTAATTATCATTCAACAGTGAACAGAATCAAGTTTGTTAAAGAAGATGGAATGTCCAAGGAAACAAAAAAAAATGAATATTAGGCACAAAATGATGCAAATAATTCAATGACAATTGAAACATACCATTATGAAAAAAGTTGAGCCATAAAAATTTATGTTATTGTCCGTATTCTATGTTGCTTTGATGGTGATGGATACATTTTGAAAGTACAGTGTGTGTAATGATTGTCTTTAATCAATGTTGCTTTCATTGTGGTGGGTATATTTTTTTTCAAGTATGTTGTGTATCTTGGTTGTTGTCAGGGTATTGTGGTCCATTGGTCTTGAATAATATCTGAAAATAAGCATATTTTTATTCTGGAGCCACTTGCATTTCATTAAATTCCTGTTACATGATAAGACAGTGTTATTCAAAATGGATAATAGTGCACTCTTTATGTGAAAGTATTTGATGGATTCATTGCATCAGAGGTCAATTTGACTTTTATCATGCTAGCTCTCATATTCTCAGCACATCTATGTGCAATAATCACAAGTCATCCATATTCAGTTTTGTATCTAAAAAAGATTTGTAGTATTTTCCTTGCAATCCAAAGTTCGTTTTTTAATTTGCCAGATAAAATTATAATTTGCTCTGGACGAGAGCTGGATGTACTGATTCTACAGTAGTGCTTTTATGTAGTAAGGATTAAAGTCAATATCTTCCTTTGGTGGCCATTGTTTTTATCACCATTTCTCTTTAGCTATAGCCAAAAGTAATTCATCAACTACAGATACACATTTACCATATAACAAAGCTGTGACTACTTTTTACTTAACTAAAGTAAATATCGCTGTATATTACAGATACACATTTACCATATAACAAGGCTGTGACTAATTTTTACTTAACTAAGGTAAATATCGCTGTATATTACGGATACACATTTACCATATAACAAGGCTGTGACTAATTTTTACTTAACTATGTTCATTATCGCTGTATATTAGCTATTAGCAACATTTAAATCTTGGAACTGTTTACAAACTGCACAGTGACTAGATATTACAAAAGGATTTTAATTATTCAGTCAGCTATTCCAAGGCCAGTCCTTACCCCAAGGGTTTCAGCCACTATGTCAGGGGTCGGCAAATTATGGCTCGCATGCCACAAGGATGCACGTTGAGAGATTTTGTTTGGCACACAAAGGGCAGCCACAAATTTAAATTTTAACAGTGTTACACTCTTACTGGTGTGGTGGCACATGCTCATTAATTAATTAATTAATTAATTAATCAAGAAAAAAAGCATGCTATATAAAAATGTTACTAAACACTGCAATACATGATAACTTGGAAATTACTGAAATCCTTACTCTAAAAACTCTCTCTCTCTCTCTCTCTCTCTCTCTCTCTCTCTCTCTCTCTCTCTCTCTCTCTCTCTCTCTCTCTCTATATATATATATATATATATATATATATATATATATATATACACACACACACACACACACACACACAGACACACACACATACCACTCCTTTGATAACTGTTCCCTGATAACTTGTAAAACTACTTATAATACAGGCTCAAGCACGGATCCCATTTCTTTAAACCAGAAAATACCAAAAGTTTTATTCCGGTTTGTTGAACTTGAAGAAACTTATATAAAAAATGATAATGGAAACTAATATATCGCTCTCGTTTCTTTGTCGAAAACTGTAGATAGGACCTGGAAATTGTAATCAATATTATGAAATCTCAACTTTAAAAAGAAGACATAACATTTGTTACATAATTCTTTCCAAGTGACATTTTTAGTACACTGTAATTAATGATACTCAAGGAAATTTTAATCAAGGAAATTTTAATAAATGAAAATGTCATGCTTTGTGGAGGCAGTACTTTGATAAATAAATGGCAATTAAATACTTTTTTGTCTCAATTGAAATTTGTGTTCTAGTTTTATCTTTTAGTTCCTTTTAAGTGTAATCATCATAAATGCAATGTGCCCTGTTGTAATTAAACATAAAATGTGTCAATCTATTGTAACAGCTCTGTCCTTAAGCATTTCTCTGAAAACCTAATTATGTTCTGACAAAGTTTTGATATTCAACTAGCAGAAATATTTGTTGTATTGTTGCTCTAGGCTAAATAAATAGCAGCCTCCTTTTCTATTATCATGCTAATTATGTCTTTTGAATCAAATAAAGTAGATGTAGAAAAAAAATACTTTTAGAAGGCATACAAATCCTACATGTTTAAGAAAAAGTGCTTTATTGACAATTATTATTGATGCGGTTATAAAATCAGGATTCAGTCAGTAAACAACCCAGTTCACCTCCCCCTTCCCTATTTTGTGGATGTCTTTTGTCTAAGAAATTTTTGGGAGGTCATTATGTATAGTGCAGTCTATGTTTTTGGACCCTGATGTGAGTGTGTTATTGAGGGAGAGGTATATGTATATTTTTATATATACAAACACACACACCTTCTCAGCATGAAAAGGATTGGTCATTCACTGTGTATGCACCTTCTCAACATGTTTAGTCATTCACCTGTGTATGCACCTCCTTTAGCAGGCTTAGTTACTCACCTTTGTATGCACTTTCTCAGAAGTAGAGTCTTAATCCTTCATATAAACATTATAAATCCCAAAGGCTCTTGACTCCAGGTTACTTGCCCTAAGATAGTAATATTGCAACTGTTCATAGATTAACTTATATATTATAATAACATGTATTATAGACTTACTTAGATTGACAAGGAGAATTTACTTTATGCAAGGAACAGATGGGTAATAGGAACCTTGGAACTCTTATGTCTTGCATTGTGCATATCAATTGCATATAGTGTAAACCCAGATATGTTGCCATATAGTTAACTGTTATGTCAAAGTCTGTGCAGTTTATTATCACTGCATTTCTGAGAAAAGCAGGAATATGGTCTTACAAAAATATGCCTCTGTAACAGTCAATCTTGGTGAACACTATTCATTCTAAGATGTGAAGAGAACAAAACCCTGATATGCCAGTACATGGCAGATCAAAGTGTATTCAGTTTAGTTGATGATTTATAGGGTTACAGTATAGGTCTCAGTCAGTCAGATGATGGATTATTCAACATTATATCATGTGCCACAATGGTTACATGTTATACAAAGATATTCTGTTTGATTAATCCAGATTATCTGATAAGATAATCTGATACAAATTCAGATAATCCATAAATCTTGGATTTGTGAGGTTATGTTTGAGAATAGTTTGAACTAATTACTTTGAATTTATATTTATTATAAATATTCACAGCTGTGTGAAAACTGACATTTTTGACTACTTAATTCATGGATTGTGGTCATGCTTTGAGCTTGTGTCAGCTTTAATTCACAAAACCTTATATATTCACTGATGCTTTTTGTTTGTGTCAGTTTAAATTCAAACACCTTTGTATAATCATTGATACTTTCAGTTTGTCAACTGAAATGTACAGATCTCATGTTTTCAGTTCATGTTAGCTTCAATGTACAGACCTTATATAACCAGTGATACTTGAAGTTTATGTGAACTTAAATGTATAAACCTTATATGATTAATGATGTTTTCAGTTTATGTCAGCTTAAATGTACAGACCTTGTATAATCATTGATACTTTAAGTTTATGTTAACTTTAATGTATGGACCTTATATAATTAGTGATGTTTTTAGTTTGTTTTTAATTTATGTCAACTTGAATGTACAGATCTTATTTAATCATTGATACTTTCAATTTATGTCAACTTAAATTCACTGACCTTATATAATCAGTGATGCCTTCAGTTTTGTGACATCTTTAAGTTTACACACCTTTGTATTGTCAGTGATTCTTTTAGTCTGTGTTGATTTAAATGTACAGGCCTCATATAATCAGTGATACTTTCAGTTTATATCATCTTAAATGTATTAATCATAGTTTTTACATTCTGACTTATGTTAAGCCTGAAACAGTTCAGTTCTACTGATGTAGTGAGAATAATATTGTGTGCAGACTGAAAATTATTTTTATCCAGAACTTCTATACTCTTTTTTTAAGTGCTTTATAATTAATTGTAACTCCTGATATCCTATATTTCATGCTGAGATTATTAATATATCAGTGGGAGGAAGTGGACATTGCCACTGTGGCCAAACCACTTTTAGCTCTACAGTAGCGATGGCACATTTGGAACTGCTCTTTTTGTCTATTTAGTAAATATATTTTCCCTTGCATATGTTATTCAGATCTGTATGTCATTGTTAAGGTTATTTCTAATTTTTCAGATACAACTTTCTGATGTTTGTCTATCAAGCCTTCCCCACCCCAACAATATCATGCCATGCATAAAATGTATTGACAGAAATAAAAATCTTCATTTTTGTATAAATAAGGTCATTATTGTGACAAAATAAAATACACAATTTGATGCATTACATGTAAAGTTGAAGTTTTTCTAATGTTGCTGTCTCAAAATTATTATGTAATTTAGGAACTTCTTTTATCAATGTAGTAATGCAGATTTTAATCTCATTGGCACAGAATGGAGAATATTCATGGACAGTTTTTGCATTTTAAAAAATATGTTAAAAATCTGATTTTGTAGTTGATATATGGAGATATTTTACTTTGTGAGTTGGAAATATTTTGTATAGTACAATGTTTCCACTTAAGAAATATTTATGTATATCTACTAAAAGAATGTAGATATCCTCAATTAATTGCTTTAAATTTTATCTCTGCTCCCGTTTTTTGCAAAATGGGGATATTAATTTTCTCTGTCCATATGTCCTCGTTTTCATTACTGCACAATTAAAGAATTAAATCCTTTAATTAAACTGGATTGCAATCAAAAGATAGTTTTCAGTTTGATCCGATCATGGTTGAGGTCATGTTGTGAAGTATTCCATGTGTGTGTACCAGAGTTATTACATCTGTTTGAGAGATCCACTTACCACCATATCTGCACAACATAATTATTAGTCAGCAGATTAAAGATTTTGGCTTGCTGCTTCATGAAACCCCTAAGCTATGTTTGATTCTGTATCATCATTAGCAGTTCCTCATTGTCAGACTGCCTTTCATTTCTGCACAGAAACTCCCTTAATTGTTATTGTATTTTATATCATGTTGGTATGCAACTTGGTATTTGTGACGACTTGTTAGTATTCGTCATCATTTAATGGAGTTGTAGTTCTTGGTTGTCAGAGTAACTCACTTTTATTTTAACTCCCAGAAATTGTTATTGTATTTCAACCAAATTTATTAGGCAGCTTCACATTGATGAGGTCATGACCGAATTGGACTGTAAGCATTCAGCATCATCATTTAGCAGAGTTATAGCCCCTGATTGGCAAATCCACACAACTCTGCTTTATGATTGAATTTTAAATAGATTTGGTACATGGCATGATATTGATAGTGCCTTGAATGAGATTGTTTATTGGTATTCAGTGTCATTATTTACCATATTTATAATCCAAAGTTGTTGGATCTTTTACTTTCATTTCTGCATAGTAACTCTGTTAAATGTATAGATATTTCAGCAAAACTGGCAGCTGTGACCTACCTTCAAGAATTTTTGAACAATATATTAAAAATTGTGTCTTGACTAACTTATTACTTTAGTATGTCTGTTGCTGCCAAACTTGCATTTTAGGTACAACTCATGATGGCAGCCTGTGATAAACCAAGCTTGTGAAAACTACTTGGTCTAGGGTTTATTGTACATTGTTTCAATGATACAGACTTTAACAGTAGTATCTTGTTAGCTTCGGCTTTAAAGTACATATTTCAAGAAAAAATTCATCTTTTGCACAACCGCTCTGGTGGCTTAGTGGTTAGAGCGTCTGCCTCGGATGCGGAAGGTCGTGGGTTTGATCTCCTGTCGAGTCATGCCAAAGACTTACAAAAATGGTACTAACAGCTGCCTCGCTTGGCACTCAGCATTTATAAGAGGTTAGTGTTAGGACTGGTCAGCCTGGTGTCATGATAATGTGACTGGGTGGGACATCATATTACATGTCCGCAGCATGATGCCCCAGTGCTAGACACACTGCAGACATTATAGTGATATGACTGAACAATTGTTAAAGCAAGGTTCAAAATCATAATCACATCACATCACATCTTTTGCACAAAGTAAAGGATTAAAAAAGTTTTATTAGTTTTTGGCTTGGAATTCCATTGGTTATTATTTACATAATTTATGTAAAGATAAATCATTTTTCAAAACATAAAGAAGACCAAAAAGAATAGAGAGAAATAATGGGAATACTCATATAATGAATTATGTATAATTTTGCTACCACATGGCCTTAAATTGTGTTTGTTGCCTGCTTTCATTCTTAGGTGAAATATGTTGCAATTGAATGCATATAAAATCTTTTTAAGCATTTAATTAAATCAAAATTTTCAGTGAGGTAAATTATTCTGAATTATTTTTAGTGGTAGAGTTCTGCAACTGTAAGTATGCATCTAGCCTTGGCATTATTGGGTTTCTTTAAAAGTTTATATATTATTTTCCCAGCTGTAGAATTGCAAATAGTCAAAGCTGTAAAACAAATAAAAACATATCCCAATGAATTAATATTATGCATGTTTTCTCCAAAAGCTTGTGAGAATTGTGAGCCCACTCTGCATGCATATTTTTTGCAACCACTTGGAAATAGTGTGTGACATCAGTGATGGGAGCCTCAGCCATGCATAATGTGAGAATGTATTATATGCATGTCCAGTAACCAAGGTTAAAGTCCATCATCATAACTTTCTCTTGTAAAATATTCATCACAATATTAAATACTGGGATACTATTGCTATTTTGCAAACATAATTTACATGGAAATGCCATACACTTTAGGCAAACACCAATTTTTAGCTCTACTGGTCACAGACAAGATTGTTATCACTACCCATCATAAACTACTTAGAGGATTGCCTTCCAGGTTGCATACATATTCGTTGCATGGTCCAGTTGCACCGAAATGAAAATGGTGATGCTAGGATGTCCAATATGACCACCACAGTGACCATCTTCAAAATCTTGTTATAGCTACTCTTCCTGAATGGATAATCATATCATGTTGTTTTAATGTAAGACTTCTTATGATGTCTAGTTCTTCCTAATTGAAAATGGTCTCAATCTGGCATAAAAAATGACCACCATGGCAGCCATCTTGAAAATCTTATCACAACTCTGCTTGACCAGAAAATTAAATAGACATGGGTTTTCACTGAAAGACTTAAAGACTACTTGAACAGAAAGTCGTATTAAGGTGGGAGTTTTCACTGAAGGACATCTTTTGATGTCTAGTAGGTCATAAATAAAAATTGTTATGGTTAGATATCCAGCATTTCCAGCACAGAGTCCATCATAAAAATATTGTTATTGCTAATAAATGGAAGGTTGTGTCAGTAGTGGTGATTACTAAAAGACTTATTATGATGTCTAGTTGATCCTAATTGAAAATAGTGCCTATCTGACATCCAGAATGGTCTCCATGGCAGCCATCTTGAAAATTATGTTATTGACAATCTTCCTAAATGGAAAGCCATATCAGCAGAGGCTTTTACACCAGAAGGCTTTTTATGACAACTAGTTGGTCCTAAATTGCTATTAATCAATAAAAAGTCTTGTCAACATATAGTTTCTTCCAAAAGAATCCTTATGATGTCTTGTTGTCTCTATCTTAAAATGGTGCAAGTCTTAACTGCAATATGACCAAAGTGGCCATTTTAGTTATCTTCATTGCTACTACTGAAATGACGGTTATTTTGACCTTGGATATTTTATCGGTCTTCATTCCTCACTGAAAATTATGCTGATCTGTTATCCAGAATGGATGCCACTGTGCCTAATTTGAAAATTTGGTTATTGCAAAAAAAGACGTTAACATGTTGTCAACATTCGCCAGTTGAAAAGAAGAAATAGTCTTTTCTTAAATTCCTTGACTTTGTTTTTGGTCTGTAGAGCATCACATTTCATTATGTTGATTTGGCTGTTTATTCTGTTGTGTCTTTAATTGATCATCCATAGATCAGAAGAAAGGGACTGAGAGGCACAAGATAGCAATAGAGTTCTCAAATAACAGTGGATGGTCAGTGATGAATTAACTTATATATACACATATATCAAATACATTAGACAATATAGTCTGCTTCATGATACACAAGTTTTCTATTGTTTCAGGAACAATGGTTTCCATTGTTCCCGAATCAACATAAAAAATTTCTTTCTTATTACTTTCATTGCAGTATATTTTTCCAAAATATAGTAATCTTCAAGAACTTCAAATCATTTGATCTAGGTATATTTTTTTCATTTCATATATAAACATATGGTATTTGGCAAAAGGAAAAAAAATAGGTTTTTCATGTATTCCTATCTTTTTTTAATATTACATTTGCAAAACAAGTGATGTAGTGTTTCAGGAAAATTCTTACACAAAGTACATTTATTGGTGACAGGCAGGTTTTTTTGGTGCAGAACAAAATTCATTGATAAAATTTTTTGAGTAACATGAAATTGAAATCTTCATAATTTTGACCTTCTTGTGAAAACTTCATTGTTTATTTGAAGCCACAAATCCATCTTCAGATTTGAAAACTTCATTCCATGTGCCACTGGTTTGTTTAACATTGATTTATAAATATTTTTTGCCCATTATTGTTACAAGATGCCATTTTTGATTGGAATTGATGGAAAGGATAAATGGTTCAGTAGCTGTAGTTATATCTAACTTTTCCATCAAAACATGACACATTTAGTTCTACCTCTCATAGCACAAAAATGTATTTTTTTGATGGTATTTAGCTTTAAAACCATAAAATTCAATATTTCCCTGATTTTTTAACATATTACCATTGTTAATTATATAATTTTAACCATTTCCTGCAGAAAACTGGCACAGTTAAACTATTTTAACGAATTACCATTATAAGTAAAGTTATCCTTGAATGTTTTAGTGTTGTGGGTTTAACGCTGTTTTGGCACATGGTAGGTTATACAAGCCATTATAACTGATGGAGGAGGAAACCAGTAAGAACCACTTACTCTTGAAAAACTTCTGGCAGTTTTCTCGAATACCTACATTGACCAAGCCTGAGAGTTGTATGAACACACATGGACATAACTTGAGATGGCAGTGATTGGAAAAGGCAAGCACTTTAGACCACTATGTCACTTAAGACCACTTATAAATGTGCCTTCATAAGATCTTCATCTGTCTGGGTTGGTTTATTTCTAATAACAATTTTCTAAGTCAGTCAAATACCAACCCGAAAAGCAGTTTTTGACTTTTTGGATGTGATTACATTTTGTTTTCAAATAGGAATAGGTATTTAATCTCATATTTTGGTATACATTTTATTAGACAAAAGTACTTTATGAAACCATGTTATTTTCAGAGCTAATATAAATTTAATAATATATATCATTACCAAGCCACTTTGGAAAAAAGTTTGAAAACAAAACGTTTTATTGAACTTTATCTTTAATTGATTGCCATAAAAATAAGTGGAATAATTCATTTGAATTAATATCAGAGCACATCTTTATGCTTCTCTATGTGTATTTTTATATGGGATAAACTTAAGACAGTCTATGAAGACAAATAACGTAACTTGGATATAGGGTCATGTAAATGCATTTACAGATATAAATGTTTTAAATAATTTTTCTAATTTAATTATAATATAGTTAAAACAGTGTTTATTCAATCAATTTTTTGAGTGATTATTGCAATAAATATCATTTAAAAAATTCCAGACGAAACTTATCAAGAAACTTATCAATCGCTATGGACATTTGCAATGGCATTTTGGCATTACACTGGATCAAGAAAGTTGATATTGGATTGAACTATTACTAATGCAGGGGGAATCAGGGTACAATGGTGTGAAGAAGACATTTACACATCTTCATTTATCTCCTGTATGCTTATACCTTGAAAAATTATCATCCTAAACAGGACCATCTACTGAACTTGTGAATATAAATACAATTTCAATGTTGATATATGGATGAGATATTACTGCAATAAATCAGTCAAGAGACATCATGCTTAGCTATGGGGAAAGTATATGAAGAAATTGAAAAGACATATGAATGTGGAACAAATCATTTCTGGAAAGTCAAAAGTGCTAAGATTGATAAAAAACATTTATTACCTGCCCATTTAATCTTTCATGCTTTATCTGGCATTCCATTCAGATGTTCTATCCATATTTCCATTTCAAACACCCAGATTTGAAGTACTTAGGTGTCTCCTTTGACATTTATGCATAGGTGTTTTTAGATGAAATGAATTGAAATTTTATAATCCTAGTTTGTTTTGAATTTTATTCATGCAGTAAACCTAAAAAAGATTTGAAGGGGAGGATATGTAATAAATACAAAACTGCATTCACGTTTTTTTACTGAGTCAGGGGAAAGAACTCATTTCATGACCTCTCTGCCTTATGGGCTTGATGTATCTTATACAGTCTCAAACTTTTTCATTCCACCAACTCATAACAAAACACATATTCAGTTTTGTGTATATAAATTTTCATAGGAAATATCTTGTAGAGAAGTCTGTGTGCATGACCCATAACATGCATGCTATATTGAAGTCACATGCCAAACTTCAGCCTTAATGGATAGTTCCACTTGTCAATCAAACTGGGCACATTGACCAATCAAAAGTAGGTATTGATTTCACTGTGGTAGTTACATGTTGCCTATCCACAAACATGAAACCATGCTTGATTACTCTTGTTTTACATTGTAGAGGGATTTAAAAGATTAGGCAGAAAATCACTGAAAATTTATCAGAAAATTTTTTCACCATTTTGCTTGGGTCACATGTGATGCAGACTGTAATTATTATGAAAGGATTCAAAGGGGATTTTTTAAAAATAAAAGTTCTGAAACCAAACACTAAGTTGTTGGGAAAATGTCTGTGTTGGAAGTGGTGCATTATTTATAATAATATTTCACATATAAATATACAAAACTATCTTTAAATGTAAGTGTATTTTTTTTGTGCTTGTGAAAATGTTGAATACAATTTTATGCTAATTGAATGCTTATGCTCAAATTCTATATCTTATTGGAGCCATATTATTACATGCAGTAAAGAAACTTTGTGTATACATGTTGTTCATTGTTGTACTTTTGTTTACCTTGGGTTTTTTAAAAACTAAATTTGGAATATTGGAATCCTGCTTCATACTTTATTAGTGCTGATTTTATTAAAATATTTCAAACTTGTACATTGACTTCTAACGGATTTAAACTTTAAATTCTGGATTGTCCAATATCCTGTTCATATATATATATATATATATATATATATATATATATATATATATATATATATATATATATATATATATACAAAGTTGGATTTTGACATCTTTTATTTAAAAATATTAAATTTAATTATTGAATATAGTTTTTATTATGGAAAGGTATCAAAACCTATTTCAGATTTATGAAGAGGTGAAACAGTAATAAAATATTTATTTTGTTTTTTTGTAGGCTTGGGACTACAAATCAGCTATATCCTGCCATTGAGATATGTTTTTGTCATTTTGACTTCAAATAAAATTAAACTCTTGCAAATTACTGATTTTGAAACACTAAAAATGTAGACAATATAGTGCAATAAAATGAGTCACGCTAATTAGTGAACAAAGTTTAAAGCAGATGCAAATATTCCTATCAACATGTATGTTATTGCTTATTTTGATGTGCCATTTTTATTTCCATCTTTTTTAAGAGATTATGATAAATTATCATTTTGCATGGATCTGACATAATTTAAATAGAATGGTTTATCAATGATACCCTTATGAAATGTTTCATCCGTCCAATTGAGGAGACATTATCATTACATAAAGATTTTAAAACATTTTCTTCAATCACTCGGGCAACTTAGTATGAAGTATTTATTAATTTTTTTAACTATAATATCTGTTTTCCTGAACATAAAGAAATTATTAATTGTAGATATAATCTTGTTTCATTCTTCTTTGACAATTATACATGATGATATAACTAGGTACATAATGAAAGCTTTATTTTGAATATTTAAAATGTATTTAAGCCATACTAGAAAATCTGATAATTAATAAGTATGAATAACTTTGCAAGAACAGAAGGATTTTGTTATTTTGTCCTTTTTTAGCTAAATGTTATCTTTTAGATTGTCAGTATGTTTGTTCTTCCACATAGATGTTGTAACTTTGACTTGATTTTTGCCATCAAAAATACTAATTTCATTAATATATCATTGTGTGTAGTAATTCAAGCTTTTGTTTAATGCATGATCTGAAAAAAATTTGCAATGAAGTAAGAATATTTCAGAAAATTTCTTATTGTCGAAAATTTTTTCCAATGAAACTGTTGCTGATGCCATGATGGCTTGTGAGCGGTAGCTACAGAAACTGAGTGGGTGGAGCTTATCATTCAAAATTGGATCTATCCATTGTGATGAAAAGTTTTATGCAATGGCAGAGTGGGAAATAATTAGTCCAGCTCTGCAAAATGGTGTTGATAATATTAAGGTCTTACATAACAGTATCAGTGTTAATGAAGTAAAAGAACTTATGAGCAGTCTAGATCTCTGAAGTGCCTAATACCATGATTGAGTTTTAGGTGAATATTTGATTTGTTGCAGTGATTACCACATAGAGACTCTGATAACTTTATTTACTCAGTTGATCAGTCTTGTGTACCAGTAGATCCTCAAAAATTGATTAGTGATACCACTATATAAAAATAGTCAGAAAAACCAAAGAACTCCCCATAAAAGTTTCCAAAAGGCTTCCAGATGCACAACTGTGAATTTATTGCTGTTGTTGGCAGTACAGTAAAACAAAAATATGGGTTCACATGTTTACTGCATTTAATGATACATAAAAGGCATTTGATACCGATTGGTACACAAGACTAGTTTTGAAAATAAATCACATCTGGAAACTTGTTTGATATCTTTGAATATAAATTTTTAGAGGCAAAGTCTTTGTCTGGCAGCATTTTTTGGACTGGGTCCCAATCGACCAAGGATGGGGACAAGGAAGCATTGTGTCAGCCTTGACGTGTACAATATTTATAAATGACTTACTACTCCAGTTAGAGGGTTATGGTTTTCGAACAAAGATGGGATCCATTGTTATGGGAAATCGAACCATAGCTGATGATATTACACTTCTGGCCAATTATTATTGCAATCTTCAGAAATTGATTGATATCACAATAGCCTACATTAGGGTGACAGATTTTGTGCTTAGTATCACAAAGTCGTATATTATTGTTTGGTCGGAAATATATTAATTATGTCAATATGAAATGTCATGTTTAAGTTTCCTCTCTTCATTGGATTAAACTTGGAGATATTTTTGCCAAACATTTTACAAGGCTTTCCAACATGAACATGATCAGACATTAAGAGGGAAAAAAACCTAATGTTTTGTTGTAGATTATGTATGATGTATAATGGTGTACACATGAAAACAAATTTTGAATGCTGTGTTATTTCATTTCATAGTGAGAAGATGCAAGTGAAGCAGTGGGTTAATTTCAGTTACACATGTTACATTAAAAAAGTTTGATTTGCTTTGGTATGTAGATTTTGCTTATGCACTCAAGTTTTTGATGATATATCAAGTTCCAGAGAGTACATTCAATTGTAGCTTGGTAAATTTGTTTTACTTAGCCCAAGGAAGAACCCTATCAGTATAGGGGTTAGTAGTTCCTAGGTTAAGGTTACAATTTCGAAAAATAGATTTTGCCTCAGCAATTCATTTCCAGAATTTAAGAATATTTGTTATTTGTTCTCATTAGTCACAGGAAGACATATTGCCTTTTCAGTATATAGCCAAGGGTCATATTTATTCTTGCAAAAACAGGTTTGTGCATTGCTTTTCATTTTTTAAATTGAAAACTTGGATCATACATGCCTGCAAAACAACTCTAAACAACTAAATTCTTGGGAAATTTTTTGTCTGAAATATGGTGAAGATCAATCTAGGAGTTAGAACCATGTCTTTTAAATAGATTTTCACTTGTACGAAAAGTGTACTGCTAAGAATACATTCAAATAACTTGAAATACTGTGGGGCATAGGAGGGTATCATGTGCTATTTGTGGTATTTTTGTTTCTTAACCAGTAAGGGGGATTTTAATAAGCTTGGATAGAAAACGCCAAACTAACCCAGATTTCATTGTGAACTGCTTTGGTATTTGGTATACATGTAAAGGTATCTGACAGTCAGATGAGCAGTTTCAAGCCTGCTTTGACCTCTTGATCTCATTTGCTCCTCTTTTCTGCAAACTATCACTTTTTCATTTCAGCAAATGTGCATTGATGGCCATTGATGATGCTTGCAAGTTCCTTCGTGATGGAGGGGAAGTGGCAGTAAGACATTTTTTTCATGTTATACTGTACAATTTAATTCAGGATATGTATTATTCAGTTATTTGCCTGTTTACAAGGGAACTGTCTTCCTGTAACCTTGCCTTAAGTTTGCCTATAGTGCCAAGGACAAAGGCACTATACTCCAGCATGATGCATGGTAGGTGTACAGTTCACAAGGGAAAAAGCAATAAATAGATTTACTATCCTGTAATATAGATTACAGTGTTGGAGCAGGCCATGCCAGTGATATATTGTGGTGATCATTATTTTATAATATAAAATTTGTTTGATGCTGTTTAAAGATGGCTATTCCTTTTGTACATGCATATGGCACTTGTTATAGCATTTGTTGTTCTAGCTTTCTACACATATCAATCTTTCAGAAGCAAACTCCTATCAATTTTTAGTGAGATCCCTTGCTTGACATATGATCCTGACCATGAATAATAGCCAGGTGAAGCATTATTGAAAGCAAAATGCAGTAATTTCTCAAAATTAAAAACTGACCATATGCCTTCTTTTGCAAAAGGGGTCTGTTTTGGAATGCTTGAATTATTGTGCAGTTATATTGTTTTAACTTCCAATTGGTGATTTGTATCAGTAGGTTGCACATTTTGGTCAGAAATCATAGTTGGGTGACAGGCCTTATTTTTATGGTGCAAGACAGTGTAGATAAAGCATAAAATTACCTGGTAACTGGGAACCAAAAGTAGTTCACAGAATTTATTGAATTGATGTATAAAAAATTATTGATTAGTGTCACGTGACTTTATATTCAATTAGATTGCAGAAACTTTGGTTCATTCATAAAATTGGGATTTATACTTTAATATTTTGGGAACATACATCTTCTAGAAACTGATTTCCTTTCTTTATAATTCTTCAAGGTAATTAAATTATCCAGATTTCCTACAAACCCATACAAAAAGAAATGGAAACAAAACTTTCATATTGGCAGGGTTTCAATGAATACATTTTTCATTCAATAGTAAACAGTCATAATCTAAATCCAAGCCATATCAACATGCAGTGAGATAATTTTTGTCAGACTGGCCTGCAGATGATAAAACTCAGGCTGTGCATTTGATATTGATTTTTCATTTTCAACCAGTCAAAATTAACATTACGAATGTAAAGTTCTTTATGATTGGAAAACACAAAATCAGAAGCTCAAACTAAACTTAAGAAGTTTTATGAATTCCTGGCCAGTATTAGTGGAGTTTTCCAGTAGATAAATAACAAAGCATCCTTTCTGGTATTATTATTCAGAATTTTAATTTTGTAAATATTTTATACTTTAATGTTAAGATTAACCATATTTCTTGAAAATTGTGCCACATAACATTGTTCCAAATGCATTGATTTTTTTTACATGGTTAGTGTTTTTTCCTGAATACTTGATTACCTAAATCCCAACTAAATGTAACACCATCACCACTTAAAAATGAACAGTTGTGTACAAATGGTGCACCGTCCATTAGCCATGATCGAAACAGAACCTGTAGCTTTCACTAATTTGAGCAAACTTCAGTCTTGGCATGAGATAATTAGACATCTAGATGAATGACAGTAATCTGGCACTTAGAGTAACTTTTTGTAGTTGGACAATTGACATGTTTTCATTGATTTTCTAATTTTTGCCAGCTGTACATGGCATGGTTGTACCATGGCAGACTTTACCAGAGGTACTGTACCTACTGTCACATGGTTTTAGTGCATACAAACTAGCACCATTGTTGTATTGCAAGTTTGCTGCCCCTGTGCAGATAATGAAGATAAAGAAAGTTATAATTTTATTATTGAAAGTCTTTTTTTTTATCACACGTGGGTTGAAAAATGTTATATGGTTCTATTCTTAAATATACACCTTCCTTAAAAATTGAAAACTCCAATTACAACATTAATAGAGAGGAGTTTCTCGTCTGAAAATCCTTGAGAAATCACTGCTAGGTTTGTTTTTCTTTGTTCACAAATTTGAAAATAACTCCTGTCTAATTAAAATATGATTTACAACAACACAAAATAGTTTAGAGCCGCTTAAAAGCTTTTTTCTGAAATTGTTAATTTCGTCATTATATGTATTAAGTACCTAGACCTGTATTCCATAAGTGTCCATCGTTGTATGTTCTGGTTTTCATAGTAAATATGGCAATTATGGCACCAGGATTTCTTGAGTTTGAATAAAAAGGTTAAATTTGTTTCATTTTTTGGGGGGTTGCCAAAATGGTTACCACTTTTGCTAGAAAATGTGTACTAGGTCTCTCATTTGCTCCTACACTAGTTTGGAAAGACATCTAACCTTGAGCTGTAATGGAGATGGTGGATATAAGTGTATACCCTAATAGTCACCTTTAATAAGCTTACAGTTGTATATACAAGAAATGGTTGTTTACAGTTAGTAAAGTTTATTGCTGTATGCATAAATAATCATTAAATTCTAACAGGTTTTTTATTAGTGTAGTTTCACATCATTTATCTTTAAGCAGCAATTTTATTACCTTTCTCCTAGCTGTTGTAAACTACCTTTTGTTTACATAGTTAACAGAGGTTGAGAATGGAGATTCAGGATGGTTGTGTTGAGTATTGGTGTTGTAGTGAGGGCCAGGTATGAAAATGTTTTGTTGCAGATTTCTGTATTTGTCTTATTACCTTTCTCCCAGCTGTTGTAAAATACCTTTTGTTTACCTAGTTAACAGAGGTTGAGAATGGGGATTCAGGATGGTTGTGTCGAGCATTAGTGTTGTAGTGAGGGCCAGGTATGAAAGTGTTTTGTTGCAGATTTTGTATTTGTTTTATTTCAGGTAGTCGATGCTACCAACACTACTAGAGACAGAAGGAAGTTGTTGGTCGAGCTCATCTGTGAGAACAACAACTTTAAATTGTTCTTTGTGGAGTCTATATGTGACGATCCAGAAATAATAGAGGCCAATATATTAGTAAGTCACCATCTAACATTCATTTCATGCTTTAGTGTTAAGGATATTGTGATATCTGCATCTATCTTTACTGGGATATTGTGATATACTTAGTACATCTTTCCATCTCTTTATACAAGGATTAGGAGAATCTATGTTGGGGTTTGCACTGAGACAAGGAAATCCCTGTCAAATGGTTACATGGGGAGACAAAAAGTAAGCCTAGGACTGGAATTCATTGTCTTGTTACAAACACATAGATTATTTTTCTGACCAATTTTTGTTCCATTTTAAATTGAAATAACCCTACACTTTTGCATTATAGTTAACAGATTCAAAACATACCATTCATCAGGTTCTATTATTGCCTCTCACTCTATAAGGTCATCGAGTTTTGCGCTCTTTTATGACAAGCTGAATAATTATCTAAATTTGAGATTTTTGATCTCCCCAGTGGTAATATATCTCTCACCATGTCTGTTTGCCTGCCTGCAAACATTTAAGTTGCTGTGGCCTAACACTAAATCTTCACAAAGATTTATTTACCAAACTTCCTACACACACCAGTCAAGTTGTAGAGGAGTTTTTTTTAATAAAATTAGAACTCCTATGATATGCAAAAGTATATAGCTGTTGTTAGATCCATCTATCTGTCTAATATTTTTATTCTTAAATCATCTAGGGTATTTCAAGCAAACCTGAAGATGTGTTTTTCCACACTTTGAATTTTCCACATTAAATTTTTTTATTACCGTGGAAACAAAAGAGTAAAATAAGTAGTATATAAATTTACATTGCTGGACAATATGGTAATAGCTCCAGTGGCCTAGTGGTTGAACCCCGGCCAAGTCATACCAAAGACATAAGAAATGGTACTAACAGCTGCCTTGTTTGTTGATCAGCATTAAGAGGTTAGTGTTAGGACTGTTTGGCCTGGTGTCAGGATAATGTGACTGGGTGGGACATGATGCTACATGTCTGTGGCATGATGTCCCAGTGCTAGACATAACTTTAAACTGCCACAATGCAGACATCATATCAATATGACTAAAAAATTGTTAAATCCATTAAAAATCTAAATCACACACACACACAAACAATATGGTAATAGCATTTACATCATAAAACTTTTCTCTGCTTGTCCATACTGTACCTTAAGAGTCTTCGCATAAGCAGGGAAAGCATATGTTATCTATAGAAAACTTGTTTTATCCAGCTTTACAGCTTTGCTTTTTTTTGTCCTTATTTTTTGTCTTACATATTAGGCTTAAATTATAGCTTGTGAGATTTTCCGTATTTCTCCGTGCATCGATGATGGGGTATAGAGAGTGCAGAGAGATGAAGATCTCTCCACACATTCTGATGTAGATATCATGCATTTGCAATTGCTGGACACCATTAAGTCAAGTTTGTGTTGTTAATTGATTTTGTCTATAGCCCCAACAAATGTATACTACAGAGACAGAGAGATAGCAATAATAGGACACTGAGTTGCAGTTCATTGTAAATTAACACATTACCCCTGGTGCCACATTTGTGGGTCAGGAGGTAGTACCTTACTTCCGAGCTTTGAAGTATCCTCAACGGGTGGTATTACAGAAAAATAGACAGACATAGCTCTACAAGAATAGTAAAAAATCTGGACTTTCTACTTGCATTACAAAATACAGAGGTTAAAAAGTATTTTTAAGACCCAATTTTTCTTACACCAAATATTTGTCATTGGAATCTGATTTTGTGTATGGATTTTATACTTTTCTTGGTTTCTGTTCTAAGTCAGACTGGTATTTTCTGCATATACTATAACCAAAAGTAGAGCTAATTGAAAGATTGGCAAATAGTCATTAAACTTGACCATATCCCACTGGTTTCTACAGAGAGGACAGTTAAACATGGAGTGACATATAATGTACTTATCACATTGCTTTTGTTTTATTTTGATTGGCTCAGTTTCATGGTTGAATTTAGATTTTGGGAGGGCAATATAATTCAGGAAAACAAGCATGATTTTGTCACATTCAAAGGCATGCATGTAAATACTGGGACAGAGATGTACTTTTAATGATGTTTGTATGGACAAGATACTCAGTCAAGTGAATGGTAGTATTTAGCGAATCTGTAGGAAATTGTTATCTAAAACATTGCTGATAATGATATGTATACACTTTGTTTCTTTTTCAGGAAGTTAAAGTATGCAGTCCGGACTATACAGGGATGGATAAAACTGAAGCAATGCAAGACTTTCTACAGAGAATTGATCACTACAGAGAGCACTATGAGTCGCTGGACTACAGCTATGATAAAAATCTCTCCTTCATCCAGATCTTTAATCAAGGAGAGAGATTCCTGGTTAACAAACTGGCAGGTAAGTTGGGATTAGATCAGGAATCTTCGTACTATATTGTATTTTGATAAGACTCACATTTGTCACACCTTTGTAAGCAAATGATAATACATCTTTTATTATATAAGTGTTTTATTATATGCTCATTTTTTTTTCTTTGTTAACTTTACATTGTCAGAATCGTTCAATATCCAGCGATATTGAACACCTTCATATTGCACCCCCACATGACTGATGCACGTGAATAAAGAACTACTTTCTATAGTAAACAAACAATGGACGCAAACACCAGTACTTTAGATTTATTGTGTTTGTCAGTGGATGAAGTATACCAACTGTTTGAACTATTTGAAAGTAGAAATGCCAAAGTTGAGAATGTGGATGAATTCATAGAATCACAGAAGAAAGTTTCAACGAAGCTGGCGACTGAATGTGATATCAGAAATGTTCAGCGATGGCTGTATGAAAACAAACGTGAGACACACTGCATTGAAAATATCATTCCGGAACATTGTTGAAATCGAAATCACATTCCATAGTAGACTGTACAGAACTCCGCAAGAAATGAATATGTTGTTCACAAAAAATAAACAATATTGAAACCAGCATCTTCTTAAGAATTTGTTTAAAAACTTTCATTACGTATTTCCAAATACTGTTACACATGTGTACTATAATATGTAGGCCTATTTAATCCAGACTACATTGTTGAAATCGAAATCACAGTCCATAGTAGACTGTACGGAACCCTGCAAGAAATGAATCAGTTGTTCACAAAAAATAAATATTGAAACCAGCATCTTCTTAAGAATTTATGTTTAAAAACTTTCATATTTTTCCACCTTACGATTCCATACTATCCATGGCAGAACAAACAGTTATGCAGATTGTTTTCATCGCCAGTCCCTGAAGTCACACGTACATCGTGCGAAAAACACACAGTAGGAGATAATCAGAATTTGGCCCTATTGACAGAAAAACAAAATCTCTCAATTCCTGACCAGCTGGGAACTTTGTTCCATGGTGCAGTCATTCATAATATGACTTTAAATTTCAATTTCAGATAGAACAAAATGGGATTTCTTTTTTAAATGAGTGAGCGCGCGGTACACTATGAAGTCAAAAGATCGATGGGTGGAGCTATATGCGCATAAATACTATTGTGTATTGAAGGAGAATCTATGATTGTCAACTTATTTATTTTAATAATAAAATAATAAATTTTATTATTAAATATATTTGGCTGTGAATTTTATTATTAAGTCTTTGGTAATGAAACAAAAATGAGCATATAATAAAAAGGTTACTGCATTTGAATGTGAAAATATGAACAAGGTCGTGCAGTATAGCCATCCGAAAAACTCGTTCATATTCTCCCATACAAATGCAGTAACCATTAAATCTTTTATCAAATAAGTGCTTTTTTGCGGAGGCTGCTCATTTCACTGAGGGGACCTTTGTTTCCACATATGGATGACTTTATTTGATATATAAATTGTAGGGTTTTAGCAACTGTGAAGTCCCTGAAAATTGTGTGCACCACAATAATTTCTGAATTTGTAGTTGTTTTTCTGCTCACCTGGCTTTAAGGCAAAGTGAGCTTGATGCATGGCTGTGCATTTGCTAGGGTTTTTTATTCATTCCATTAACAACACCATTACCACTTTAATAAGGGATTTCAATGCAGATGACACAACATTGTCAGACATAAAGCATGAACTTGAAATTTCTTTATAGTATGCCCTAAACAGACTGGACAACTGGTGCACATGTAATGGCATGGTGGTAAATACTGGTAAAACTATAATATTACTTATCTCAACACAGCAAAAAAAACCCACAACAAATCTTGATAGTAATGAACTGTGTCTGACATGGAAGGATAAAAATTTGCAAATGGTCTGTTGTTGTTGTTGTTATAGGGTTTAACACCATTTTTCAGCACAAGATAGGCTATACATGGTGACCAGCATTAATGGCAGAGGAAGAACCCTGGAAAACCCCAGGAAGAACCACTGCTCCCCAAGAAGCTACTGGCAGGCTTTCTCACTTACCCACGTTATCCGAGTCTGGACTCGAACTCACGTAGACAGAGGTGAGATAGCAGTGATCTATAATGTTCAGCGCTTTAGACTTGTCCACTCGGGGCCCCTGCAAATGATCTGTCACAATAGACTACTTCGTGCTTTGGTAGATAATAATCTATCGAGGACATATCAAACATATCTGTAAAATTCAAGTTTATGGCTTATCTATAGGATATGGCATTTTCTTCTTGAAAGGCACAGAAAACTTTTTTAAGTTACATACAACCCTATTTAGACTACTGTCTGTATATAGTATGGGGTAAATTAATTGATAAAACATAGCAAGCTAGCACATCTTCAGAATAGAGCATTTGGGCTAATATCAATCCAGAAAGGAAAATGTAGCTGGTAAGTTAAAAATATTACCTATTAAAGACCAAATCCATTTGAGAAAAGCCAAATTAATGTACAGGATATCCAATAATAATGCTCATGAATATTTACAATCAGTTTTCCAGTACAGGCTGTCTAGCAATACTCCCCACCTGTGATCCATGTCTACCAAACAGTATAAAAATCCCAAACCAAATAAGGAAATATTCAAACAAAGTTTCCAGTAACTTTGCTCTGGAATAGTATTACATTTGAGATTAAAAAGTCCACTATTTCCTTCTTCCAAACCCAATATATCCAGTGGCTTCAGAGACGAAGCTATAATAAATAAATTCCATTGTATGAGGGCCTCATGATTTATTAGTTCTTAGCTAATTGTGTTACCCTCTTTAAATAAAGTCATCATTATTATTATTAATTACTTCTTACCCCTCTGAAGTCAATATATTTGTCTCAATTTCAAATTTTGAGTCTAGGCTTTTATCATCAAAATTTTATATAAGTTTGATAATGAACAAAATACATGATAATAATGTGATTTTGCATCAGATTAGTTGACCTTGTTTTCATTCTGAAGGTCATATTTTTAATCTGATTTTGATCAGACTTGGAGCATGTGTTTGTATCATTAGGTATTGGACAAGGACATCAGTGAACAATATATGTGCATGCTACTGAGGTGATCTTGAATTGGATTGGCTGAGCTTGTCACCACTCTGAAGGCTATAGGTGAGGTGATCTTGCATGTCATTGGCTATAGATGAGGTGATCTTGCATGTCATTGGCAGACCTGGCAGAACTTGATGTCACTCTGGTGACATATACTGATCTGACTTTGATCAGACTTGGGCTTGTATTGTCAGATAATTAGCAAGACCTATACATAAATTTAATGATGTGGTCCTGCATCAGATTAATTGAGCTTGTTATTAGTCTGGAACCATGTCTTTTTATTATCTGGTTTTGATTAAACTTGGAATGTGGAGTTGTAGGATCAAGATATTGCATGATGTTGACAGTGCAGGAAATGTGTGCTTAAGAATGAGTAGAGCTGTGAAAATTGTTGTAAAGTCTACCAGGTAACTGTCAGTCTTAATGATTGGTTATCTGGGTACCTGATCTAAATCAAAGATATATTGTATTCAATGTTTACATTACCTGAAGTATTGTTGAGTGACACTGGCATGAACAGCAAGCAAAAGATTTTTATTCAGTGGTCAGAGGGTACAAGTGGGGGGGGTATTTTACAAGTCAGATCACTTTTGTTTTTGCTGGCAATACATATGCCTGACAGATGATGTTTTGCTGGCAATGCCTATGCTTGACATGTTTATTTTTGCTGGCAATACCTATGCTTGACATGTTTTGCTGGCAATGCCTATGCTTGACATGTTTTGCTGGCAATGCCTATGCTTGACATGTTTTGCTGGCAATGCCTATGCTTGACATGTTTTTGCTGGCAATACCTATGCCTGACATGTTTATTTTTGCTGGCAATACCTATGCTTGACATGTTTTTTGCAGGCAATACCTATGCTTGACAAATGCTTGTGTTTGCTGGCAACGCCCATGCTTGACAGATTTGTTCTTGTTGGCAATACCTATGTTTGACTGTGCTGGTTACTTTTGGTGTCTTATAACACATTAATGCCTTGAAGGTTATAGCCTTTGGGTAATCGTGGCATTCTTCAGTTTTAGGATCTGTTGTTTTTGTTTCTGAGTTTTTTACAAATTGTGACTCAGTGGTTTGTAGGCAAGACAAAATAGTCATTGGAATCTTTGAAGACTCTTTTTTTTATTTGTGTTCGTTCAATTTAGAATGCTGAACATTTATAAATGACTTGTATATAAAGAGACTTTACCACCAAGGTGGCCTAAGTGGTTAGAGTGTAAGATGGCCTAAGTGTACTACTCGGAGGCAGGAGGTCAGAACCTCAGCTGAGACATACCAGAGACTTACAAAAATGTTACTAGCAGCTGCCTTGCTTGGCACACAGCATTGAGAGGTTAGTGTTGGGGCTTGTCGTCCTGGTGTCAGGATAATGTGACTGGGTGAGACATGATGCTACATGTCTGCAGCATGGTGCCCCAATGCTAAACATCACCATAAACTGCCACACTGCAAACATCGTAGCAGTATGACTGAAATTTTTTTAAAGCTACCTTAAAAATCCAAAATCATACACATAGAGACTCATTAATTTAAGTTAAATTCACCTTTGTGAAAGCATAATACAGCTATCAGTTTGGCTTTGCTGTATATCTCAACATCCATGTGCATGGCTGTATATCTCAACATCCATGTGCATGGCTGTATATCCCAAAATCCATGTGCATGGCTGTATATCCCAAAATCCATGTGCATGGCTGTATATCCCAAAATCCATGTGCATGGCTGTATATTCCAACATCCATGTGCATGGCTGTATATCTCAACATCAGACTACTTTTGAACACTCTGGATCAAGGTAAGTTTTAAAATTATTTAAATTTAGTTTATTTTAGCTTTCTTCATGCAAGTAATTTAAATTTTATTAAAAAATTGGTTCTCTAGCTTGTTTAATTTTCAACATTTTCCACAAAATATACATATGACCCTCTATTTTTGCAGGTCATCTACAAAGCAGAGTTGTGTATTACCTGATGAACATTCATGTTTTACCCAGAACTATATACTTGACCAGGGTAAGTCATATGATGAACTCCATACATATGCTAATTTTTTCATAGGTTTTTTGGTCAAGCCTGCTTTCACATAGCGATCACATTTTTTTGTCAAGCCTGCCTTCACATAGCGATCACATTTTTTGGGTCAAGCTTGCATTCACATATTGATCATATTGATGTATGTGAACATGTTCATCTGTCTGTCCACATCCTAGATTAAGGTCAGTCGGGATGTTTAAGTTTCATTTTAGTCTTCTTACTCTCAGCTAAACAAATAATGGTATGCTAAATAAAAAAGTGGGTTCTTCTGTTCTCAAAACTTTAATGAACATTTAACCTTGCCTGAAATTTAAGATGTCAACAATTTACGCTGTATGATGCCAAAATTGATTCATGTGAACATATGAAATTTCCCTCCAAAAAAAAGATGTTTTTAAATTTAACAAAAAGGAAGTTTCCCCATAATATTATTATCAATAACAGACAATATACAGAAAATAGGACCACTCTGGGGCAATCCTTTGAAAATGCTTCATCATTATATTTGTTTGAAATGGTGAAACATTTTGTAAGGACATTAATAGGTTCATACAGATTGTTCTTTATAGACAGATTTTCTTTAAATAGAGGGTAAAATGATTAAATAAAAGTTCTAAAGAATGGTGTTTACTTTATTCAACACAATGCCCATATGCACCCAAAGTCATAATATTTCATGCCTCGCTGAATTGGGTCCAGTTTTGGGTTTCAGATTTATTCTCAGTTTATTCTTATGCTGCAGGCATCAAGCTAAATGTGTGCAGGTTACTGTGACCCATATTTTATGCTTCGAGTTGGGTTGAGTTGTGTGTTTCAGTTGTTTATGCTTTAATCATTAGAACTGATAAGTCTATACATATCTGTTAGTACCACACCCTTGCAGGTAAAGTAACTGTGCCATGGATTTCACATTATACTTTCTTTGTTTAAGTTTTGCATTCAGCTCATCACCACATGAGATTCTGCATGCTATATACAGGTGAAACAATTCGTTGATGCATTGTTAATTTTGCCATACAGATACACATATCGATACAATAGGTGGAGAATTGATACATAGCAATACTGGCCCTGCAGAAGTTTCTTAAATATTCAGCAGTTATGAATAATTATTGTTTTAAATTGGGAATTCATCTAAGACATGTTGCAGACAAGTGCACTAATTTTTGTCAGGAAAAAAAGAAACCTATAAACAACACTCATTCACCTGCGAATTAACACTAAGTGATGGAGTGTGTAGTGTAAACCCACCCACCTACCCTGACCTTAGTGATTCCATCCTAATTATTATACTGAAACTCCATATTCAATATAAAGGAGATATTCCAGATGTGTTTAACATGTATAATGAAGTACTTGTCTCCATTTAATAACCACTTTTACACAAAGTTACTAAGTTGATTCATATCTTGTGTACTTTGGTCCAGTTTGATGGCTGCACCTTCAGTATGTCACACAGTGAAATATGTTATATTGGATTCTGATTGGTGGTTTTTGTTTGTTCTAGTCCAATGTAAACAATAACCACCATTCAGAACTTAATTCCTATTCATGACACATGTAGTAGAGAAACTAAGTAACTGAGAAACTGCTTTATCTGTTTAGTACTTAAGTCATACATGGGAAACAAATTTGGAATGTCTCTTTTAGTCAGGATGCTTAATTATTGACTAAATGTGCTGATGGGATAAATAAAATTAGCAGAGTCAGCAGAGGCAGATTTCAAACCACACAAGTTTGTAACCTTGTGTACATTTTAATTTTTTTTTTTTAGAAGGTGAGTGGATGTTGTCAATAGTTTTCCTTCTTTACTAGCAGAAACAAGCACCTGTGCAGGAAGTAAAGTATGATAGATTTTGTTGGCATTCATTCTTACTTCCACACCTGGACTTTTTCTGGATGAGATTTTCTTTGCAATATTCCTTCTGTTTTGAAGATAACACTGTAATGTCTTCTATGTTTAAGTATTAAAGACATGGCATCATGCTTCAGATCAAAGTTTGAATTAAATATACTGATAACTAACATGTAGTGTGTTTGAAAGTATTTTTGTCTTGTTGTGGGTAAGAATGGCAATAAATGCTATGTATGTGTCTGTAATCTCCACACAGGAAACACAACCATTATGTCAACACATAAAAAGCCACCATCTACCTCTGACAGACCTTCTGAAGATGGACAGACCATCAAATTGATGTGTGTAATGATAATGTATCATATCTTAGGCTGTGTTTTAATCACATTGATATGCAGCACACATGTATCATTTTACTCATAATGCTTATCATGTCCCACCCAGACCCATTATCTTGACACCAGGCCAACCAGTCCTAACACTAACCTGTGAATGCTGAGCACGTAGTTAAGCAGCGCTATTCTTATAATTTTTATGAGTCTTTTGTATGACTCGGCCAGTGTTCAAAATCTGTGAACTCCTATATCTGAGGAGACTTTAACCACTTAGGTCACCTGAGTGATCCCCGTAAAAATTTAGTTCATGTTAAATAAAACCTAAATTCAGTTCACTTCATTCCACATCAGTTCACTCTTTTAAATTTAGTTTTCTGACCTTTGCTTCACAGCATGGTGAAAGCCAGATGAACCTGCAGGGCAGAATAGGAGGAGACAGTGATCTTTCTACACGAGGCTGGGAGGTAAACATATTCTTGTGAATCAAAGGACTCACATTTTTCTTTTATATTTCGAGATATATTTAGTTTTATTTACATTAATTGTGACATAGACTATTAATAAAATATTCATGTTGCCAATGCCGAATACAAAGACTTTGATGTCCTGAATATAGTCAAACTTGTCAGTAGTGGCCACCTATGGGAAAAGGCAAAACTAGCCTTTGTACACATGTAACCTAAGTACCCAGGTTCACCTTACAAAGCTTTGTTATTTAACAAATACTATGCACCAAATAATAATAATAATAATTTATTTTTATTATAATTATTATGTTATCAAGATTACTTTCTGTGCAATATTGAACAAAATCATAAAATATGCATATATGTTCTCACCCAAATATATATTCCACCCAGGATAACTTTATCCTGCTTATTTTAATCCATCCTGTAAAATAAACCATCACCATTGTAAAATAATCACTGATACAAGGTTTGTTTTGTGCACCATATCAAAACATTAATTTCACTACACTTATTCAGCATACATGTTACTGTAAAACAGAGGACTGACTGGTTAGCTAGCTTGTATAAATTAGGCTTGGAAACAGCTGTTAATACTTAGAAATGGATGAGTAAGTTGCTCATCTTGCCAAGATAAAGACAATCAACTTACGTGAGATGATTTTGATGACTAGGAATCAGAAGAATGTTTTATATCAAAAGAAAGTTTGTTTTCCCTCATTTGTAATTCACCTGGCCATAATGGCCAAGCTACCTTCGGTATGGCCCATTGCCCATTAAGCATCATCTATTGTTTGTGTCTGTTAACAATTGCTTGTTACCACTCTGGAGTCTATATTTCTGATCTAATTCAATATGATGGAGGGGTCATCTCAAATGAGTCTGATAATGAGAGAGATCCATACTTGTCAATTTGGTGATCTTATCAACTGTACATGTCAATTTGGTGATCTTATCAACTGTACTTGTCAATTTGGTGATCTTATCAACTGTACTTGTCAATTTGGTGATCTTATCAACTGTACTTGTCAATTTGGTAATCTTATCAACTGTACATGTCAATTTGGTGATCTTAGCAACTGTACATGTCAATTTGGTGATCTTATCAACTGTACATGTCAATTTGGTGATCTTAGCAACTGTACATGTCAATTTGGTAATCTTATCAACTGATCGGTTAACCTTAACATCATATCCAGTTTTGACCAGACTTGGAATGTATGCTTATATCTCTAAGATCACTGATAAGTGAAATCCTTGCACGTTAATTAGGTGATCTTGCATCAAATTGGCTGAGCTTGTTACCACTCTTGAGGCCTTATTTTTTTATGTGATTTTGATCAAACATGCAATATGGGCAGTTATCATTACAGTTACTGATACTGATTTCTTAAATCATGTATATTTATATGATTAGGCTATGAAAGTGAGGTGAATTTATGAAAGGTTGGTTGGGTTGTGCCGAAAATTGAGTTTAATCTTCTTAACTTTGATTCTGGAGCAGGTTTGGTATATAATAAAAGAAGACTTTTTTTTCCTATGTTATACCAGATATACCATGTTTTTGGTACCACACAGTGGAATATTTCTAGTATTAACATAAGAAAAGAAAATGTTCTCCATGTATCATCAAAATCAAACGGGTTCCATACTGAGCAAGATTCACACGTATTAATGAGTTTTTCATGCATCTGGATGACTGACCCGATTACCAGTCTGACGGCCAGATGTTGTTATCCTGTTTCAATCAGACTTGGAATATATGCTTACATCAGCAAGATCTCAGTTGGGTTCAATAATGAGTGAGTTGAATTTGCATTAGATTGGTGAAGTAAGGTCATATTTCTCATCCGATTTTGATCAGACTTGTATTATCAAGATCTTGTACAAGTTTAGTAATGAGTAGATATATGCTTATTAATGAGTTGATCTTGCATCTCTTGGTTGTTGTTAAAGTATATCTCATGCATTTTTTCACTCACTCCACAAATACTCTCCACCCCACTGCACCCCAACACGACATGGAGCAGAGAAAGAAAATTGCCTGTTCCATCACCCTTTTTGCATTCTGATGGAGTGACCACAACTTCTCACAGAGAATAGCTTTGCATACCACCATTTTTCACAAAATTGCAGACATCAAACGTCACAGGATCTGACTTTTTATGACCCCAGCAAACATGCACTAAAGTATGCAAATGCATCAGCTAAATTTCATTATACCCATGTCCGTCTTTATGTCTATGCTTGAATTTTAATATGTTGTTGTTGTTGTAGGGTTCAACACCATTTTTCAGCACAAGATAGGCTATACATGGTGGCCAGTATTAATGGTGGAGGAAGAACCCTGGAAAACCTTGGGAAGAACCACCGACCCACAAGAAGCTACTGGCATGCTTTCTCACTTATCCACGTTAGCTGAGTCTGGACTCGAACTCATGCTGACAGAGGTGAGATGTCAGTGATCCGTAACAGTCAGCGCTTTAGACCACTTGGCCACTTTGTGCCCCCTAATTTTAGTATGTCAGTACCCTGTTTAAGTTTGTATTTCAATATGTCAGTGTCTCTTTCATTATCTATGATTGTATTTCAGTATGCTAATGCCCTGGCTAAGTTTGTGGAACAGGAAAAGATCCCAAATCTACGAGTATGGACTAGCGAGATGAAGCGCACGATGCAAACAGCACAGCACATCAGTGCTCCCAAGGCTCACTGGAAGGCGCTTAATGAAATAGATGCTGTATGTAACCATTTATATTATTGATCGTCCAAATTTAGTCCCATCTATTAAAGACAAATTTTATTCTTATTATCAGCCTAAATATTGCAGTATTTAACTGGCATGCTGTTCACATTGTTTGTTAAAATTGTATATATATACATAATGATATTGACCTTAAATAGTTACATCTTTGAACTCATTACCTTATCATAATAAATTTATTACATCATCCAGTACCATGCAATTCCAACTCTTTCAAGCTAAGAAAAGACATTTGCCTTGTTGTTTTAGCAACACGTACAGGAGGTTTATCTGCTTGTCATGTTGGAAGACAGATGAGTGATCACTCCTTAGATGGGCGGATTGGTTCCATATCTCATCAGTTCATCATGTACTACTTCATTTCATATCAGGAGGCATATTTCTTCTTGAAGCTTTACAAATTCCAAATTAACTTAAAGCCGTTTCTTCAACAGCAGAATTTGTTGAGTTTTCTCACACCAGGGAGGTATGCTGTAGCTTTATTTCAGTTTCTTGCTCTGATTTAATTGAAGATGCATAGAACCAGTCTAACTTTAAAGGGGTGGCTCAGATACTTAAATTTGCCCATGTTCTTTGGACCATTTAAAACATGAACGTGTGCAAGACCCTTTATGGGCTCAAGAGTGGTACCAGAGATTCCATTCTTTTTTTTCTGACCTCCATCTTTGCACCAATTTCCACAGGAACATGTACATACCCTCTAGGGACTGTAAAGTGGCATAAGAGATTCCATCCTTTGTTTTCTGACCTCCATCTTCTTTGAACCATTTGCCACAGGAACATGTACAGAACCATAAAGTGATATCTTCAGTGAAGTAAGTTAGAAGAAGTCATGCTTGGTCTTGCCACTCCAAGAAGAGGGAGATGTTATTTCAGCTCGGACTTAGTTATCCAGAATATGATGGGACATTTCTTTAAAAAGCAAAGGAATAAACTCAAGACCAGATGAAGTTTTTTTATGTGCATATGGGCTGAAGAGGTTAGGGCAGTTGCCACAAGAATACCATTTGAGTGTGACTGCTTTCTAACTGGCATTATTCAAACTGTAATACAGGGGTAAAAGATGACATTTTCTAGCTTTTCTCTCAGAAACCTATCTTCCTAAAAGATCCCATTTGACCAATTGGAACTGATTCATGTTGAAGAATATGGAAGTCACCTTTCCTGTTTGTTCAGCTACTTCATAATGTTGCAGGTTACTCTGCTTGCACGATTGAACATTTTTCTCCAAACCGTAGCCTATATCTCACTTGGTACTCGGAGCTGCTCCATTTACATTGAGACTGTACATGTGTGTGAGTTTGGATGTGTGTGTTTGTATTTTTAATGTAGCTTTAACAATTTGAATCATCGCTATGATGTTTGCAGTGTAGCAGTTTATAGTGATGTCTTGCACTGGGGCATCATGCCACAGACATGTAGCATGATGTCCCACCTAGTCACATTATCCTGATACTAGGCAGACCAGTCCTAACAATAACCTCTTAATGCCAAGCACCATGTGAGGCTGCTGATGGTACCATTTTTTAAAAGTTTTTGGTTAGGGTTACGGTTGTTACAAATATTTGGTATGACTCGGTATAGATTCAGTCCTGTGACCTCCCACATCCAAGGCATTAAGAGACTGGAGATAGAGCCAACTCCTGGGTCATGTATGAAGAAGAAAATATCATTTGGAGTAAATTGTTTTTTCTTTAATATTTACCAAATCTTGATATGGGCACACCCTCCAAAGCCATCCCCACAGTTTCATCTCTAGAAGAGTGTGTACTTCCAATCCAGTAATAATTATGAATTGATGAATTTAGCACCAGTCCCTGTATCTACCTATTGTCAGACTTATATATCGGCAAGCAGATAACCTTTTAGCACCTTTCTTGCTAAAGCAAGTTAAAAGACGGAGCATGTCTTTATTTAACTAGGGGATGCTGGACTTGTGAGGCAATGGTTGTGCTCCTAATGTATTATTTTCAGGTATGTATGTATGTGTGTGTATGTATGCATGTGTGTGTGTATGTGTGTGTGTATATGTATGTATGCATGCATGCATGCATGTTTAATGCACTTCAGCAGAAAAGTGTCAGTGTTGTGCCCAATAAGCTCAAATAGTGTAAACATGAAGAATTGCATGAAAATGCTAGCCATACAGACTCTTCCAAATAAATGTAATGGTAAAGATGTTAATAATCTGTAAAATGTATAAATACAATAAACTGTGATGGTAATAAATATAAAATCCTTTAAAATATATGATCACACTTTTTTAAAAATATAAATTGTGTTCTCTTGTCAATTCTAGTATTTTCTCATGTACAGCAAGATTATGAAGAATTTTGATTGGGTTTGAATAAAAAACACCATATGTCTCACAGGTTGAAAGTATGTATTACTGAAGAAACATATTTTACTCCAAAAATCTTGACTATTGTAGTTATAATGAACCCTTCATTTGTTAATTACACAGAATTTTGATAAATATAGAAACCTATTGATATTGGTTTAGAAGAAGAAAAATTGTTTCTGCACAATAACATTAGTTGGATATCACAGACCAGGATAAAAAAATATGGATAGCTTGCATTTGATGTAAGGAAGAATCAGCTTGATTTTGTAGGTCAGAGGTCAAGGTCCCTGACTGCAAAAAGAAAAATTGTTTTCCTCACATTAGCACTGGTTCTACATGACATACCTTTTATGTATAGCTTGCTGTTGGTGTAGAAAGGAAGTCATTTAATTTTTTAATCAAAAGTTTAGATCTTAGGGTCACTGTTACTTAAAGAAGAAAAAGTGATTTATACACTATCATATTGCCTCAGGATCATAGACCTTGACAGAACTTGTACTTCAGTTAAGGAAGAAGGCTATTGATTTTGGAGTCAAAAGGTCCAGGGTCAAGGGCACTAACTATAAGAACAAAATAGTTCTATGTCACATATTTAGATCATAATTAATGGATTGTGTGCACTACACACATTGGGTAAGGAAGAATCCTTTAGATTCAGGGTAAAAGGTCAAGGTTAATGTGATTGAAAGAAGAAAATGATTTGCATGTTGGATAAGAAACAAGCCTATTGATTTTGGAGTCAGAATGTCACTGACTTAAAAAAGAAAATTTATTTTTGCATAATCACTTTAGTTCCAGATCATGTACAATGACAAAAGTTGAGGGCTTTACTTAAGGTATGGAATAAGTTTCGGGGTCAAAGGTCAGGATTGTTGAGGCTCAAAAAAAACTGGGTTTTGCAGAATAACTTTTATTCTAGAGTAAGTTCCTTGACCATATTATTTTTTATGGCTTGCACTTTGAGTAATTGAGAAACCTATTGTTTTGGGGTCTAGCATTCACAGTCATGACAAGTCATTAAAAAAACCCAATGGTTTCTGCATAGTAATGTTTGTTGAAGTGGTCATGCTCTGATCTAAGGTTAAGGCCATTGATATACTTTGGTCAATAATCTTTAGAGTCAACTGTGCCTCACTGTTTCCTCAGAGAGGACTGTTAATTGTGGGGCAGGCATATATAAAGCATGCAACTCAAGATTAATCTTTTTTTCTGCAGGGTATTTGTGAAGGGATGACTTACGAAGAAATAGCAGACAAATATCCAGAGGAATTTGCCAAGAGAGATCAGGACAAGTTTCACTATCGATATCCGACAGGGGAGGTAAGAAAAGATACATAATATCATTTTAGAATTTTCAAACAGAAAAAAAAATCGTTCAGGACTTTTTTTTTACCAAGGATTGATAAACTTGTATCTCACAATTGGACAAGTTCACATGCATGCAGTATCAGTGAATGTGTATACTGTATCAATATTTGGCCATAAAAAGAGTTCTTGCTTTTAAAAATCCTAGACTTTAATAGTAGAGTACAGTGTATGCAAAACCTTATGCTCACTTATAAGTCCAATTGCAAATGGCACAGACCAAGATCTGCCATCACATAATGTGCTGGCAGATTTGGGTCTATGCAGTTTTCTAGGAGTAATCAGTAGAGCAAACAGCATAGATCCTGATCAGTAGGTACATTAAACTATGGCAGATCAGGATTTTTGTCTGTAATTTGATTTGACTTATAAGTGAGTACATATGGTAATTTCTTCCTTATAGTCTTAATATAGGGTATATGTCATCAGTAAGGGTGAAGGTCATAATGGCATCATCCATCCTTTTACTTGCCTGATATGCCTGCTAGTGTTGTGAATGAAATTAAGAAATTGAGCAAAGAATAAACATATGTATTTATTTGATTATTTTTATTTTGTTTCCTTCATATTGTTAAGAAGTCGGATGACTGATGCTATTTATCAATTATAGTATATTGGGCCTCCCTTGAAAATATTTTTCTTTGCACCATGAAATTTGCCAAATTTAAAAAATGTGGAGCCACTTTTCAGCCAAAGGAGCCATTTTATACCATGATGCAGGCACTTAAATATATGCTTAATTTTATATTGTTGCTATTTTTCGTCTAGTATATAAACATGATTATAATACAGCTTCTATGTGTCTTTATTACATTTCAAAGCACAAGAATATTTATTAATAAATATAACAATACCATTAGATACACGTGAAGTTCAGTGTATAGCATTTGATAAGCAATAATGAATAAGATTGTTTCTATTGATAATACAAAATATTATTTATGTTCATAATACAAAATATTGTTTTTATTCATAATAAAAATATTGTTTCTATTCACAATACAAAATACTGCTTAGTCTTTACAAACAATGTCACTGACACTTCATCAATATCTGCCTCATTTTTTTTCCCAGACCATTTCTTGATGCCTTATTGAAATCAAAATTTTCAACAAATGGGCCCATCAGTAGAAATTCTCATTCAGTTTTTTTGAGTACTGAATTTCGTAAGTTTGTTTTGATCAGATTCTGGCAACTGACCCTTCCCCTTTCACAGTCTGATAGTTGTATCAGATACAGCTGGATATAAATCTGTTTTTCAGAACTAGATTAGGCATATTCATTGTGCTTGATACAGACTTGTTTTATAATGTAACGTTTTAATTTTACATAGATATAAGCAACTCTGGACCTTTACAGTCGATGACTGGTATCCTTGTATCGGCATTATGTGTTACTCAGTTAAGTTCAGATTGCTAAAATGTGTTTTATAAGTAAATAATCCCTGAAACTCTAAGCAATCCCAAGCGCATCTCACTCTCTCAGTTTGCAATAAACATAAATTAACCTGCAAATGACACCAAATCTTTTTGCTGACTTGTTGAACAATAGAGTATAGTATATCCCCCGGTCATTCCTTATTTCCTACTAATCACATTTAATTGCTTCTCAAAACTGACTGACAGCTTGCAGTTAGCTGCAGTCATGTTCCAATAAAGTCTTTTTCATCATCTAAGGACATGATCCACTGACTGCCGAAGATAGTGAAAATGGGCATTAAGTGGCCCGAATCACTTAGATCATTGAAAAATTTAAAATTTACTTTATAAAAATTTGTCACCAGCAACTTTCACAAGTCAGTGAAAAATAACACCAATTTTCAAATTTCTTTAGCATTTGGTGACAAATGCAAAGCCTAGCAGAGGCCCTGGGTATATAAAAAAACAGGTACACAAACTTATTGGCCACATACCAAAACTAAGTGTCCACACAGTATATCAGACAACACACATACCAAAACAATTTGTTAACACAGGATAACACACATACCAAAACAATTTGTCTGCAGGGTACATCAAACAGCGCACATACCAGAACAACTTGTCCATACCGGAATCAGACGGCACAATATACAATGATCTGTTAAGAACCACGAAATTTAGAAACTCCAATTTCAATACATATGAGTAGACATTTCCAATTTATGATGTTAGTGTTAGTCGTTATTGTATATTCACAGAATTTCTGTCTCTGTTTCAGTCATACCAGGACTTGGTGTCTAGGCTGGAACCTGTCATTATGGTAATGTTCACATATATCTTGCAGAGATTTATTATCTTGTATACTCATGGACCAGTCAGGTCTAACTGCAAACAACATAGAATCCTTAGTTGCTGGCACATTATGTGATGGCAGATCAGGGTCTATGATGTTTGTTCGAATGATTATTCCTAATAAACTGCTTATATCCAGCTCTGCCTTCACATAATATGAAATCCAGTATTAGTTCACCTACACCATCTTACTGTATGTACTCGCTTACAAACCAGGTCCAACTGCATGGAACCAGAAATACTGGTGCATCCTATGACAGCAGATCTGAAGTGGGAACCCCTATAAATTATTGGCTGAATGCAAAATGACCACATTCCATGACTGCATAATTTACAGCATTCAGTTGGATGATGATATTCTGAAATAAAAATGATGAATATGTATTTTTACAATAAAGAAGATAAAGAATATATGAATATATGATGCAGAAAATGACCATAGACTTTTTATTGCCTAGTCTAGTTACCTTTAAGCATATTTTCATTTTAAATATAAATATTGCCTATTCATTTAGATTTCATTCCAAAACCAGTATGGGGAAATAGCTTGGTCAGGCTTATAGCACAAATTGGTGTATGTTGTCTTTACTGAGCACCAGATCAGTGCCTTCAGAGTCATTGTCAACTGTGGCCAGTGGGCAGCAGCTCTCAGATATTGAAATCCACTCCTTTTTGTTAATTGGAATAAAATTAAAAAACAAGCTCAACTTGGCTCCAATTTTATCTCAGTTTCAACTGTATTTGTGTGCTCATTTTCAATACTATTGCAGAGTTGCCCTTCAATTTTGGCTTCCTTTTAGAACAAATAATGTTTATTTAAATTGGGACCAATTGGTGTAGCAGTGTCAGTTTTAGATACTCAGAACTTTAAAATGTTTCATAGAATTATCTACATTAAGTTTGCATTTTTGTAAATTTGGAAGAAAAAGAATTAAAGAAGACTTGTATATTTGCATAAATTACTGGTTGCTTTAGAAATCAATTGAATACATAAAGGACAATCATTTTAGTGTCATGATGATGCAGCTTTTACAGAGAATATGTAGAAAATTGTTAAAAAGATGCTTAAAAAGTTTGTCAGGAAGGATAAAATAGATTAAAAAATTATTCAAATGCATTTATGAATATAAAACAATCCTGTCTTGTTTAGTTCACATGTGACACACACACACACACACACACAGATGCATAAAAAATAAGTTTAATTGAGTTCTTTATATTTTATTGCAATTTAAAAATACAAGTTGCACTTTGACAGTGTGGGTTAATAGCATTGCATACAATTTACTAATAATCTACACTCATAAATTGTACAGGTTCAGACTATCCTAATCATTTTGCTACAAAGAAGTACATTCAAAATGCAGATGAGCTTTACACTGAGATATTATAATTTGAGCCATTTTCTCTCTCTCTCTCTCTCTCTCTCTCTCTCTCTCTCTCTCTCTCTCTCTCTCTCTCTCTCTCTCTCTCTCTTTTTTTCTCTCTCTCTCTCTCTCTCTCTCTCTTTTTCTCTCTCTCTCTCTCTCTCACACACACACACACTCACAACTAAAGTCTTTATAGTTCTTGTTTTTACTGTAATTGAGTTGAGAGCAGACTGAGACAACAAATTTATATTTTTATTTTGCATGTTAGTATATTAGGTTGTCGAGTATCATGTGCTCAGGAAACCTTGTTCTTGTAGTATCCTTTATTTTTTATACATGGTTTGTACCACAAAATGATAATTCTTTATTTTACATATATATATATACACATACATACATACATACATACATACATACATACATACATACATACATACATACATACATACATACATACATACATACATACATACATACATACATACATACATACATACATACATACATACATACATACATACATACATACATACATACATACATACATACATACATACATACATACATACATACATACATACATACATACATACATACATATTACATAAATTAAAAACATCTTCATTAGATGTATTGACCTTGCATGTATTAAGCCTGTGATCTTAGGTTCTGTAGAACTAAGTGGTTGATGATTTATGAATTAGCTTCCAAGTTTATGGGACCTTTATTCTGAAACATTTTGTTGGGAGAAAAAGCATGTAAATCAAAGGACATGGAAAATGAAAACGTGCCTTCCATCTCATCTCACCTTGTAATGTTTTGGCTGTCTTATCATAATACCTGTTCAGGAAGGTCTTGTCCCCATGTGTGTGTTTGGGAGTGCATTAACATGTGTGCATACATGAATGTTGATGAGAAAGTATTTTTATGTATTTTAATAACAAAGGGATTTTGATGCTTATCGGTTTCTTTTCTACCTCTGTACATGCATTGGTAGATGGGTATACAGTGTGACTGCATATGACTGTTTAACACTGTATCAAATGCCCCCCAATTTCCTAAAATGTATGTTCAAGTTTTTATCATACCGTTAGAGAATGATGAAAATGATAAATTGCAATAATTGATACATAATTAATGCAAATGTCACTGATAATTTTTATTATTATTATTATTATTATTATTATTATTATTATTATTATTATTATTATTATTATTATTATTACTACTACTACTACTACTGCTACTGCTACTAATGGAAGTCAGCAGGAAATAAGTATTATCCCATTATCACTACCCATCCAATGCAAAGTAGATAGAGGTATTTATGGTTGTGGGTTTGGTATTTCCGTAGTTTCCTCATTTACAATCCAGACACTGAGTCCCTAGGGATATGGATGGACCCTGGGGTCAAAGTCATTTGCATATCTGAATTCCTTCTATCATGCTTGATAACTTTATGTGCAGTTCTATTGTTTCTATTTTTTTTTAACCAGGATCCATGATTACCTGCCCCTGGGGCATGACCCATGGTTCCATTTTGAATCACTATCTGACATAGACAGGCACTTAAGTCAGTAATCATACACACACATACACACACACCATCTAAGACATTAGTCTTATGATTGGGAGTTGTTTAAATAAAATTAATATAAGATAGCCCCAGCCCACAAAGCCTTACCCCCAGAGACTGTATCAGAATGTTAGTCAATGTGTACATCTACAGATCATTTCCGTTCATATTCCTGTTTAAAGTTTTAGAAATCTGTTATACCCTTACAGTGACCAAAGCATGACAAAAAATGTCTTTTTGGCTCCAAATATCTCATGATCTGGAACTTTTTATCAGAATTCTACGATCAAGAGCTCCTGAAAAGAATTGTGTTTGAACGGAATCAAGATATTATTTTCTCGGATTTATGTCAGCAGAATCCAGTGATGCCCCTCCGTGACTAAGTATTATGAATATAAATTTATAACTTTCTCTAAGATTTCCAAGATCAGGTTATACTTAAGATGAGATCCTAAGATAATTATATCTAGGAGAAATTTTAGGATTACTCGTTCTCCTGGACTATCTGTTACCATATTTCTGTTAAGCTGTCCAGAGAATGATTAATCAAGGAAAATGATTATATTGCTTCAAGTCAAGATCAGAAGAACATGATAGAGATTAAGTACAATCAATTCTATCTACATCAGCCTTCCATGTGAAAATGGCAAGTGGCCATTGTCGACAGGTGACCTATGAAGGCAGATTCAGCTCTCAAACTTGGTTCATGACAAATTCATTTACTGTGCACCAAATAGCAGTAGCATTATTTGTTGTTGTTGTGGTGGTAGGGTTTAATGCCATTTTTTTAACACAAGATAGGCTATACATGGCAGCCAGTAGAAATGGTGGAGGTAGAATCCAGGAAAACCCCAGAAAGAACCACCAACCCACAGGAAGCTATTGGCATGCTTTCTCACATACCCACATTGGCCGAACCCAAGATTCGAGCCGATGCGGACATAGGTGAGATGGCAGTGATCTGTAACAGTGTTCGCTTTAGACTACTCAGCCACTTGGTAGTAGTAATAATAGTATCATTATTGTATCCTTACTCTAATCCCTCATGCACATTTACATCATCACTGATTCTCCTATCATTGTCACATGTGTTGAAGTTCTGATCAATTTTTAGCAGTTGTATCCATAAACACTTTTAGGCCAGCTGATCTAATGGGGGGGTGCAGGATTAGAATTGTGACCAGGTGACTGCTGAACTCAGATGACTCTTAGAATAGGTCTGACTGTATTGTTATCATTTTTTTCTTCAGACATTAATCTGTTAAATGCTTGCAGCGAGTGAAGCAGGAGAAGAAAGTGTTTCTGTTTGTCAAAGTATCTCAAGATTATGGGGATCCTAATATAATTATTTTAGTGTGGGATTTTAAAATAGGTTAGAAAGGGAGTGTATTAGGATTCTTTCCTCTTGCCTATTTTCTTACATGATTCTGTTAAGCCCTTCCTGTAAGATAAGGATGAGAACACAAAGCTTCTGTTTTGCCGATTTCACGATTATTTCACGATTGCCAATTGCCAAACTCTTTGTGACATTTTGCTAGATAGAAACTTAACATAGCTCTTTCAGGAGTTAATTATATGTTAATTCCTTTTTCCTTAAATATCTATGAAGAGAAGGTTAACTGCATTAACATAGTAACTGGACAGTATGAAATGGCCAGATGTTAGCAGCTGATTGACTCCATTAGTGTAGTGTGATACCTAGGTATACTTGATTTGGTGTTCCAGGGCAGTGGAAGCAGTAGGAACACCTTGCATGCTAAATAAACCTTTGATAACTCAAACATTGTTCACATATCTGTATGAAATTTCTTGACAAATTTGCACAGAAGATTCTTATGCCAGCAACCTAAATGAAAACGAAAGAAAACTTGGATAGAAAAATGTTGGTCTGGCATGATGTGCAAGTGTTTCATAGTTTCAGTGGAACTTGGCATGTGCACTATTAGATATCTTGTGAACTCCAACATAAAAAGTTATGTTATCAAATTTTCTCAAGGATAGAAGAACTGGTTGTAATACTCAGCAATTATAAAAAACAAAATTAATGTTTGATTCCTGGAAATCCTTTACAGCTAGGAGAGCATCAGTTGTTAGTTATTGCCCTTTTCCCATGTAGCTGAATCATACAGGATAAGACAGAATATTGTAAAAACGGGTTGTCCTGCAGATTTGTATGAATCGCTTTGAAACTTTCTACACATGATTAGCTAATAATAAGTGGCAAATCTTGTGCTGTCTTAATTTTTGTAAGAGTTAATTCCCTTACATTGAATGTAATATATGACAGACTTTTACGAATGCAATTAGTCCCAATGTATCTAGTGGATTGTTGGTCATCATTTTCCTTTTGTTTTTTTTAACTATAGACTCCTCGCAATCAGTGGAGGATAGGGTGTGGGAGAGATGGAGGAACATTTATTTTCATGAGCAAATTGGTTACTGATACATTCCTTTTGTTTTTTTTTTAACTATAGACTCCTCTCAATCAGTGGAGGATAGGGTGTGGGAGAGATGGAGGAACATTTATTTTCATGAGCAAATTGGTTACTGATACGCTATTTTTTGCACATGATTAGTTATATCACAAGCCATAACAACCAATCTCAGACTTTATCCTTCTTGAAATCTGTACATGGACGTATTGGGTCTTAACAAAGGACAAAAGAACTGACTGAGAGAAATCGCTTCAATGTCAACCACTGATTCTCACATGTGGTCACTTAACAGAACCAAACTTCAAACCAAATGGATGCAAAGAATGTGTTATTACTGCCCCATTTAACCTCAGTTATGAATTCACAATTTTTGTGTCAAAGGATTTAAATTAATTTTTGTTTTTTAATATCCATATAGTTACATCATCCACCCTTACCATTTTTGATTATGTACTCTTATTCATATTCATTTTCCTTACTATTTCTAGGAGCTGGAGCGTCAGGAAAATGTAATGGTGGTGTGTCACCAAGCTGTAGCCAGATGTCTTCTGGCCTACTTCCAGGACAAGACTTCAGGTTAGTCATATAGAGTGTGATTATAAAGATGGATGACTATTGGGTAGGGGTGAAATGATTCATTGATGTATCAATACATTTTTCTTATTGATACCCATATCGATACAAGAGGTGAACAATCAGTATAAAACAATACTTACCCAGGTTAGTTTAATCTTCTGCAGTTAACCAATAATTTTTAGTGATTTTTCTTTTTATTCTTTAAATTGAGAATTTATATTTAGCAGACATGTGCACTTATTTGCATCAGCAATAAAGAATAAATATTGACAATATCTCCCTTTCCTTCTACAAAGTAGCACAAAGTGACTTTCATGGTTCAAAACCTGTCTGCCTTCACCACTTCGCCGATTCTATGCTATCCTGGCAACATTTTTAACAACTGAAACATATATCAACTTAAAGACAACATTCCAGAGTTCTTCTGCATGTATGATTTTTGTACTTTTCAGATCATTTAATAACCACCAATTTTATGGGATGTTTTTCTGTTTTTTCACATCTCATCTACTTGGATCGAATTTGAAGGCTACACTTTGGGTATGTCACCCAGAAAAATATGGTAGATTTGTTTCTGATTTGTAGCTATTGTTTATTAAGCCCAGGATAAAAATAAAAACTATCAATCAAAACTAACTCTAGCCTGTTTACTGTGCAACACCACAATAATTGTCACACAAATTAAGTTCAAATAGATATAAGGCAACAAAGATACTTTGCACAGAAGTGGCTCTTAAGTAATCTCTAATGTCTTTAAATTGAGCAAGTTAGCATTTCTCTTTTCATCTGCTATGTGTAATCAGCAACTGAACGAGCCAACAGGAATTTTTTTTTAAAAATTCAACAACATTGGCAAATGGGCAGATTCCAAAAAGTACATCTTGTAGCCACATTGTTAATTTGTAGAAAGGGAGCTGTTGTCATAAAAAAAAAAATTTCTGACAGAAATGACTGTCTGTGACTGGTAGTGGCAGTTGTTTTGCATCTGCAGAAAGTACAACATGAAGGATTTGGTTGGTCATTGTCTCTGATCCCACACTCAAACTTGTTTTCGATAAATATTTCTTGCAGGAGGAAATCACACTTTTTCTTCTATTTTTACCCATAATGCCTTCCAAATTTATGCGAAGACATAAAATTGGTGATAAGGTTTTGGGAAGCATTCATACAGTGTAAAACCAAGAGGAGTCCTGAAACGGAACAGCTTAAAATTGCATAAAAGGTTGAATTAAATCACTGAGAGCTTTTACAGGTTTTCTGTTTTAGAAGTAGGTCTTGTTTCTGCCAAGGATGAGAATGGCATATGAACAGATTTTAAATCTGTCTGTCTGTCTGTCATCTGCCTAATGGAAATGCAACCAGTATGTCAACACATATAAAACAGCAACACTGTACCACTGACAGACTTTTGAAGAGGAAAATACCATCAAGTTGATATGTTTATTGATGTTGTATTTTATCATACTCTGTGTATCATGTATTGTATCGATATGCAGGAGAGATGTATCATTTCACCCCTACCGTTGGATTGAGGGCAAAGAAGTAATTTGGGTTATAAAGAGTGAACAGGGGAGACAACATAACTGTAATGAGGGTTCAGTAATTGGTTAATGAGTAAGGGTGAAGACAGAAGTTGATTATATAGCATTTTATTTTTGCCATATCTCTTTTATCTGTCCATATTTCCACCCATTTTACTACAGTAGATTAACTCTGTTCAAAGGATACATGTTATGTGCCTTGCTGTACAAAAAAACATGGAAAGACCTGGCCATCTCTCGGGTATGAAAGACCTGCATATTTTCTAAAATTGTTGTAGCTCTTGACTTTATGGTCATTCATTGTACATGGAAAGTAATTGTTTAATTTTGGTAAACCCTAAAATATTTCTTGCTCTGCAGTTGATAAGCTATCTTACCATGGATTTGTAAACTATTCAGTTATAGGTGAAGAATTTATCTTGATGTGATAAGCTATCTTACCATGGATTTGTAACTATTCAATTATAGGTGAAGTATTTATCTTGATGTTGAGATGTGCCTGCATGAAAAGCTGTTATAGGACTACCAAATTTACTGTATATATTGGAACATGATAAAATAATTTTTATTTCCTGCCCCAGAACTTACAGTGAAACTTTTTTTATTGTGTCCCAACATATATGGTAAAAGTAAAAGGTTCTGATAATTTTATATCCATATCCATGGAGCATGCTTGCCCGTTACATAGCTCAACTGCATTAGCTCAACTATAGCAGCTTGGTGGTTTGACCTTTCATCACAAAAATAGGTATGGCAGTGTGCATGCAATTAACCATGCTTAAGGTGAAAAGCAAGATATGCAAAATGTAAAATTCATACTGTAGCCCAGCAGGCTACTGGAAAAAGAAATATGTTGTCTGGATTAAATTTAGTTGCCCAGAGAAGGCAAAAAGAAAACTTGACTATGGAATTGTTGACTTCAAGACTGGCCTGTTATCTTCCTATATGTTGTTTACATTTATTGTCATTTGTAAAATAATTCAACTGGTCTTAAGTTAAAATGGCCATATGGTATGACCCTGTGTCCAGCCTGTAATACCTTATTCATCATCAATTGTTGTTTTTAAAGGGTTTGGGTTGATACATTTCAGTCAAATTTTGCATAGAATATTCTGGCCTGAAGGGCTTTAAAAGTTGTTCAGATTTATAGAAATATTCTCAATGTGTCCTGTTGTTAGTAAGAATAGAAAACCATTTAAATGACCCCTTCTCAAGAAACAATATAGTTTTAGTAAAGTTGAGAGAAATCAAACTGGCAATAAGGGTTTTCTGTTCTATATAAATGTGATCTGCCACATCAGGCTACCATTGCTACAAATACAAAAAGACTTTTTTTTAAAAATGCTTTGTAACATAATTAGATCAGAATTACTGAAAAGCTTTCAAACTTGTTCAGATGATGCCAATCTGCCATCAAAATAAATAAGATTCCTGCAGTTACGGCAAAATAATAATTGTAAATGACTTCATAAAATCTGCTGAACAGGATTTAACCAGAATTTGAGATAAAGGGTATTTACTCTGTACAGACCAATACCAGTCCACCATCAGCTATAGATAGTGTTACTAAAATTTAAAATAATTCTGCATGTACAAGTTTAATTATATATAAAATAATGTGGATCTGTTGTCAAATATGACCACAATTGCACAAAAATTTTTTTAAATGACCATTGAACAGAAATTGACAATTTGACAGGTTTTTAAATCTGCACAAATGTTACCAATCCATCACCTAATAACAGCTACTGTTACGGAAAATAGAAAAACCCTTAAGTGGCTTTCATCGGAAAACTGATAAACCTAATTTGACGTTATGGCATGAAGGGCTTGCAAAATTTACAATGATGCCAATCCACCATCAAATATGGCCACCAGTATTAATATAGGAAATTTTTTAATGTCTTCTTCCCAGAGTTGAAAAATAATTGGACCAGATTTTAGGGAAAATTTCCTGGCAGAATGAACTTAAAATTTATAAAAATAATTCCAATCTGCCGTCAAATATTGCTGCTGTTATTGAAAGTAGAACAGCATTTAACAAATTTATCTAAAACAATGATAACAGAATTGAATTAGAAAAAATTCTGTCATGAAGGCCTTTCAGTTATAGAAAATAAGTGGTGATATTCCAACAGATTTTAAAAATATAGAAACCTTTAAAGACTTCAGGGTATGTGTTGAGGAAATAAGGTGCAATTCATGAGATCTCATAGAAACCCACTGGGGTTCTGGATTTCCATAAATAGTTGCCAGGAGAGTGCATTCTTGTAACACATAGACTCCTGGAACAAGATTTTTTTGAGCCAGGAATAATGTAACTTGCCCATAACATGCAGAGAAACAGATAAACATACCTATCATTAGAGTAGAATTGAGAGTGATGAAAGGTGCTGACTGGAATGTTAAACCATTAGATCACTTTAGTCGACTCCTTTAGCTGCTTTTTGCTTGAGTATGTAGTTTGCAGATGTGTGGCTTTTTTCTGTAGGCAAGTAATATAGTAGTCCCTGTTACTATAAAATGTTGTTGCACAGCATAAATTTATGCAGTTAAAAACTTTTTTTTTTTAAACAAGAGGCCTAAGTTGACCTGAGGTCACACACTTGTTATGAGACAGTTTATGTATGTTACAAACTGGTGTTGCAGTTTAAAAGAAAGAATTTGCATCACATATTTCTTATGATATATATGAATATCATTCCAGAGAAAGAAGTATCTTTTACAGTTGTACAGGTTACAAGGCAGTTTTGACTTAGGAATTGTTTGTCAGGCCATCCATTTGTCTGGGTTGGGTTAGGGTTTGTGTTTAGGGTTAGACACCATTGTTTGTGGAGTTGTACATATTGGTATTAGATGTGCCTTATGCAGCATACGTTTCAGTGAAAATTTGGTCACTGTGACCAATATTGTAAGTTTCAATGATTTTGATTAAAGTCTGCATTTAACTTGTATTGTTTGGTACTTTTGCTGTGGAGTCCTGTAACTTGGTGTATAAATGTGTCAGGAGGAGAACTACATCCAACACAAAATGATAAGTGCTTGTATCCTTAATGTTTAGCTCATTAATTTGTACTTTTCTTTAATTTGATCTTTTTCTCAGGTTATAGTTTGTATTCAGGTCATTTTATTGACAACATCATTTGTAGAGTCATGAATTTTGGTATCAAGATTTATTATGTGGAGTACTATACTTTTCAGTGATAGTGAAGTTATGTGATTTCATGGTCTGTTGATCTTGGTGACCTTTCCATTTAGCTCATTTTCACAATCAAGGTTGATTGGCTATGGAGGCACTCTACAGTTTCATATTTTGCATATGGTTAGATTTCTAAAGAAAAAGAATTTTTCAGGTTTTCCTCACTGGTTATCCTTCCTGTTTAAAAAATACCTTGTTTATATTAGCAAAGCTGCCAACCCTTATGATTTTGCCATAAGTCTTATGAAAATTACCCTTAAAATATAGTCTTACGGCATAAAAGCAAACATTACAGAAAAATTATCATTGCTGAAAAATCCAGAAAGTTTGTTCATCTGTGTTTGATTTGGTTCTGGGTTTCATATTAGAATTAGTGAAATTAGTCAGGAAACTGACTTTATACAGTAGTTCCTCAGATGCTTTAAACTGTACATATTTGCCTCAGATGCTTTAAACTCTACATATTTATTCATGTAAAGCATCTACATGATCAAACTGTTGATTATATAATTTTTTTTCAAAATGGCATTCAGTAAGCGATGTATGTTTAAGGCAAAATGGAAAATAAGCATCTTGAAAATGTTAAAATATCAAAAACTGCTTGTCCTGGTCTTAAAGGTAGATTGTTAAAAAAAGATAATAAGGAAATAACATTTGTTCACTTTTTTATTTTGTAATTCATTCAGCTCACTTTCAAAGCTGGTCAGGCAAACAGTTTTCCATAATTTAAAAACTGCTAAAGATAGTGTACTTCAGATTAATTCAGACTCATTTATTCAGTGAATGGGAGCAGACATTTTGGTTAGTTTTATTCCTAGATAAAATACAATTTCTGCGAGGACAATATCCAAGGAATTTCAGGCACATTACATGAAAGTAACATAGTTGTATACCAATATAGTCACATAACTAGGTATGGAATTGCACCATGAAGAGTATTACAGCCACCAGTGGAAACTCACCATGACCTATATGTGACGAATCAGTATTTTGAGTGGTTAATTTAATCCATGGTTTAAAGAAACCAAAACATCTACAGATATATTCATGATTTACAATCCAGTCATCTTCGATTAGTGGTTTTCTTATGTAGAAGTTGTTAATAGGTTGGGGTTGGGCATGTTAGCTGCAGTGACCTCAGTTCATAGCACACTGACATTGTTTTATGAACAGAAAAGGTATAATGCCAAGATGATTTTGTTGTATTAATTGGTTGAAATTTTTGGAATGGTTTATAAGAAGTTCATTAAAAGTTTAGTGGTTATTTGCATCATTTGCACATTTAAAAAATATGGTAAAAGCTCTAATCCCATCATCATTTCTTTCATTTATGATTAAAACTAGGTACTTGATTTTGAGAACAAACAGAAATACATTCAAAGGTTTTTGTGTTTTGTGTCCTGGCAGACACATTAAATGGAAGAAAATAATCATTTGTACAAAATTAAAATGGGTTTGATGTCATTGAGCTTTTGTTATAATCAGTAAAGAATTTTTTGAAAAGTTGCATAAGTTGAATGTGTGCAGTCCTTAAACTTAATGGTGGATACATATGGTTTGAATTAAGTTATTATTTTTGTCTAAATTAAATATTTTCAAACCCTTTATGTCTCATTATATTTGCCACCTTTAGTTTGGGCTTACTTTACTGAGACGGGAAAGTACCTGTTGTTTTTTTTTTTGGAGTCAAAGATCAAAATCACCAAAACAAAAACAATTGTTGCTGCAATAGTGGTTTTATTTACCCTGGCCAATAAAATATTTTTTTTTAACAGCAGTGAGACATTATCTGCTTTTACTGCATTGATTTATCTTTCCTGGTGCTAGACCAGAATCAAAAAACATTATCATCTCCTCCAATTAATAACTGAAGGTCTAGAATAAAGAACATGATCCCAGTCTAATAACTTAGTCCATTTCCAACAGAATACAGTAACATCATTTCCTTGGACTTCATGCATTTTTATGCCTTATTGTCTATTTGGTGCTTAATGAATCATGAATAAGTCACCATTTGGCATTTTTAGTTTCCGTCATATCCTTTTTGTGTTTCATATGTTATTTTCTCCCAAGATTTTGCTTTATTGTCATGCATCTTTGTCAGTTTTTTGTTTTGATTTTGAGTGCATTGTGTTGTTTTTTGTGCTTCATCCTTCTAATAGTAACCGTTGTCTGGGAAAGTAATTTCATACCCAGTTGTTGTTCCAGTTCATTTTTAAATTGCTATATATTCCTTCCAGCCTTTGATAATGCCTTGAAGTATTGGCTACTGTCAATATAATAAGGCAGCATTGGACAGTTGCCTTACCAGTCGTGCATGAACAGCAACAAGTGGATTATTGCCCCAGTTGTTTGTAGTTTGACAAGGTTGGTGGAAAGTTGCCTGGCTTATAGGGCCAGTAGGAAGGGTCCAGCCTCTTCCACTTCTTCTCTGTTGGATCCCTTCTCTTCCAAGGAAGGGGCCATGGCTCTTTTGATTGTATGGATGTAGCCGGTATTAAAGGTTGAAAGATTTAGATCAAGTCTGCCATTGGAGGGACATAACAAGGTGCTTGTTCAGCTTCACAAAACCACCACTGCAATTCCTCACAGCTGATAAAGTGTCTGTAACCACCTACCATTAACTTCAATCCATTTTGTGAGGACTGCTCATGTCTGGCTGGGCCGTTTGACAGAATATTCTTTTTGACCAGAATGTGGTGGACTCTCAGAGTGATCTCCTTTAAACCCATCCAACAGAGAAGGTTCAATGAGTGATTATTTGGAATCTGCAGTACACTATGACTAATACATCATATATAGTAACCATGACACTGTAATCCCTCGTGTTAAAGATTTTGTATGTTATGAGAAGTTTCCTCAAGAGACCAAAGGCCTAGTTACTAATGAGACCACCCAGGCCTTAATCTGTGTCATTTTTTTAAAGGAAGAGTAAGGTTCCCAAGTGTGAATCAGAATTTTGGTCAGAAACCGGTCCTGAATTTTCCATAAATTCAAATGGTGATGAAACTGGGATACTAGAAGGATCTATTCCTCGACAGGTGAGAAAATTCATTCCCATGTAAACAAAGTTCTGAGAAGAGATGCGATTTGACTTTCGATTGAGGATTTAGCCAAGCAGTTATTGTCTTTCCTCAGAGACATTTCAGAAGGCCACATCTGAGGATGTTCTGCATTTAGAATGATCCCTCCAAATCTTCACGACTTCAGGAGCTCCCAAGTTATTGCTCAACCTGATAGCTACTCTACTACCCAGCAATCATGGTTCAGTCAATGATCTCAGGAAATTATTGCTGAAGAGTTGTCTACTCTTGCGCAGCACTCCTCAAATGAAGCAAGTTCACGTTGACTCGTATAAAACAATATATCTGGTGAGACTAGTTTTTATTATCAGGGTTACAAAAATGCACTGCACAGACTAGAAAGCAATTGATCTCGTTGTTTATACCAGATATAAATTTTTTTGTAATTGGTGCAGTAGGAAATGTGTTGAACCTGCATCTGACTTCCTCTTAATACACTTGCAGATTTTCTTCTTTTTTTTTTCATAAAAGTTAAAGATTGTTCAGTATCCACCACTAAGGTCTATGGAACAGCCCATTCTTAACATGATCAAGGTTTCTGTGGAATCCATAATGGGCGTGTACCCACATCTTTCAGACCTGACCAGACACTTCGAGGTCAAAAGACCAGTCTCTTTGCTTGTTAATGCCGAAGTACAATTTTTGACATTTTGCATTGTCACTCTGTAAACCTCAATATGAATCTTTGTGTAAAGCTTCCTTCAAGAACCTTGGCCTTAAAACTGTTTTCCTTCTCGTCCTAGCATCAGTGTGGAGAAGAAGCTAAATTCATGCTTTGTCTGTGCAAGAGGGTTGTGTGCATTTTAATGGTAATTTTGATTTAGCCCCTTTTCTCTTCCAGCTGGGTATAGCCAAGAAACAGTTATCTTTGGCAACTCCATTCCTTTTGAAACCCTCAATCTCAGTCATATCTGTGCTGTCAATGATAAAGATAGCCTTGTTGGCCCATTTAAAGCTTTATGTTACTAGCCAAGTCAAAAGAAAAGGAGAGCATATCAGACATCTTTTTTTCTCTTTCAAAGGCACTTCTAATTTCTCAGTAGCCGCCATTTCAAAGTGGATTGTTCAGACTATTAAAAGAACTTATCAAATTGTCACAAAGAGTTATCTCTCTTTCATGAAAATCCATACCCATGAGGTCAAGCTTGCTGCTGCATCATAGGCCTTTCTGAATCCATCATCTCAGAATGATGTCATGAAAGCTGTCTTTTGGCATTCTTATTCCACTTTCTTGTCATTTTTTTTTTCCGATCAGGGGTGCATGAGAGTGGGGTAGGGTATGCTTTGGGTCTAATTGGATCAGCCCAACAAGTTGTCCAGTCTTCCTCAAGTCAGTGGTTGAACACTATACTAACAACAGTAATAAGTTCACTTGACAACAACCTCCCACAGAGCTGACAGTAATAACAACGAATGTATTATTGCTATTAAAATATAGTTGATGTAGGGATTTTTTTCTAGTGAAGGGGATGGGGGGGGTGTATGGGAGCATTGATTTTAATTATGCTTTACTTACTTGTTATTGTCACACAAAATTCTTCTTGTCACCACCCTGATGTCCTTCAGTCTCGGTCCAAGCCAAAAAATGATACAGTATTACAATTGTCAGAATTTGATTATGGTATCAAACAGAGGTCATGTTGTTTACTCTAAACCTGCAGTTACTAATTGGAAGAGGGAATTTTGTCCTTGGACTGGGGACTGGGGAATATAACAGGGAAAAGATAACGAAATGCAGTATTAGTAGGTAAGCATTATGTAATAAAAATTAGCTTTACATAACCCCACTATATTTTTATTTGTTATTGCTGGACATTATCACTTAAGATAGTGGCAGAGTACACAAGATAAACTGGTACTAACTAAATTTAGTACCTTGGAATTGGATCAGTAAAAGAGGGTAAAACAAAATATTCATCATATGGTGAGCATAAAATGTACCATTTACTGTGCTTTTGGTAAATTTTGTCATTATTGATAATTTATCTCTTTGAATTTATGTACAGATTTTTAAACAGCTTTGAACCCAGAATGCCTCTTGTTAGGTCTGCTGGTAATAGACCATTTAATATGAGCACCACAGTTGAAAATCTTGTTTTTACTGACGAATATCAGAGATGGTTTCAGCACTCCACATTTGAAAGGAAGAAATGGTGGCATCTTGAATCCCTTTGAAATTCTTTCTCCATTTTCACCCATGAGAGCATCAGTCCCTTCAAGGAGCTCTTGTTAAATGTTGTCAGCTTTGATCTGTTTTATGAGAAATCATTAGGGGGGAGGTGGTTGAGTGTGGATTTGATATTATACACCCATCTTCAGTTGGGAATTCTTATGTTATGGAATAGTCTGTTCAAGTGCCCATTATTATTTCAAATCTGACCTTTCATTTTGAAGATATTTTAATGCAGTTTTTGCCCGTGTGTGTGTGTGTATGTATATATATATATATATATATATATATATATATATATATATATATATATATATATATATATATATATATATAAAGAATACAAATCATATGGCGAATAACAACCCTCTCAAGCGAATAACAACCCTCTCAAGCGTACTGGATCCACCAAGGGATCACGTTTGTCAGGGATTAATTAAAATAGATACAATAAACTGACGATGAACAGTACGAAACTAGTAACTAACTAGCCTAAGCGCTTTCGACTCTTAATGAGTCTTTTTCAAAGGCAAATACAAAACATAGTTACGACAAACAAATAAACACAAAAACGTTGCGTTTGTAAACCTCTACATTTCTATTTTCACATGTGCTATATAAATACAACCAGCTTGTATAGACTAGTTGCGGAAGCTGAAAACGTTGTATAATTCCCTAAAAGTCTACAAGCCAAAGCGACATCTATTTTTACTTTGTGTACATATGTAACGCAGATTATATCCCGGATATTTGGTTCTATACCGGTTATTCTTATAGTAAAAATTGAAGGAAAAAAGCTGTACAGAAGCCCGGTCGCAGAACACTTCTCCTCCCCAGGCCACACTTTCAGTGATATAATACTTATCGCTATTGCCAACAACCACAGCTGGAGTTCCAAAACCAGGAAGGAAAAGGAATCATACTGGATACGCCGCCTTAGAACATTGAAACCAAGCGGTCTAAACCAAGAAGACTAGAAAATGAAAACTATGCACTAGTAGAATTTAACATTTTCTAAATCTTCTTATCCTTCAATTTTTACTATAAGAATAACCGGTATAGAACCAAATATCCGGGATATAATCTGCGTTACATATGTACACAAAGTAAAAATAGATGTCGCTTTGGCTTGTAGACTTTTAGGGAATTATACAACGTTTTCAGTTTCCGCAACTAGTCTATACAAGCTGGTTGTATTTATAGTTTTAGCACATGTGAAGATAGAAATGTAGAGGTTTACAAACGCAACGTTTTTGTGTTTATTTGTTTGTCGTAACTATGTTTTGTATTTGCCTTTGAAAAAGACTCATTAAGAGTCGAAAGCGCTTAGGCTAGTTAGTTACTAGTTTCGTACTGTTCGTCGTCAGTTTATTGCATCTATATATATATATATATATATATATATATATATATATATATATATATATATATGAATACAAGATGGATATCACATACCTCAGTAAAAAAAATGAAAGGTTAAAAGCGAGTCTGTGTAAATAAATATTTATGAAATTTAGCTAAGATATGTTATGACTAAATGGTGTGTCATGAAGCCCCTGCCTCCAGGTCAGTGTGTGTGTCAAAGCTAGGAAAATTGTAGTTAATAACATCCACCCCATCTTTACTAACAATGGATCATCAGTCCAGTTTGATACTTGGCAGCTTGATGAAACAGCATATATTATTCCACAAATTCAGATGAAAGAAACCAATACAATTTTAGATTGTTCACTTTATTTATGTAGGTGGATGATGGAACTATTCATTGCAACCTCTGTAAATAACACATTAATATGTATGTCAATTTCTCCAATATAGGCTGTTCAAACACAGGTACTTCTTTCATTGGTCATTTATCTTAACATTCATCTGCAAGAATGCACTTATTCAAGACCCAGGTTTTTATCTAGGGTCAACATGGAACAAGGTTGATTGGCAGCCTTAGCTAGTGAAGATACTTGTTCATTTATAAGTTTGTAACCTTGAGGATATTTCAAAACAACTATAATTATAGACACACACACAGACACACACAAACACACCATGGTCATTCCCCTGCCACAAGGTCAGGGTTGCAGTAAGGTCAAATGAATTGTGGGTATCCAAAATTTCTAGTCCATATATACTCTCTTTTAAGTCCAGTCCAGCTGCCAACAACAGAATGATCCTGTCAAATAATGTGCTGACAGATCAGGTCTGTCTTGTTTGTTTTTCTTTTGATTACCCCTGCCAAACAACATAAACCCAGATCTGCCAGCATATGTGACTGTAGATCCAGGTTGTTGCACTGTGCAGTTGGACCTGGCTTTCAAGTGGATAAGTATGATAACATATTTGAAGCAACTAACCAGCATGTTGCTGTCATGCAATTTCTGTGAATCATTGAGACATATTTGCTGGTAAATTAGTATTTGTTTAAATCTGAGTCACTTATATGCTACTGTGCTCTTAAATAAATTTTCATCAAATGTCTTCTACTGGTTGTCATGAAATACATATCATAATTCAGTTACATGCTAGCTTGGAAAATATTTTTTCTGAATTCTGTGTAAAAGCAGTGTTAATAGTGGTATTATATGACAAACGACTTTCCTTTTCTGTGATTTTAGTCTCCATTTCTAGCTTATTATTCTCCATTTAGAGCTGGAATTGAAAAGAACATGATCTCAGTCTGATGCCTTAATCACAGCCAACATAAAGAATAGTTTCCTTTTTTCCTTTGACAGTGTGTGCATTACACATAATATCATCACTTGTCCAAATTTCCTTTTTGACATGTCACCCACCATTTTGTATCAATCGTTTGTCTCCTCAGTCATTGCTTGATCTCAGTGCTATATTCATATGCAAATTTCAGTCTTTTTGCATCTTGTTTCAAAGCAGTGCTTCTTTAACTTGTATCCCCATTCTTTGTTCCAGTAGTAGGATAAATATTGTTGGCTCTTTTTTTCGTGGTTGTGGACTTTTTGTTTATGATGAAGTTTTACCTTCAAGAGTTTCCAGGAGGAGTCTTAATTTCTCCTTGTTGGGTGGGACTACTTCGCAGAGACAAGAACATTTAATGAACTCCTTGATTCAAATATAACACTATGGTCAAGGTTCCCTGACACTCATTACAATGTCATCAGTGCAAATGAGAGATCAATCCATGGCCTAGCTCAAGGGAGGAAATGCTTCTCAGAGTGAGTCACACTTCCTGCTTAAATTTGAGCAGTGCTCAGTCAGGGTTGTATCACAGTGAATAAAATTAGTTAATCTCACCCTCCTGAGAGGAAAGAGCAGTGATCTCATTCAAATAAATCTAATGTCATTCATCAGTCATATTTTCATCACTGGACTGATTTTTGACTGGTAACTGGTCACTGGACTTAAAACACTGGTCACTGGTCAGGTTCAGATTATTAATCAGGGAAAGGGAGTCATCTTCTTCATTCACAGCTTTGGAAGTGATTGGATTGGCATCCCTCTCACTCTTATATTCACTTTTAGTTCCTATGGAATGAAGGGACCCCCACTTTTCAGAAAGTCAGTCTTTTCCCAACCCACCACCACCCAAGCCAACAGATAACCTTACTTGATCTCAATGTAAAAGAGATTTCATGGGCCATGGATCTGCTGCACCTCCTAGATGACCTGGAAAGGAGCATCATTCCCATTTGTCTTGCAGGTATGCTAGTATAATTGCTCCCATAACCATCCTTGAGCAGATTTAAAATGAGGGCTATTCAATTTTAAAATCTCCCTCTCCAGAAAGAGAAACTAGAAGGGAGAGTCTTGTCTTGAGAGTTCCTCATTTCATTCATAGAGGATTCAAATAAGTCTTCAGAGGAGATAATGTTGATAGGCCTTGCTCCTCCATTGGTGTCAGGTCCATGAGTTAAGAGACTGAGTAAGAGTAGACATTTGCTAAGGTGTTGAACAAAATTACTTCCTTCTTCCTCCAGGCTTGATTTCAAAGCCTTCTCTCACTGAGGACAAAAGGATTCCTTCCGGTCCAGAAAGTTTCTCTTGGGCAGCATCTTGACCAGACTCTGTTGTTCCCATAATCTGCAGTGGTCTAGTAGGTTAACCCTTTAGCTATGACTACCACATCTAAGCATCACCTGTAAATAGCTCCTGAACCCAACTGATGCATATATGCAATTTAGATAAGCCTTGTTTACAACCCGTGTCACTTATGAGCACATAGTTCTACAATACTCAAAACCCCAGTGTCACATCTATGCAGACGTAACCGTTATGTTAACTAAATGTTGATTGGTTGAAATTACAGATGTTTACTTATGTTTCATTATCATAACCAATGAGAAGACTGGTTACTGAACATGTTGATACAAGTTTGAAAGCTGAGAGGTTCAATTTAGACAAGTGAGAAGGAAATTTTACCTCAGCAAGAAGGTGTTAGCTGCATGCATTGGTAATAGAACAGGGGGTTGCTTTTCATCAGTAATTATGATATTGTTTCCCTTCTTTGCCATTACTGGGTTTCTCTGGGTAGGAATCAGCTTTCTTCAGTTGTTCCACATCCTATGAGATCTCAAGTCTCAATCCTATGTTTGCTACGGATGATCAAGATAGGTTCCTTTTCCAAGTTAAGGCCTTATGGTTTTATTTGGCATCTTCTAAAGAGAGGTCAAAAGGGAGAGAGAAGGAAAGAAACATAATACAAGGCAGTGCTGTAGAAGTGGACTAATAACTTTGATATCCTGAAATTTTGACTTTAGAATTGTCTTATTAAAAACTTGGTGCCAAACTGGATTAGATTGTATTTAAGATCATCCCCCTATTAGATTAATTAACACACACCCCATTAAAAGCTCCCATTCCTTATGTGATCATGTTGAAGTGATATTTTGAAAGGTGAATTAGCAGTGTTTGACAAACAAAATTGTAAAAATATGGTTCAAGGTAGCTAATTTATGGGCAAAATCATTTTTCTATAAAGATAAAAATCATTGCAGAGTTCTATTCAACTCGAACATTTAAGTAGTTGTCAGTCCTATGTTGCAGTAAATACATGCATCTGTATGATTGTATTAGGTCAGACTGGCGACTTGAATTTTATGATTAATTTAGCTATGCATTTGGATTTATCATTACTCTGGAAAACAGATTAGAACTAAATTGGCTGGTATAGAAAGGATGGGGTTTGGTGGTGTCAGATGTAGCCACATGGATACTTAGTGGGATTCTTCCAAACTGTTGATGTTATACTGTGCAGCTGTCAGTGGTTGGATGATGAACTCTATACAGATTGTTAAAATTACCAACAAGATTCTTGTCAATTACTTGTATAGATTTATCAGGGTAAACCAATCGACTGTATACATGTGTATTAATTAAGAAATAGTGTTACAATTTTTGATAGTCCCTGACTACACCAGTGCACAGGGATTTTATTTTAAAAAATTGCAGTATGAAAAAATAGGTACACCTTTTTGTCAGTAACTCATGAACAACAGGAGTCTGTAAACATAAAATTGCAGCATAAGCAATTGCCTTGGAAAAGCTAAAAATTTGGTTAAGGATTGTGAGTCTCAGGGAAAGGGAACATTGGGGCATTGATAATGAACATCATTATGATTTACATTTTCGTACACATATTAGTTTAATAAATAAAATTTTATTATTTATGGACACGAGTTCTCATTAGATGATTAAATTCAATAAATTGATAATAAACATTCTTAATTTAGTGCCAATATTATGTTGTTTCTTTTGTAGTGTACATACATACATACATACATACATACATACATACATACATACATACATACATACATACATACATACATACATACATACATACATACATACATACATACATACATACATACATACATACATACATACATACATACATACATACATACATACATACATACATACATACATACATACATACATACATACATACATACATACATACATACATACATACATACATACATACATACATACATACATACATACATACATACATACATACATACATACATACATACATACATACATACATACATACATACATACATACATACATACATACATACATACATACATACATCTTACCACTTCTCATTTCTCTTGTCACTCAGATCCTAGTCTGCTAGATGCTTTAAATTTAATTATTGTGTAAGAGACAGTTTTTACTCACAAATTTAATGCTGCATCCTTCTGCCTAAGATAAAAATTCATAAAAGAAATAAAACTATAACTCATTTACTTGACCCGAATAAGTCCATGAAGTTCACAGCAAAAGCTGTTTATGTACCCCAAACCCAAATTTGTACATTCACTTTTCAAGTCTGGCAGTAATTTTTGACTGAAAGTGATCCCAATAAAGCTAATGCAGACCATTTCTCTAGATCATAATTCTTAGAAAAGAACATTGTATACTAAACACTTAAACAATTTTATGCAATTCAAAGTAGTTGCCATCAAGGCTGTTTTTGAGATGCATTTCTTGAACCCACATGTCTACAGCTATGGGTGGCTAGCTCCACTTTCTAGCCACCTATTGGTATTCCCTGACTAGTTCTGCTTCCTAACCAACCATTGGTATTTCCCTAGCTATCAGAGGTATACATGTATGTTGTCACATTTCAAGAACAATACAAGCATAAAACAAAAAGTTTACAAATATTTCCAAATGTGTAATTATTAAACATGAATGGTGAATGCTGCCAATGGAAGAGTCTTACAAATAGTGATGTATATGGCATCTTGTAGGCTCTATTTTGGGAGAGTAGAATTAAATGTTTAAGTTTCTACCTTCATGACCTCACTGTGAAGCTGACATGAGATTTCATATCTCACACCTGACTGATAATAACAAATACATCAGTGTTATGCATATATCTTGAATATTCTAGGGTAAGTTATCAATTTCATTTTACATGCCTTCTTTTGACTGGTGAACCAGTTTTTCTTGGCACCCAAATCATGGCTTCCTCAAAACATGATAAAACTTGCCACAAGCATTTACAAAACTATCACCTATCACCTTTGATAATGTGCAAATCAGATGTCATGACAGTTACAGGTGTACTCAGTATGCAACTAACTGCTAAACAAAATATCATATCATCAGTTCAAGCTCTATGATGGAAGATCTAAGTGGGAATCCTTTGAGTAACATTGTTCCCATATATGGCATAAAGAGCAACCTCAGATTTCTTAACTCAATCCTTAAAGCAAAAATGATCAGATACATTTCCATCTCTACAAATTACTCCAAGATACTAAGTCTTTACTGGGGGAGTAGCAGCAGCTGTGAGAATATTCCAAGAACTATTCCCATCCCCCAGTAATGATTTGGTATCTTTTAGGCAAGAACTGGCCAAACAAACCATGGTCTAAAATCCCAGTTACAATCAACTACAAGCAGTGATTAGTGATCCTGAGTCTAGCCTGTTGACATCTTTCTCTCCACCTACACTAGCCAGATTGGTCTTGGTATAAAAATATGAAAATCACAGCTTATTCTTTCTTACAGTTATGTTTACTTTACTGTCTGTGCGTGTGATATGAAGGTATCATACAATATTGCACAATTCTGATAATGTAAAATTAATGGAGATGAAAATAGCATATAATAATTATGTTAACTTTACTGCCTGTACTATTCTCACTCTAGACTGTAGCTCACCACTTGACATAGTGGAGAGCTACAGTATTATAGCTAATGTATTTATTGGGGTGCTGTTAATATTTTATTCATTTAACCGAATTGGATGCAAAGTAAATCTGCAATTTTTGCAAAAGAATTAATCCTCAGAAAAGCCCAAGTCAAAAGCTTGGAGTTGTGTATGACACAAATTGCATTCTGTTGACAAAGTACATGTACTACAGAGTACTGTCATCCATTTTCTGGACACTCATTTGATGGCATGACAATGCTACATCATAATGAGCATTGCTGTGCCTCTAAAATAGACATCAGTTGTGCAGAATCCATGCCATGTTTTGTGCCCATGATAATGACTGGAAAATAACCATCCCTCATGCAAGCTAGAGGATATAAAATAGTCCCAATACATATCCCCCTGCATGTTGTACAAGGTAACTAATGGAGGCAGGATCAATTGTGGCTGGGTGATTAGTGAGCTGAACTTTGAATCCTACAATCAGATGAGCCCAAGTTCGCAAATGTGGCATATCCTTTGGTAAGGGACTTTACTCCAGTTACCTCAGCATTAAATAGCATATTTGTGTTGCTGTGCCATAAAACACTAATCCAAACAAACATCTGTCTTTCACACCTGTGTTATGTTTTACAGTTAGATCATTTCAAGCACTTGAATAGTGCAGCAGTTGTGTTTCATGACCACAATATTTATAGCCTCTCTTAGACTGTAAAATGGCAGTAAATCTATATTATCACCCATGAGCACATTTCTGGTACATTATAAAGAAATGAAACTGATTTTATATTAGAATCCTGTGTTCTTGTGATGCAAAGAGTTGACAAAAGTTCTGTATTACATGTGAGAAAAACAGAACTCTACTTCCTGACTAGTGGAAAACACACAGTGATATTATATTTTGAAATCAAAATTTATTTTATCATTGTATGAGAAATGTTCAAAGAAAAAACATCCAGTGTCAAATCATCAATGGACAAAATTTGAATTATCACAAATTCATAAAAAGACATGATTAAATTGAAAAAATTGCAGTGGATGTTATATACAAGATATAAAAACCAAGGTCAGAATTTTGCTATTGTGTAGAACTTGGACATATGCAATATACATTGCATATACATATAGATTTTGACTATATATGCTGGCCTATAAATCCAGTCCAACTGCAAACTAAGCAGATCCAGATCTGCCATCCCATAATGTGCTGGCAGATTTGGCTCAGTGCAGTTTGTTAGTAGCAATTACTAAAACAAAGATTACAGACCCTGATCTGCAGGTGCATTATGCAATGACAGATCAGGATCTTTGTTGTTTGCAGTTTGCTTTGACTTATAAGAGAGTATATATGGTATTTTTATTGCATGTCTGTTTCTGTCAATTAGATGTTTCATCATTTAGTTCATTTTATTTAACAGTTATTCTGATTTTGCTGTTTTTGTCATTTTAATTTCCAGAATTTTCTGGAATTTGATGGTTCTTTGTTTTGGCTTTGTAAGTTTTTTATTGATTGATTTTTATTTGAAGGTCAAGGTTGATTTATTTTGAAAGGCTGTTATATTGTGGCAATTGGCTTAATCAACAGAAACTTTCATAATGACATTACAATGTGCCTGAAGTTTTTACTATGATCTTTCCCTGTGTTAGCTATATTAAAATGCTCTATTCTGCTTAGTATTTTTTTCCTGACGTTTTTTTTTCATACAGCAATATGATGGAACAAACTTATTTATTCACATGTTAATTGCTTTAAAAATTTATGTAAGGTTAAATTATATTGTAAACTATATTTTAGGTTTTTAAAATAATGGTTTATCTTTATAAACATATTAAAATGCACTTTTTCAGAGCAGCAATGTTATACTTGCAAAATCTTTTACTTTTTTCTTTTTTTATTTGCAAGGTTTTTGGATGGTGTGTAAGGTATTTGAGTGTATAAATGTTTGTCAGTAAATAAAATATAACTTTAGCTTTTTATCCTTTTAACTTACCTGATGTGGGTAATTTCATCAAATCTGTACTTCATTATCATTCTATATGCATTATGCATTTCATTTGTGTTCTGTTTGAATTCCATTCATGTTTAAATTTCATATATCATCTCATTTCTCATTATTGGTGTCAGAAATATATTCAGATTTTGTGTTTATAAATTTTTTTTTTTGCTCATTTGGAATAAAATGAAAATGCTTTTTCCAAAGTAAGGTTGTCAGTTTTCAAAAGTGTTAAAGAAAGATAATTATGGCCTTTATGTCTTATCTTACTAAAAGTATTATTTAATTCAGAATAAATTAAAATGTAACAGATGGCATTGAATGTACAATATGTTTAAAATGAAACAATAAGTATGCAAATACAGAAATATAAATCAAACTTCTTAAAAATGCATTCATCATTTTGTTTGCATTCATTCAATTTTTTTTCATTTACATTAAAATCATACTATCAGATTAACCCAGATCAGCTACTTTGATGTGTCCATAGGCAGGACACTGTACCACAGCACTAAACAACTTGAATTGCTGCACTGTTGTGTGTCCGTGTTCAGGGTACTTGTTTCCAGTTGCCTCAGCACAAAATAACTTCCATTGCAGCATTGCAAAATGCCAAACCAAATCAAAACCAATTATTCTGCTTGCCATTTGCATTCAGTCTGCATTCTGTTTGTTACTCTTTTAAAATCACCTGTTTCAGGGCCTGTAGCATAGGCTTGTTTGTAGTACTATATATACTGGTTTATAAGTTGAGTCAAACTGCAGAAAACAAAAAGCCTGATAAGGTGTAGCATAATGCATTTACAGAAAAGAATATATGCTGTATGTTCTATTGATTACTTCTCAAAAACTGCACAGACCCAGACCTGATGGCACATTCTGTGATGTCAGATTTAGGTCTGTGCAGTTTGCAGTTGGACTAAACTTAAAAGTGAGTATATATGGTATGCAATGACTTCTCTGCATAGATCTAGATTGACCATAATGCTGGCCATCAAATAATGGCCATCATTTTTTATTCTATTATACTTTAAAGCAAATTGGGTGGACCAGGATTTATAAACACATTGTGCACCAGAAATCGGGGTCAGTGCTTTCTCAGGATTATTTTGCATCAGGTTTGTGTTTAATTACTAAATGCATGTTTTTTCTATGACCCAATTTATTTTAGCTTTTACCCATTGCAAATACTTGTTTTTGCCTGTTTGTATTTATAAACATATAATCTGGATTAACATGAGTTTTTTCACTTTATTTTATTTTTTTATACATTTCTAATGAGATTAGCAGAGTATTACAGTCTACTGTTGTTCGGGCACACAACTGATTTGGTGTCCAAATTTCAATCCAACTTAGTGCATGTCTTTGCCCAGTGAAGATCTCCATTGACTTTGGGATCATTATCTCAGAGTTCATGGTTTTGGGGTCATGAAAGTCAAGGTCACTAAATGCTACAAATGGTATTTGCCTTTGCATTTCATTACCAATGATACCATACATTTTAGATAACAGAATTGAACAAAATTTAGTGTATTTTTTCCCCTCAGCCTGAGAAAGAAACATATTGATTTTGAAGGCATGTCTTATTTGAAAAGGCAATAGACTTAAAATCAGATGGTAATGGATTCAACACCTGCCCATGTCAGCTTATGTCAGTTGTCTTGATGTCCTTTGTATGTTGTATAGCCAGTAATTATTGGAAAGTGCCTTTCAAAACCAACCAACATTTTGGTTTTCTGGGTCAAGGTCAGTGTCACTTGCAAAAAGTAGATTGTCCCTATTCATTTCATTTTTGGATGTTAAATTAATTCAGTTAAATTGTTACCCTTTGGTCAAAGAGAATCTTCTTGATTATGGGGTCAGTAGCACAATGGTCAAGGTCATATTCATTTAATTTCTAGACAGTAATGAGAATACTACACAATGCACTTGTATAAGCCTTGGTACATGTGTTTCCTTCTATCCAACAAAGACTCAATTGATTTGGGAGTGTATACCTTCAGGGTCAAGGTCATTATTGCTAAAAGGATTTGGTGTTTGGGGTATTTGTAATATAATCTTTGTTCCTAAGAAAGAATATTTGAAATGGGAAAGGGGATGCATTATTAAAGATGGAAATATCCCCTACATTTCATTTCTGGAGACCGCTTCAGTGGCCTAATGGTTAGAGCATCCTCCTCTGGGGAGGTCATGGGTTCAGGCCCCGGCTGAATCACACCAAATGGTACTAACAGCTGCCTTGCTAGGTGCCCAGCATTAATAAGTTAGTGTTAGAACTAGATGGCCTGGTGTCAGGATAATTTGACTGGATGGGATATCATGCTACATGTCTATGACATGATGCCCCAGTATTAGACATCATTATAAACTGCCACACTGCAGATATCATAGCAATATGACTGAAATATCTTTTTTATAGATATATTATAAATCAACACACACATTCTTGTTTCCATATAAAAAAGAACAATTACTGAACACAAGACAACTGTTCATGTCTTATTTTATCCAACAAAGAACTGTGAACATTTTAGGCATTGAAGTTATCACAAATCAGTGAAGATGGACCAAGGAGTACTGCTGGAACCCTGTCTGTACATGGTAATCACAAATAAGTAAAGACTGACCTACAGGAACCTTATCTGTACATTGTAATCTCCAAAAGATCCAGGAGTACTTCTGGAATTTTATCTGTACATTACCATTTCATTTATACTCAAGTGTTTAAACAACTAACCATTTGTTGGTGGGATATCATGTTATACACCTACTCTTGTTTTTTGGGTCTAATTTTGTCTTTTATAAATAAGCTTGTCTGAGAACATTAAATTGTTTCTGTATTTTTTTAGTACTTCCTTTCAGTAATAATAATAATAATAATAATAATAATAATAATAATAATAATGAGAATAATGATAATATTGATAATAAGAACAGTGATAACAGTAATTATGATGATTAAAATTGATGAAGGAGAAATGTTAAAGGAATTAAAGTTGAACTACATATTGGAATGAGATAACTGTATATACAATAAAATAAAGAAAGAAAAGACATTAGTATTATATGATATGCTTTTCCAATCAGTGTGAGAGAGTAGGAACGATCAAAAACTGTTCAACAGAAACTTAATCAGAAAAATTTATAAATCAAACCTTTGATAAACTAAATTTTTTGCATTGGTTAATAATAATAATAACGAAGACTTTATATAGCACCTAATCTTTAGAACCTCTAAGCGCTTTACAACATTTGACAATGCCATTGGTTAATGGTGCATTTACAAATTAATTTTACAGAGTTTGAATATGTTGTTTGTAATCTATTTATTAAGTGTATTATGGAGTACTTAATTAAGACAACCAATCAATCATTCAATTACACCATCCTGAATGTGCAGTTCCTTTAAAGTAAGGTTTATATATATATATATATATATTTCAAAATGGAATGAAAACTAAATAAAAACTAATGAAACATTAAGCACTGTACATGGAGTGTATGCTATTTTTTTATGGTAATAAAAAATTAATTCAACCCTGATTGGCAAATATTTTTTTTTAAAAAGAACTTAGCTAACAGTTCTCTCCCCATGTTACTTTTTTCTAGAACAAATTCCATATGTCCCCGTACCATTTGAGGCAGTGGCGAAAATAACAATAGGAGGTTCAGGAACTACACTTGATATCATTCAACTGTTGAGGTATATTCTGTAGAGAGTGAAATTTTTTTGTAACTCTATAACACATACCAATATATATGTATTGTGAATTCACTGATTTTCATGGGTTCGGGTTTCCTTCCCCATTTTTTGTTCCTAAATTTGCATTTTGATCAGTTTTGAAATTTGCTGATTGGGGATTGGATCGTTCCAAAGAAGAACAATTATTTGCTGAGTGCTTAAATTAATGTTTTGTATTATCCATGAAATTCCACCTAAAATTGCTGCCACATAAAAATTAGTGAATTCACTGTTGGTTACTGTGGTTATATTGCACGTCCTTTCTGGTCTTTCATGTAATCTGATATATGTTGTTAATGATATTTTGATGTAACAGTATCATGGCTTTTTGTGCCTTGTGTATTGTTCAGCCTGATGTTGTACTGCATTCATATAACACAGCATACATAGTCAAGTTTTCAAAGAAAAGGGCCCAAGAGTTCCCAGGGTCGAGTTTATGAGGTCTTGCCCATTATTTATTTACTTATTACATCAGAAGTATGAACTGAAATTAGTGTTGATTACTGCAGTAAATTCATTCTTTGACCTAGTAGTTGTCTTTGCTACCAAAACATTTTTCACATGTTCTTAGCCAGTGAAAGAATTTTTACAGTACAGATATATTACAACTGAAATAACATTGTAGGTACACAGTAATTAAAATTAAATCCTATTTTTCTCTTTGGTAATTTTGAGGTCGAATTCTTTATTGGAGATACAAGAAGTATGGTTGTTCCATTGTCTTTTGCATTCATTGCACATGGTGATCTGAATTTCATCACTGCCAGTACTGGTTTCAAATACTGAAGTCATAGTATCATATGCTGAAAGTACCAGTTGTCATGGTACCACATGCTGTTTAGTCATGCTATCAGATGCGGAAGGTACTAATAGTCATGGTATCTGATGCTGAAAGTACCATTGTCATGGTGTCATATGCTGAAAGTACCAAGTCATGGTATTACGCTAAAAGTACCAATAGTCATGGTATCATATGCTGAAAGTACCAGTTGTCATGGTACCACATGCTGGTTAGTAATGCTATCAGATGCTGAAGGTACTAATAGCCATGGTATCCGATGCTGAAAGTACCATTGTCATGGTGTCATATGCTGAAAGTACCAAGTCATGGTATCATGCTAAAAGTACCAATAGTCATGGTATCATATGCTGAAAGTACCAGTTGTCATGGTACCACATGCTGGTTAGTCATGCTATCAGATGCTGAAGGTACTAATAGCCATGGTATCAGATGCTGAAAGTACCATTGTCATGGTGTCATATGCTGAATGTATCAATAATCATGCTATCAGATGCTGAATGTACCAATAGTGATTATATCATATACTAAAAGTACTAAGTCATGGTATCATATGCAGAAAGTACCAGTAGTCATTGTATCATATCAGATACTGAAAATACCAAAAGTCATAGTATCATATGCAAAAAGTACTATAGTCATGGTATCAGATGTTGAAAGTACCAGTAGTCATGGTATCAGATGCTGAAAGAACCAATCATCATGGTATCAGTTGGTGGAAATAATTGTTGTCATGATGTTAGATGCTCAAAGTACTATTGTCATGGTAGCAGATACTGAAAGTACCTGTTGTCATGGTATCAGATGCTGAAGTACCTATTGTTATTGTCATTGATTTAAATTCAGTTCTTTCCCACAATCTCTACATTTTTAATACTTTAGTGCCATTGTAAATTGATTATTCAACATGAACAATTTAGACATTCTTTGCTCCCTTAATTGTTATATAAACCCAGAAGTGATCATAGTCAGGGGGAAGCTTGCCACTTTGCTTGTGTTATAGTCAAGCATCTTGATGACTTGTGGGTTTACTTAATAGTCGGGACACACAACACAAGCTATTAAATGATACAAATTACTTGGGAGTTTTCATACACTATTCAAGTCATTGCAGATGCTTATGTGTACCCTTTCAAATTTTACAGTGAATAAAGTGCTGCCCGAGTAAAACATTGGACTAAGATTCATTATTTAATCACTAGCTCTAATTCACAGTTATATGGTTTGATATGGTCTTATATTCAGAATTCTTCAGTACAGAATATTTAAGTCAAGCGTGTTCATGTGTAACTTGTCAAGTCAGCAAGATATTAATCAAGTTATTAGCTTAGAAAAATGAAAATTTTATTGTACTTTTTTGACAGTGTGGGGGTGGGGTAAATTTACTTTCATGGACATTAATTTTTGACTGCCCAATATTAGGCATTGTTCATCTGTCTGTTTGCATTTTTAGTTCTACACAATTACTTTAGTTCTTCACCTCTGCCATTTCCAAACTTTGTAAGTATCTCACATTTGAGATCTGGTTTTAACCCCAGCTGAGATAACTAAAGACTTATAAAAATGGTACTAACAGCTGCCTTGTTTGGTGCTCAGCATCAAGAGGTTAATGTTACAACTGATTGGCCTGGTGTCGGGATCATGTGACTGGATGGGACATGAAGCTACATATTTGCGGCATGATGCCCAATTGCTAGACATCACTATAAACTGTCACACTTCAGACATTGTTGCGATATGATTGAAAAATTATTTTAAAAAAACCATAAAAAATCCAAAACACACACTCACAAACACACACACATTTGAGATCAAAAATATACCTATTGATTTTGGAATCAAAAGGTCAGTGTTCCAGTGAAAAGAAAAGTGGCTTATGCACAATTTCTTGATTTCTTTGTCACCAATTTTGATCAAACTTTCTGGATGGCGTGCATTTTGAGACCAGGAAAAAACTGGTCATTTTAGAGTCAAAAGGTCAAAGTATCAAGAGACAAAAAGAAGGAAAAAGCAGTTTCCATAAAATATGTCCACTCATCTTGTACAAACCATGACCAAGCATTATGGTTCTCTTATAAGAAAAGAAAAGCACTTGTCAGATTTGGGGTCAGTAGGTCTAAGGTCAAGGTTATTTGGACTTAAAGGAAAAAAAAACAGTTTACATAGACTGTCATGACATGTCAGGTATCTTAATTAACAAATACAACATTCTTGTTGTGGTTTAGGATCAAAACTTCCAGTCTTAACTGGATGTTTATTCCTCTGACAGAAATAGTCACATTTATGACATTTTACATTAGGTATTTCAGTTAATTATAGCATGTATACAATTCATGCAGATTGGTACCCTACAGAAAAAAAGTGAATTCACAGGAATTTGTGTCTTAGAAAAAGTATTGTCATGCTGAGACACATTTGGTAATTTTCCTTTCCCACTTTCCCCACTTCACCACATTGCAGATGATAACCGAGTTAAGTTTATTTCACTAATTCACACTGTTATTTAAATTTCAAACTACATTGGTTACAAAAGAACAAGCAAGAGATGTAACTTTAAATTTTTTTATTGGCTTTGTTATTAAAATCTTGGATGACTTCTGTTAAGAGCAAGAGACCACATAATAATTGTGTCATCTATAGTAGACATTTTTTTTCTCTGCACTTAGTAAAATAGGTATATCAACATGATACCATGTTTGGGAGATATTTGATGTAAGATGTGTTCTTGCACATAAGCCTGCTTAGTGAAATATCAAGCAGGTGACCAATATATGATCCATCTTGGGCCTCTTGTTATCAAATGTTATGCCTCTGTTAGGCCTTAAATGTAATATGTACTGTATATGAGAATTATTATGTTGTCAACTAATCTCTCACTATTTTAGTTGTCCTGAAACTTGGCAGATATCTTAACATCAGTTGAAGGTATTCCGCTGTCACTGTTCCATTCTTTTTATTGGAGTAACCTTTTCTTTTTCTTTAAATGCTCTTTGACATGTTCATGCTTTTGCCATAGTTATTGCTCTATTTTACTTGTACCACACATTCAAACAGGAGGGCCAAATGGGCATTTATAACCTATGGACACATTTATATTTTCTTTCTTTTTTAAATAAAGGCATAATTGATGGTTTTGACATGTTCATCAACCTTAAATATATGGAGAGGGTAGTTATCTAAGTGTAAGTAGTTATATTACTTAAAAAGCTAAATTTATGGGGACCGTTTCCCACTAATTGGAAAATATAATAAAGAAAAACTTTGAAATAGCTCAGAATGCTGATTTCATTTTGGTCAAGTTTGAAAGTTTTATATGGTTAATTAAGTTTAATTCTTGAAAAAAGTTGCTTATCTTCAAACAAGCATAGACAAAGTTTAAATCAAAATTCATCAGGTGAAATTTTATTTTGACATTAAGGATATCTTTATAAATGTTCTGTTTCATTTTTCTATGAGATGAACATGTCAAATAAAGTACTTTATATTCTAATCTATCCACATTAAGGTATATCAGACTATAGTCTTGTAGAAGATGGATGTATATATTTATCTTGTAGAATAAAGGTGTAGATGCATAGTTTATAATAGATAAATATTTACAGTGTTGTGGAATGGTGATGTAGTATGTTTGTCTAGGCATACATGTATGTATGGACAATCTTGTCCAGGTATTTATGTACATGCATGTTAGGTGTCTATATGCATCATCCTTGTGTAAAATATCTTGTCCAAGTATATGTTTATGTATGTTTACACACACACATATACTTGCATGTGTAGAAGATCTTACATTTACAAGTTTAATGTTTTTATGCTTGTCAAAGAAATTGCAAGGATTGTGTTATTCTACCTGTCTTCATTAAATCTCCATTATCTGTAGAAAAAATCCCTATATTAAAATGGATGAAGAAAAATCCCCTCCCCCAATATTCATTTTTTGAACAGACCCAGTTGCTATTACAGAATATGTCCAACCATTCATTTTTCACATCCATCTCATCCCATCCCATCCATCCATTCATTCATCCTACCATCCATCCATCCATTCATCACTCCTTTCATCCATCCCTCTCCCCCATTTACTCCCTCCCATCCATCCATCCATCCCTCTCTCCCTCCTTCATTTCCCTTTTTCCATCCATCCATCCATCCATCCATCCATCCATCCATCCATCCATCCATCCATCCATCCATCCATCCATCCATCTCTTATCTGGTTTAATATCTCCTGGAGAGATCTTCATGAGACTTGGTGCAGATTTGTATTACATGTATTGCAACTGTTTGATTTGGCTTTGTCAAATCAGTTTGTTTTGAGTTGCCTTATGGACCATATATATAAAATTGTCTCATTACTTCATTCTTTGCAAAGAGGATTTCACAATCACTTGCTTGCTATTAGATCTAAGCTTGTAAGACCAAATAGTTCTAGGTATATCAGTCAGTAATTAGTCAATATTTTTTGCCTTAATGTAAACATTCTTGCAGATATAGACATTGTTATATCTATTTAACTGTGTTAACATTGTATTCAATATCTACATACTTCTCAAAGAAATGGCAAGGATTATGTCTGAAAATAATTAACAATAATTACATATTTACAAGCTGCACCTTTATTTCTTCATTAAATCCACATATATATATATATATATATATATATATATATATATATATATATATATATATATATATTGACATAACACCCCTCACATGGTTTTGAAGCCCACAAGAAACCAATAATATGAAAGTGAAATAAACACCTGTCTAGAAAAGTGTCAGGTGTTCGATTTTGGTTGTTGTTGTTGTTATGGGGCTTAATGCCATTTTTCAGCACAGGATAGGCTTTACATGGTGAAGGAAGAAACTGGAAATCCGTGGAAGAACCACCGACCCATGAGAAACTACTGGCAAGCTTTCTCACATATCTACATTCCTGGAATCTTAGACTCAACCCAGGAAGAATGGAGATTGATTTAGACCACTCTGCCACTCAGGGCCCCATTTGATTTTGGCATTAAGTTAGCATATTATAATTGCACCATTGGAGTACATGAAAGTGTCATAAAAAAAAGGTTGCCATCAGAAATGCCATGACATTGTCCCTTTGATCTTTGTTGTAACCATGAAGTAATCAATAAAAAAAAACATATCTGCTCTTTATACTGTCTGTACTGGCAAAACATGCTATACATGCAGAGTTAAGTATTATTAAACCAGTTCTGGTATAAAAGCATAATTTTTTTTAAAAGAATGTTTATTATCACAATTTTTTAGCCTTCTGTTAAAGGAGCTGTCATCATTGTAGTATTTGTCTAGTGAGGTCCACCCATGTTCTCCATAGAATTCTAATTGTGGAATACATTAAAGTAACAAGTAAACTAAGAAAACCTAGTTTTTACAGCATAATTTTTTAGTTTAATTCATTTGGAATGCATGCACTTTAATGTCACCCATTATTTTTAAAATGAAAGAAAAGAGTAGTTTTATGCTCATAAATTTAACATGCTTCTTTTTTTTTAGAGGATCTTACATACCTGAAGGTGCCTCTGCATACAGTGATCAAACTCACACCGGTGGCCTATGGTTGTAGAGTTGAGTTCAAGTACCTCAACATACAGGCTGTCAACACTCACCGGGAAAAACCTAAGGTAAGATCCATGAGACTAACCACCAGCACTTACCTGCATGTAGATATACCGATTATTATCTGATCTTATCAAATTTAAAGTTTGCTTAACTACAACACATGGGAATAGCTTGCTAAAAATAGGGACCAGGTTATTGAGAGAGGAAGAACATACAGGTAACTATTCCATCCAAATATCATATAAAAAATTAATGTTTGTGCCTTACTAATTATCACTGCCTTCTACACATCAGAATACCTGAGTGAGCTATTTTCAAAACATGCAACATATTTCTTAACTTGAGTGATTATAAACCTGGATGCAGTTTGTCTGGGTCACTAGGGCACATTTTGGAATAGTGCACCTTGTTAATTTGATATCATTACTTTCTCAGTTTATTTCAGATTGAAATAGGGATAATGGGGGGTTCCAATTTACTGTGAATTTTATATTGTTTACTGTTATATTGTCTAATCAGGATTATATACAAATACAATGTACAAAAAAATTCTAAAATCTATGAAATATTTTCAAAATAAAGTAAAAAGTGGAAATAAAAAAAGAAGACCATAATTGGATTCTGCTTTGATTGGTCGATCCATTATTCAAGATATTTGTTGAAATGCTTTATGGTTAATGGTAGTGTTGTTGGGCAGGAGGTCATATTTACAGTTGGAGTACAAACCATTTTTTAGTTATACTTCTGCAAATTAAGACAATAAAAAATGGTTATTGTTTAAATTATTTGGGTTGTAAGAAAATGTTTATAATATAAAGTTTGATGTTATTTATGTTTAGTCTCTTGGAAATTATTACATTGAGATGGCCAAATTCTTTACATTCCAAATGCAGAAAAATGGGAGATATTATTTTATCAGTACTTTCTAAATAAATATCAAAAAAAAATCATAAATAACTGAACAGTTTAATTCCATATGTAATGAGGTACTATAATCGTGATTTTTGTTTTATAGTTAGCTTACTGCTCATTTTAAAGATCTCAAGCTTCCTCACCTACTTTCAATAGAAATAGCATTCTGACCTACTTTCAGGAACCACTGCATACTGACCTACTTTCAGGAACCACTGCATACTGACCTACTGTCAGTAACCACTGCATACTGACCTACTTTCAGTAACCAAAGCATACTGACCTACTTTTAATAGCTAGAGCATAACTTGAACAATAGATTATCACAGCTTAATTTGAAATATTTTTATGATTATATCATTTTTTAATCAAGTATCAAGTCTTATCATAAACTTTTCAATTTTATGCATCTTCATTTTAGCAGAGCATGTTATGCCATGACCCTAATGTCTACCCTGCCCACTACCTCTTTCTTTAACTTTTCTTTCTCTGCACCATAACCTCAGTTCTACAGCATGTCACTAGGACTGAAAGAAGATAAATGGTTTCTGCACAATAACTTTAGTTCAGCATAGTGCAATCTTGAAAAATACTTGAATCTGAGGGTTTTCTTGAGAAATCATTTTAAGTTTGAAACTTGAATTTATCTGATACAAATGCATAAACTGAATAAACTACACAACATTTTTAAAGTAAGAATCTTTGTTATTTTTGTTCTTTCCCAAGATAATAAATAAAATACGATACAGTTGTATGAATGCAATTAAATTTGTTGATGAAATAAGTTTTACTTGGAGTGTATCATTATAAAACTGAGACATTTCATTACGTGAGACATTTGTTTTGCCTTTAGAACTTGGAGTCAATGTCACTCTCATACAAAATTTAGGGTTTGAGTTAATCGTTTTAATTTTCTTATATATCCTAAACCCCTTGATCATTTCAGTTTCTATTTATGATGAATCATTATGAAGACAATTCATTTTATCATGTGCTTGCTTAAGCTTTAGACATTGAATTCAAGGTCACTTTTAACAGTAGTGTTTTGACATGGGATTAACATGTAGACCCAGGCCATTTTGTTGGATGTGCAATCCACACTTAATTAATAATCACCACCCCATATAACACTGAAGCTGGCAGAACTTTTCATACTATTCATATCTTTTAAGATTAGTGATTTAAAACGCAAAACTCATGAGTCTTTTGTTCAAAGTTAGGGAAGAAATTTGCTTGATGTCTGAAATAATGTCAAAGACAGGAGTCTTCAGATTTAATTCTTTAAAACTCATATAAGCCAGCTTGGAAGAGAATATATGGTTGTGTGTATGTGAATGATTTCTCTTGATTTTCAGGGTGTGGCTGATCGTAACTCTCCCAATGGGTCCAACTCTGATCACTGACCCCGTCCCTCTTATGAAGGGGAGATAATCCTACGGGAATTATGACAAATCCCCTAGGGGCCGAGGCTGTGTGAAGAAAGGGTTGTCACCACAGAGTAATCAAAATCGTCAATTCCAAAGACATAAGCTTTATGTAGCACAAACAATTTGCAAGCTTTATTGTACCAAACATCAGTGTTTTCATGTAGTCAAATGATGTGAATTATACAAAACACTATGTCATTGTAGGATTTCATTTCATGTATTTACAGAGATGTCATGGGACCAGGCTCAAATATACTGTAGTAGACAATATAGTATAATTACAATGTTAATTAGACAATATATTTTTTTTTTCACAGGTGGTGGTTTTGTATCATGTATTATTTGTAAATGTCCATACCATTTAAATTTTCATATAGCATCGATTATAATTTTTTTAATTTCCCACTGTAACAGGTAATATATTATCCTTTTCTGTCCATCTGTTTGTAACTCATTAAGTTAAGTGCATGGGGTCAGTTTAGCACTGGTGGGGACTTTTGTGTTCTATGAACACATTTCTAACTTTTCTCAACTCTTTGTACAGAAAACTTTATTCTTATTAAGATTTTGAAATTTTCTCTACTTAAAACAAAATGTGGAGAAAATTAAAAATAATTTGAAAAGTGTAAAAATTACAGGCATTATAATAAATACAAGAAATCATAAATGCTACAACATTTATTATCTTCATAATTACATGATCTTGTCAAGGAAGCAAAAGAAGTGAACTTAAACCACCAGGAAATATTTAACCATCATGGCAACAGGTGTCTGCCCTTCTCTCTCGATAACTAGCACACAGTCGAATCCAAAAACAGACTGTGGCATCAGCAAAGGCATGAGTTAATACTGAGAACAGAAGATATGGGTTGAAGATCAACAGAAAGAAGAGAAAGAGAGTGGCAGTAGCTGACTTATTGCATTTTTGTTTTATAATTATTTTGGGTATCATTGTCCATCAATAGATATTTCTAGTGAAGTTGTTTGTTAAATTACTTTTTTATTCAAGATCACAAATTTTTGTAAGGTTGTTTAAAACAAAATTCTCAACAAGTTTTCAGTACACACATGTTTTATAAGTGTCTTATATCACTTCATTTTGCATGTGAATGTGGATACATTCAACAGTTTTTCCAGTGGCCCTAGTTATTCCCACTTTTTTTAGTTAGACATCTTATTTTTCCCCGCCTTTTTTTCCAAAACTGCACTACTAGCTCAATTCTGTTAGCTCTACTGGTCATAGACCAGAAGAGCTTCTGGGATGGTCTGTTATCCATCATCCATACACATCTGTTAGCTCAAGATTTTTATCCCAAATGATCTGCAAAATTATCATAAATTCTTTACCTTATGTAAGCATTTGCTGCCATACCTACTAATGAAACTGACGAGCAGCCTGCCTTCTAGTTGTTTGTAGGCTGAAGCCCAGGGCATCATAATGGCTGCCTGAGTGAGAGTTTCTGAGTTACTCCACATACTGTCTACATTTTTTATATCAATCTTGTCCCATGCAAACATTTTAAATACTTACCAAAGGTTTTTGGCACTCATTTCCACTAAAAAGTAGATATAATCCTCAGGAATCATATTTATTTTCACAATCATAATAAAAAATATGCCTCAAGATGTATGTAGTGTTTATAATGTATATTATTCTCACCATTAGTTTGCACAGCTGGAATATTTTTTCAAGAAAAAAGATCATTGTTCATTTCAACTCAGATTTAGGTAAATCTGAAATGTCAGGTGTTGAAGCAGGACTTATGCTAATGTCCGATCCTTCATCTTTAATCAGATCATCAAAGGCAATGTCATTTTCAATGTCATCAATTTCAAATCCTTGAAAACTTTTTGGTATCATCATCAGTGTTGCCATTTTGTTTCACTTAATTGACCTCATTTTCAAAGGAAATTCCCACCTATATCCTGTAAAACTACTAATAGAAAACTTTCGTAATTTTACGTAAGGACTATTATCATTGGCTAAATATTGTTAAAAAAACCCGGATGTTTGCGATTTTATCTAATGCAAAGCTTTAATACAAAATATTTTTATGCATCTCGGGGGTTTCCCAACCCTTGGCTGTAAAAGCATGCATGAGCCAGCAAGGACAGAGAGAGTATTATTAGCAGCTTGTATATTCGTCGCTGGGGTTATAAGGCTATTTTTAGTGTCACATATATGTGTCAGCAGTAGGGAAGAGTTAAACTTCACATGCACATTCATCCCAAGGTGTAGTTGGTCCAAAGTGAAAATGGTGTCACTTGGACAGTCAGTATGGTCATCATAGTGACCATCTTGAAAATGTTGTACTTCAGAATGGTAGATCATATTAGCATAGATTTTCACTAAAAGACTTCTTAAGATATCTACCAGTAGTTCTTCGTAAATGACAATAGTTCCAATCTTTTATCCATTATGGCCACCTCTGTAGCAATCTTGAAATAATCTCTCTTTGCTGAAAAATATTTAGAAATAGTTTCAGCACTTAGCATTTAAAAGGAAGAAAAAATCTTATCTTTGATTCCTGGGAATTCTTTTCAGCCAGTAGAGTGTCAGCCCCATCGAGGGACTCTTGCTTTAATTTTATGTTGGAAAGCAATTACATACTGCATGCATGGCAAAAGCAGAGCTTATTCAAATATGGTCTGTGTAATGTGGAGCAGGAAATTTAAGTAGATGGTTAACTGGACTGAAGAGATAGATAATATGTGAGGTAATGCTTTTGTTCAATTTTTTAAAGGGAAGTCAAGTAAAGGTTTTATATTTTTAAAGTAAGTCAGGAACCAATGTTTGATTAAAAAGTATTATTATCATTAATGAACATGAAAATATTTGCAAATTGGATGAAAATTTCAGCTTCTTGTTGAATCCACCTTAGTGGAAGTTCTACATTAGGATCACTATGGTGTTTGTGTGCATATCCATCTGTCAGTAGATTAAAATTTTTAAGTTTATAAGGCTTGTATCAAATATAATGGTATATAAGTTGGTCCAGCTGTAAACTTCATAGACCCAGATTGGTCATTGTACAATTCCCCAGCAGATACAGGTCTCAGAATTATTTTTTTAAATAATCAGCAAAACAAACAGCATAGATCCTAATCGGCCAGTATGTTATGTGACTGCAAGTCTTTATCATAAGCAAGTATGTATGGTGCATCTTTAATAGCAAAATGAAAGCTGGACTGGACATGAAGAGCAGTCTCTTGTTTTCTTAAATTGGCTGGAAAATTATATATGTTACCCAGACTAAATAACAAACTCATGGAGTAAATGTAGGTAAATCACCATGGTTCTACCTTTATAACTTTTAATGTTTTATATTTTGTTGATGGATTATCAAGGAATATCATTGCTATTCTGTTAAGTTTAGATGAGAATAGCCTGCAATTTACCATGACATTCTTTTTTTTCTTCATAGGACAGATACATAGTTTATCTAAAAATTTTGCTGTATAAGTTTATTGCATGGCTGTGTGTTTGTTATGCCACATCTCATCAAACTGGTTCTTGTCAGCTATATTTGTTTTTAAAAAAAAAACAGTTAATTTTAGCAATTCTACAGAAACCATGTGACATTCTGACAATTTTGATGTAGAAGGAAGCTCCTGTTACGGAAGCATAAAGTTTTGAAAATGTTGATTGAGTTTTAAAAACAAAGTTAAAAAATATTTAAAAAATTAAAATTGGATTTCAGCAGCCATTAATTCTTCAGGTGTATGGTTTTGATTACTTATTACCAAAAGTACTAATGTTAATTTAAATTTAATTAAATAGCATAAAATAAACTTTTAAAAATTAGAATTAGAAAATTAGAATTATTAAATTACATATCTATTAAATATTAGAATTATTACATTTTTGCTAAACAGCATATTGAAATATTAAATATTAGAATTAATATTAAATAGCATATTATTCTGTTAAATATTAGAATATTAAATAATATATTAATCAATTAAATATTTGAATTATTTTATTTTAAAAAGTATATTGAAACCTAATATTAGAATTATAAACTATTAAATAGAATATATCAAATATTTAAATTATTACATTTTAAACAGCATATTGATTAGAATTATTAAAATTACACAGCTTCATAAAACTTATTAAAAGCCAACGGTTCAAGTTTAGATGTATTTCAGCATCTTAATTAGAAATGATTGTAACAGTTTAATATTTAGTCATTATTTCAACTTGGGAAAGAATCATTTTTTGCAACAATAGTTTGTTTCCCTGGTAGATCAACCAGAGATCCTTTTGATCTTTTTGAATTTTGTGACCACTTTTTTTAAGAAGCTTGTTGTATCATTGAAGTATTCTAAAGTAAATTGTTTCGGTCTTGAGAAATTCTGTATTCTAAAGTAAATTGTTTCGGTCTTGAGAAATTCTGTATTCTAAAGTAAATTGTTTCGGTCTTGAGAAATTCTGAAGTAATTTTAACTGAGGTATAAGAAATAAGTCTGTATACTCATTGTAATATGAACTAATAATGTTGGTCTTAGAGAAAGCACTAATAAATTTCATAAATCATTTCAGTAAGCAAAGAGCAATACACAATTTAAAAAAACACATCTTAAATGGGAAAAATCCATACTTCTCATTTTATAAAACAGAGCAGTGAGAGAAGCAATTGTTCACACTGAATATGTGTCCATGATATACAGAGAAATTGTACAATGAATTTTATCAGGAATAATTCTGAAAATGTATTTAATGAACATCTTTGTATTACAGAGGTGTAGCTAGGGTGGGGCAGGGAAGTACATATGTCCCCGGGCACCAAGGTACAGTGCGCCAAAATGAGGCTTACAACCTTACATTATAATAAGTAAAATAGAAAAATGTGATTGAATGGTGAGGGGCTGGGGCGCCAATTTTATAGTTTGTCCCCTCCCCCCCGGGCAAAATATCATGGCTATGCCTCTGTTGTATTAAGGTGTTCGGTAAGACAAGGTTTCACTGTATTTGAATATAGTGAAGAAGGAGTGATGCATATCAGCTATAAAAATATAGTTGTTTTCATGGTTTTGTATGTAATGTGGTGTAAACTTTACATAATGTATATATATGTCTTAGTGACACCTTCCTTCAAGAAGTCAATGCTAAAAAATGAATGTTTGTTGTTTAGAGATCATTACTTTTTCAGGATACTGTGTTGTACATCTGTTTGCAGCAGAAGAAATATTAGTACATAACATACAGAATATTTTTTTAACTAGCTAACAAATAAATGTACTACATGGAGTTAATGAAAAGTATAAATTATACAGTAACTTGTTACATATTGCAAGTGGTGTAGACCCTCTAAAATTCCTGCAGTAACAAGTTCTTTGTGGCAAGTGGTGTAGACCCTCTAAAATTCCTGCAGTAACTAGTTCTTTGTGGCAAGTGGTGTAGATCTTTAAAATTCCTGCAGTAACTAGTTCTTTGTGGCAAGTGGTGTAGACCCTCTAAAATTCTTGCTGTAACTAGTTCTTTGTGGCAAGTGGTGTAGACCCTCTAAAATTCTTGCTGTAACTAGTTCTTTGTGGCAAGTGGTTTAGACCCTTTAAAATTCCTGCAGTAACTAGTTCTTTGTGGCAAGTGGTGTAGACCCTCTAAACATCCTCCAGTAACTAAGTAATGTGTGAACAGTGATGTAGAAATCCTGCATTTAGTAGTTCTGTGTGAACATGGTGTAGAAATCCTTAAGTAACTTATTCTTTGTGGCAGATGCTGTAGACCCTCTAGAAATTATGCTATAACTAGTCTCATGAAGCAGCTGGTATAGCCAGTCTAAAAATGTTCCACAAGATCCCACTCAGCATAAGGCACCTGTTTTACAGAGGACATATTGCATTTAGCCACTCTTTACTGTCCTTGGAAGACAAGTTTTTCTAGAGTAACAGCTTACTGCTACCTGGTTATCACAACTATCTAGAATCATAAAAGACAGCAAAAGCAAGTGAATTTCATTTGTTCATCATTTGAAGTTAATCTTAAACTTTGGCATAAATTCATACATGTTCTAACCATAATCAATGTCATTTAAAAGCTTGAGTTTTGTTTGTGTTTTTTTAAAGCATTTGATTGATTGGTTCTTTTAAGTCATTTTTTCTTTACCTATTTTATAGAATTTGAATTAGATCTTAACATGTGGATGATAGTAGAAAAAAATTCAGACATTGCAAAAATTAGCTAAAAAATATTCTGTCATTTAAATCATTGATATTAAAGGATAGCATCATGTAAATCATCAGTTTGAATGAATTTTAGTTCAAGAGCGAACATCTTTCATTGAATACCAAGGGTAGTACAATTAAGGACATTGTCAGAGTTGTGCATTGTATTGCATCAAATTCCAGGGATTATGTAAAAGTATGATTAATGGTATTGTTAAATTTGTGCATTATTTTGTATGACATTTGTTTGTATGTAAATCTTGTTGAATTATTATTATTCAGTACAAATTTTGATTTTTTTAAGGATATTGATATTTCAGAATAATTATTCTATATATTGTAGCTGGATTGCAGAGTAGCTACAGCTTCAGTATTAATATTTGATCATCCACCTGTTTCTTTGATATAAATGCTGAAGTTATGGTTTGCTGTTAGGTCATTTTCTCAGAACTATCTAGTCCCTTACAGTCACATAATTTTGTACATGTTTTTATTTATGTTATATGGAGTACTGCATGTTGCATTTAAAATTTTTTCTTGTTGTCCGTATTTCACAATTCTGTTAACCTTTTCAATTTAGCTCCTTTTCACAGGCACTTTCTTGTTGTTCGTATTTCACAATTCTGTTAACCTTTTCAATTTAGCTCCTTTTCACAGGCACTTTTTTCCTATATAATCATGCACGCTGGAGTGTAATTGCATCATAAGAAGCATACATCCATCAGTGGCCCGTGTTTCATAGTTCAGAGATTACTGATCACATTTATATTTAAATCATTTTTTTCTAGGTTGGGGTATGCATTGAGATCATTTTTCTTGGACACTTTCTCCTTGGTTGGAATTTAAACAATAACTAATTGAAAGGAAGCCAATAAATCTACAAAGATTGATACCTCAGGGGAAAAAAAGAAATTTACAGTATTTATGATGTGCATTTAGCCAGACTACTTGTTAGCAGGACTATTGTCATTGTATATATTGTTGGACTTAATTCAAGTAATAACTTAATTTATCCGTTATAAAATTGTTATACCACCTAACCTATGGAGTGGGCAGTTCATCCACTTTAACTATCAATTCACTTGTATATGTACTTGGGGGAGGTGGAATTTTTTAGGGGGGACGGCCTACTCCAAAAAATTTCCATAAAGACATGTCACATTAATGTATAAAAATTGATATAAATACTGTTCATGTTTATGTTTTAAATTTCTAACATAATGTTTGATAGAACTATTGCTCCTGTTCCACCTTGTCTTGGACATTTCTGATCATCAGCATTAAAGAAACAGAATAAGCTGTGATATACAATTATGTTAGAAATATTGGAGTTTGAGATATTGATTAATCGATTGGTTGTTGTTAGCAGCACATCAGCACATGATAGACGTTTTCATGCTGGAGCAATTGGTGTAATATATCTAGTCAACAAAGTTGGAAAGATAAAATCTTTTGCCCTTTCAATCAGGAGTTCATACATTTCCTACCATCTTTAATTTGCTACCCTCAGAATATCTTGGACCCTATTTCATCAACATTAAACAAATTGGAACTTGTATGTGGTAACATCTCAAGAAAAGTAACCCAGTCATGCCAAAATTAGTTCCAAGTGACCTAATATGCAAGTGTTGTTTGTTTTTTCAGTTCTTTTTTTATTGCACCATCAGTGTCTTGAATTTGTATTCATCTACATTCATAAAAATTGATATGCAGATACATATCACCAAAAGTAGCTCAATCTTACCAAAACTAGGTTATTTTGACATATTTTGTATTTTCAGTTTTTGGTTTGTTACACACTAAGTAACTTGAACTTTCCCCACACTCTTGAAAGTAGGTATGAGATTGCCATCTCAAAGAAAGTAACTTAATGTGTTACATCGTCAATATATTAAATCCTATTCTTAATATATGCATGCATGCATTGTATCTTATAATAAATAACTTGACCACATCAGTACTAGGGCAGTGTGACAAAATATTCATGCATACATGGCTTTCTTCTTTCAAGCTGTCAGTTCATCACAGCTTCAAAACATTAGACCCAATTTCACCATAACTTTGGTAAATTGCAATCTGACTGCATGTCAAGGTGAGTAATCCTACCATATCAAAATGAGGTCATTGTTGGAGTTACTTTAATTTGTATTTTTCAGTTATCTATTTATAACACCCTGATCATCCAGGTCCAGTTTCACATACACTCATGAAACTTGGCATGTGGAAGTATTTCATGAAGGATAACTCAGGCATACCAAATCTAGGTCACTGTAATCTAATTTTCATGCTTTTTTGTATTTTTTGTCTATTCATTATACCCTCACTGTTTTGGACCCAACTTTGCTTACACATAAGAATCATATGTGGATGCATTTTATTAAGAGTAACTCATCTATACCAAAAGTAAATCATTGTGACCTAATTTTTATGTTTCAGGGACTGATATTTTGTGTTTTTGTTGACAATCAGTTGGTGTTTATGAGTAAACACATTGTTTTACATTTTTAATGCTTGATGTTACCTGCTGTTGTATATACATGCCATAGCCTGTTCATTCTATAGAACTCTAGAGAAGAAACACTGCCATACTCAATATATCTGACCTCTGACCTATATTTTTTTATATTTTTATATGGGTATGTAGAAAGAACATAAAAATTGTCACCAAAAATCCAATTGCCTTATTAAAATAGAATATTTTTCATACAGCAGATTACATTAGTTTATAATGTCATCATGCTTCATGTCTATTTTAAACTATTTACATGCAATCAATGTCATTGATGTTTTGAACAATATGCTTTACCTAAATATGACATTTAATCTCAATTACCAATGGCCATGTAGTAGTTTTTGGCATTTCTCATTTGTGGCAAGGCTTTTACTTGCAAAGCAATAGATACATTTCTAATTCATATACCATGCTTATACCATATAATAAAAGCTGTTTAGAAATTTTGCACTCTGTTCTTTTGTTTTTATTTATTCTGTAATATTTTGCACATCTAACTTTATTCTTAGCTTAATAAAATAAGTATATCTTAAGTCCACTCCTACACACATGGCCAATCAAGTTTTCATTCCTGTCAAATTATATCCTTTAACAACAAACAAAAGCTGCTACCATATTTATTTTAGCCAGCTACTGTCCATTCACTATTATTTGTCAGGTTCACATTTTCTTGGATTTAATGAGTTTAATCCCAAGCTGTCAAAGTTTGTGGTGGTATTCTGTCTACTCCTGAACCCTTTGAGATATCATCATGACTTTGAGATATCATGACTTTGAGATATCATCATGACTTTGAGATATCATCATGACTGAGATATCATCATGACTTTAACTTTGAGATATCATTATGACTGAGATATCATCATGACTGAGATATCATCATGACTTTGACTTTGAGATATCATCATGACTTTGACTTTGAGATATCATGACTGAGATATCATCATCACTTTGACTTTGAGATATCATCATGACTTTGAGATATCATGACTTTTGGTAGAGACTATTCTGTAAAAAGAAAAAAGTGGTTTCTTTCTGATCAGCGTTTGAAGTTCTTCCCATTTTTATTACAAATTTTGTCAGTCCCATCCATCATACTTTTAAGTTAATATCTCTTGAACCATTTGAAAGGACCTTGATGAAATGCAGTATCCATTTGTGATGAGCTTAGATTAGTTTTAAAATTAGCAGATTTATATTTTTTTACAAAGTATATCCATCCCTCCATATATAAGAATGGGCTTCATTACAATATTCAATATTTTCTTCTGTACCTGAAAATGCCATTCTCCTTGTTAATACAAATTGCACTTAACAGCAAACCAAGGGAAGGTCAAGAGATGTAATGGAGTAATTTTAGGCAACACACCTCTTTATTGAATGTAGTGGTAAATTTTGGGAATTAGTTGGGAGTACATTTTATTGGAAAAGTGTATTTTTAATTTACAAAAAGTTCTCAGCAAAAGCAGGACTGATTTCATGAAAATTATCTCCATATTTGACCTTTAAGTTGCTATATATATATATATATATATATATATATATATATATATATATATATATATATATATATATATATATATATATATCTATGGGAGAAAAAAACTTATTCCATAGTCTCTATAACATTAAAGAGAATAGGCATTTGTGACAGTTGAAGAAATGCAGTGTAACTTGAAAATACAAATCTTCCAATGGGACAGATGTATTGGCACCTCAATGAGTGTTCTTAATATGTAGATTGACTGCAAGAGTGACCTGAACGTGTATGTGACTACAGCAAGAGTGGTCTGAATATGTAAGTGATGTGACTGCAAGAGTGGTCTCAATATGTAGGTGGTCTGACTGCAAGAGTGTTCTAAATAGTTGGTCTGACTGCAAGAGTGTTCTAAATAGGCAGGTAATCTGACTGCAAGAATGATCTCAATATGTTGGTGGTCTGACCACAAGAGTGGTCTCAACAAGCTGCAAGATGTTCAGATTAAAAGACGGATCTAAACATGTAGGTGATTTAACGTCATAGGTTGCATTTGATAATCAATTTCTCATCATCATCATTGATGTAATTTAGAGTTTGTATACCTCGCCAAGAATGTGAAATGCACAAAAGTGTTACTGTATATGCCTCCCAGTCAATCCTGTTTAAGTGTTCCATTTAGGTCACTGCAAATGAAGTCATGTTGTATGAACACAATTCTAACATCACTTTAATATTCATGCATCCTGCTTTGGTATTTAACCAAATTATTAAATGTAGTTCATGCTACCCGTAATACTCAAATGACATTTTTGTAGAATATGAAGTTTTGTTTTAATGTCTATACCTCCCAAACCAGGGCTATTCAGAAATTTTATATTGATAAGTGTCTCAAGGGATAAACTAAATTTTTTTTAAAAAGGCAGGTTATGCCCCTTACCTAAATTAATGTTAAAAAAACATTATTTGTTATGCAGATGCAAACCTGTACTTTATACTTCTTTTTTAAAGATTTCTTTTTATCTTTGTATTTAACCGCTTCTGTGGCCAAAGTGCTTATAGCATCCGCCTTGGATATGGAAGGTCACAGGTTCGAACCCCAGCCAAGTCATAACAAAGACTTTAAAAAATGGTACTAACAGCTGCCTCGATTGGCACTCAGCATTAAGAGGTTACTGTTAGGTCTGGTTGACCTGGTGTCAGGATAATGTGACTGGGTGGGACATTATGCCACATGTCTGCTGCATGATGTCCCAGTGCTAGACATCACTAAACTGCCACACTACAGACATTGTATGACATGACTGAAAAAGTGTTAAAGCTATGTTAAAAATCTTGATCAATCAATCAATCACAATCATTGTATTTTTGTCCATGGTAGACCAAATTCAGGTAACTGACAAATTCATATATATTGATATTAGATGGACTTCCCTTAGTTGTCAGACCATATGCCCCTTATAAGTGCCTGATCTGGGATTCCAATATGGTGCTGCCAAGGTTCAAAATCAGCATGCTGCTACTGTACTGTCCAAGTCAAATTGAAATTATTACTTCATGTTGAAAACTTCTTGTTTCTCTTTTCCAGAATGTCTCACTAGACCGGAGCAAAGAGGAGGCCCTATCAACGGTTCCCCCAAACGCTACAGTAAATGATTTGGAACGTCATTCTCCTGGGGAGAGATAGTGATAGAGTCGGGGCATGGTTAAGAGGGATGAGCAGGAAGAGGTTTAAATTATTCTGGAGGTTTTGGAATTATTATTCATAATAACTGAAATATAACAAAAAAAAAATTATGTTAATGTTGATCATATCACAGATTGTGTCAAGTTGCTTAAAAACAATATATTCTTAACAGATCTAGTATGGACATGAATTGATATTTAAGGTTGAGAGAAACAAAGAAACGGGGTCGGAGGATGTTAATCCAATATAGTCGACTCTTATTACAGTGACCAAGTTCGTAGCCAGCAATATTATCATAGTAATTAATCAGTCATTAAAAAGATCACGCATTTAATTTGTATTTTTTTTTCCAATCCAATGTTATCACAATTAGTTTAAAAATAGATTGTACCATATAGATTGGGCTCTACAGTTTTGTGCTTTACATAGGGTTTGATTTGTAAAGAAAAATAATTTCCTATGTTTTCCTCACTTGTTACCCTAGCTATTTAAAAAAGACCATGTATATCTTTGATATTGTTTAAAGAATTTTTAATTCCCACTTTTTTGGTGTATGATTGATGGATGTTATATGGGTTATAAAATATACAGTTTCAAGCTTCAGAGGTTATCGTAGAACTGCTCTGTCCACTTAGTCATTTCACTTTCTGGACTTGAAAGGTAAATTCTAAAAACGCAGATGAGCAGGTAACTTTTTAATAGTTATTAATTCATTCATTGCACTTTCAGAACCTAGTATTGCCTACTCTAGTAATTTAAAATTGAATTTTCCTGATTTTAATGATAGTGCTGCTAAAGTTAATGCTGTTTGGACTATTTTAGGCAGAATTCTCAAGCTGCTTGTTACTATAGCAGAAATTTTGATCAGCTGTGTGCTTAGATCATGCATGATTTCTATAACTACAGCATGTAAAGAAATTTTAGCCCCACATCATCTGAAAGTAGCAAGGAGTTATGCCAATATTCTCTGCATTGTTCATGGTGAAAATGTAAACAGCTTCACCATACACCCTTCACTCTGTGAAAAGTACATAACATCTGTAGAGCACAACCATAGCCGGTAATTTTTTAACAGAGATTTTTGGCGATTTGCTGGTCTAAGAGTTGGATCACAAAAATAAAATTTTGTAAAAATATTTTAGTTTATATATTAATAACCCCTTGAAATCTGTAATCGCTGAACTTTAACCTGGCAAAATGTAAAAGCTGTATTTTTTTTACAAAAGTGCTAGACTTTTCATCTACAGAAAATACTGGCTATACTGTATACCATTTTTTACATTTAAAATGTTTGCCAGAAACAAATCTGATATTTTCTCAGTTGAGTCCGAAATAATGTATGGTAGTGAACACGATGAAAAGAAAATATGGATGTTTGTCAGTAGGAAATTTCTGTTAGAGTAAGAAGTTGAATATTCCGTTGCAATGAATATTGCTGTAGTCAAATGAGAGTTCACTTTATTATGGTTTATCGTTAGAATACAATAAAATCTCATTTATACAACTTGATCGGGATCACAAAATGGTGTTCAGACCCCATTTTCACAAGACATCTAGATTGCACATGCAAACTTAGTTGGGGTTTTTTTTGTATTCATGAACAAAAAGCAAATTACATTGAACAGATCTGAAACTTTACATTTATTTAGTGGAAGAATTTTGTCTTTTTGCCAAGGAGATTCTTTTATATTTTCACCTGAAATGGGGGTAGGAAATGCATTCTAAGGGTTACCTGTTCCAAGAGATTTTTGTTTAGACATATGCCTAAGTGTATGATGGATGCTTTCAATTGGTTATTGCACAGGTACAGAAAAGTGAAAATTGGACCTGCAATTTTCATGCCCTACATCCCATGTATTTTATTCCAAGTCCCAAATGTATCCTACTTTTTGCAAAGGTTCATCTGTCCATGAGCAGTTTGGATGAGTTTGTTTATAGATCTGAATTAAAGTCTAAATTCCAGGCAGAACTCCAGTTCCTAAAAAGTCTAAATTCCAGGCAAAACTCCAGTTCCTAAAAAGTCTAAATTCCAGGCAAAACTCCAGTTCCAAAATTGATAACTTTAAGCCATGACAAGTGGGGTCTAAAAAATGTTTTTTTTCAATGCTTTTTAACACAGATTTCTAGACTATTTTAGTATCTTTGTAGAACTACATCTTTTCTGTAACACCACCCGTTTTTGTTTATCATACATAATATTAATGATACAGAGATTAGATGTAGGGTACTACTTGCACAAGTTTGATGTCCCTCCCAAAAATGGACTTAAGTATATAGTTGCCCTGTAAAACATGGCTATAATCGTCAGTTACTTTAAACTAGTCCTTCACCATAAAGCCTGTAAGTATACAGCTACCTTGTACAGCATGGGTATTGTTTCGCACCACATTAAACTAGTCAAATTCATAATTGCTACTTAATTTATTTCACATATTAGTTCTTTGCACAAAAGAAGCAATTACAGTGTTGAGGCAGGGTGGTCTGCTTGTCAGGTCAGGATGCAGGTTGTCTGTCAAGGCAGGATGGTTTGCCTGTCTTGGCAGGATGCCAGTTGACTGTTGAGGCAGTTTTGTCTGCCTGTTGGGGCAGGATAATTGTTGCCTGTTTGGGCAGGTTAGTCTGCCAGTTGAAGCAGGATGCTTGTTGCCTGTTGGAACATGTTTCTGGCTGTTTGTCAGACATGACCAAATATTTTATGAGAGGGCGTTGGTATGCTTTCTACAGATGTAAAGAAGGCTGATCTTTTGTAAAATATTGGAGTTATTAACTTATGGTAAAATTCTTATTTTTGCATAGTTAATGATCCAAGTGATCAAAGAGTACCATTTTATCAATAATTGTCAATAAAATAATAAATAAGAATAAAATAAAATAATTAAAATGGATAAGATCTGCATTGAAAGATCGTAGACCTTTATCATTAAATACACAAAAAAGTATTTGCTGGTAAGTGACTTTTTTTGAATATATCAATGTTATTGAGATCACATCAGTTTTCAGCAACACTTAGCCAGCATTGCCTATTTACAGGTCATAAATCACTAATGTTTTTTTCAAGGTTTCTTATGCACTTCATTAACCAAAACATTTTCTGTTGCAAAATTGTTATTGTCATTAATTAAATTGTAAAAACATTTTTTTTATTTACACAATAAGAGAGAGAAACCACAGCCAGGTCATTTTATGAACACTCCTCTCTGACATAGAGTTACCTAGGAAACAAGTGATGTTATTGTGTTGATGATGTAACATTGCAATAATTATTACAAACAGATTAGTCCAGCTTCTACAGTTATAAACATAAGATAATATTTGCCCTAAAGTGAAAAATAGGGCTAACATAATATTTGCCTAAAGTGAAAAATAGGGCCTGAAATTAGAAATAGGGCAAAATGATAGCATCTTGATGCTCAGGATGTCGATGTAGCCAGTCCGCAAGAAAGGTGGGATATTCCCCAAAGATGGCAGTGTGTTCCGCAGACTATGCAGGGTACACCCCTGGGAAGGCAGGCTACTGTGTGCAGGCTAAACCCAGCGGAGAGCCATGTGCACCCCAGGAAAGGCAGGATGTGACACAGAAATAGCAGGGTACACATTAAGGAGTACAGAGTACACCGCAAGGAGTACAAGGTGTACACCAATGTGGGTGGTGTCCACTTCAAGAAGGGCAGAGTGCAGTCCAGAGAGATTAGGTTACAGAACCCTATTAAATAGACCAGGGGCAATGCTGAACTCTAGTGTAATTACACATCATCAAGTCATCTGTTTTATGTTTTAATACACTACTAATACATTTTGGATGCCCATAAAGAGAGTTATAAAGCTGGAACACTACCAAATTTGCAAGATTAAGGAACAGGTAACTTGGTTAAACTGGTAATTTTGATAAATGAGGATTTACTGTATTGATTTTTCCTCTACTTTAAATAGTAGCATACCAAATACTTTGGAATGGTAAGTTCAAATAAAGTGAAATCATTAATATTATTGAATTTGATTTAAACTGTGTAATATCATGCACAATGTTAAAAGCAGAGATAAATCACAATTTGGAGAAAACAATCTGGAAAATTGGTCCCAATGTGATGATTATTGTATTATGGGAGTTTGGGGGGAAGATGTATGATTTGAAAAGTAAAGTAAATAATAATCTTAAAAACTATTGACAGAAAAATCCTTAGACTATATTGTGGATATCTTGGCATTGTATATTATGTTAGTCAGATATGGGAGCTTGCCAGATTATTCCAGAACTACTAATACGTGTCTAATTTGTATACCTGGTGAACAGTGAATAAGTTTAAAAGAATGAAAATAAACTTTAGCATCACCGTTTTTATCACATACAAGTTTGCTATGTCTTAAAAGGGACAGAATTATTTTAAAAAATTACAAGAATGTTTTATAGAACCCAAGGTAGAAGATAAAAGAGCATCCCGATCGTCTGTGAGTGTGGAACAGATGTCAAGTTAGATTTAGGGGAAATATCACACTTGTCTAGAAGAAAGATAGCTTCCACAAAACAAATGACTTTTAACTCCATTCTCTTTCCTGATGAACATCCTGGCATAACATAATATTGTAGTGCATGACTTACACCCTGGCATAGCATAATATTGTGGTATATGAGGAACACACCCTGGCAAAGCATAATGTTGTGGTACTTTGAACAGACTTACCTGTTGTGGATTCTCATATGCTAGCTAATGCTTAGCTACAAATAGTATTTATATAAATTCTGACAATGATTGGGCTAATCTGACGCAAAAAGAAACCAAGCAAAATCTTTTACAAGTAATATTTATGTGAAAGATAGAAAAGTCACAAATAGTAAATAAATTAGTTTTGGATTCTTAGAAAATGTATATACATTCTGATAATGATTGGACTAATCTGCCATGAAAAATGATGACTGCTGTGTTATTTAGATGCATATGCCCATATCGTATATAGGTCTACTGGTTTAAGAGCTTATTTAATGGGCACATGTCTGTGTGATCATTGCATTGCAACACTTTAATGAGCTTGTGTCCGTGTATAGCATTGCATTGTAACATTTTAATGGGCATCTGTTCATTGCATAGTAATGTTATAATGGGCTTGTGTCTATGTGATCATTGCATTGTAACATTTTAATAGGCTTGTGTCTATGTGATCATTGCATTGTAACATTTTAATGGGCTTGTGTCCATGTAATGCATTGCATAGCTACATTATAATGGCCTTGTGTCATCTGTTCATCACATTGTACTATTTTAATGGGCTTGTGTCTATTATCTGTTCATTGCATTGTAACATTTTAATGGGCTTGTGTCTATTATCTGTTCATTGCATTATAACATTAATGGGCTTGTGTCTATCTGATCATTGCATTGTAAGATTTTAATGGACTTGTGTAATGGTCATTGCATTGTGTCCATCATCTGTTCATTGCCTTGTAAAAATTTTAAGAGCATGTGTCCATCTGATCACTAATCATTACCATATAACAGTTTAATGGGCTGTGTCTATCATCAAGTCTTTGTCTTTTAATGGGCTTTTGTCCATGTGATCATTACCTTGTAACATTTTAATGGGCTTGTGTCTATGTTATCATTGCATTGTAACATTTATATGGGTTTCTGTCCATCATCTGTTTATTGTGTTGTAAAATATTAATGGGCATGTCCATGTGATCATTGCATTGTAACATTTTGATGGACTTATGTCCATGTGATCATTGCATTGTAACATTTTGATGGACTTATGTCCATGTGATCATTGCATTGTAACATTTTGATGGACTTGTGTGCATGTGATTATTGCATTGTAACATTTGGATGGACTTATGTCCATGTGATTATTACATTGTAACATTTTGATGGACTTGTGTGCATGTGATTATTACATTGTAACATTTTGATGGACTTGTGTGCATGTGATTATTACATTGTAACATTTTGATGGGCTTGTGTCTATGTGATCATTACCTTGTAACATTGTGATGAGCTTGTGTCTATGTGATCATTACCTTGTAACATTGTGATGGGCTTGTGTCCATTATTTGTTCATTGCCTTTTGACATTTTGTTATTACTGATTCTCCAAAACTACTTGGAGGAAAGTAAAGAAATTTTGCATGCCTTTTTATATTGACATCTAGTTGGTCCTAAATGAGAATGGTACCACTTGAACATCCAATATTAAAACCATGGTAACTATCATGAAAATCTTATTATCATTACTCCTCCCTGTGGATGGTAATGTTGACTTCAGATTTTTGCTAAGAAACTTGTGAATTGTTTATGGTCTTAAAGAAAATTATACCAGTCAGACATTCAGCTTGTTGGCCATCTTGAAAATTTTATCATTACTCTTCTAGAATAGAATGTCAAATCTAATTTGGCTAAAGTTTCTTAGGACCTTTTAGATGGTCCTAAACGAAAATGAAGCTGACATCCAGCATGGCTACCATTGTGGCCATCTTGAAAATCTTGTTATTCATCTCTCTCTCTGAACTGTTTATCATATTATCATGAAGTTTTCACTAAATGACTTCATGATATGTATATGGTCTGAAATAACATGCTGCTTGATCTGACATCCAGCATAGTGGCCATTTCTCCTAAACAGATGGTGTTATTAATATAGGTTTTTACTAAAATACTTATTATGATATGTATCAAGCCCACAATAAAATGGGTGCTGAATATAACAATTGTAATAAACTTCTCAAATCTTATTACAATTTCTCTTGAATAGTTCACTAAAACAGCTTGTACAGTATATTTAGATCTGCATATCTTAACACCAAGTCCACACTATTGGGAACAAGTTTGAAAAGCAAACCTTTCTCATGCTTGAATCAAGTTAAAGTTAACTGCTTGCATTTTTGTTCTTTAATGCCTTGTAACATTGAATTTTGACCAGACTTTTTGTCATTTGTACAACAAATAAGTTGATTGCAAGCACAATCACAATGACATCGATTTCAAGGTCTGAGATCTTGACCTTGCTCTTATCTGTAATGGTTTGTGAGCACAATGGCACAGAGAATTGTAAATGAATTGTATGAGAAAGAGTTCTGGATATGTCTAAAGTTTAGCTTGAATTATGCTAGTGAAATAACTTGTTTATCTTATTTGGAGCATTAATTTATGGATTAGACCACCCTTAATATATTCATTATTGTTGACAGCATCTGAGAGGAGTTCAAAGTTTAAGGCCATATAAAAGATTGTCCAGCACTTATCTTGTGGACATTTTTACTTAGAATATAAGAACTTTCAAACAATTTCAGACGTTCAAGTTTACCAAGAATATCGTAGATGATTTCAGTACTCTGCAATTAACAAAATATAATAAAAGGAGGGTAGAAATAACCACCTCTTAAATTCCTACAAATTCGTTTTAGCCAGTACAGTGTTACTCCCTTTGTGGGACTCTTTTTCTATATATTAAACAGAACAATAGCTGGTGATGTCATGTAAAGCAAAGGGATAGTGACTGACCAAGGCATTCCAAATGTATTTCAAAGTAATTTCACTTTTTTCACTTTTAAAAAAATAGAATCGGTATTTCTTATCTTTGAATAAATAGAATCTTACATTTGTGATCAGTCTAAATGAAATTTATGAAGCAGTATGAATAATTTCAAGCAATTTCTTAGCAAGATTCACATAATACAGAAATTATTTATCATTTCATAAAATTTATTGGAGATAAACGGTTGTGTAAGACCAGTTATTCTCATCCATAAAACTGCCTTCTGAAGAATCCAGTAACCTGTAATTCGGGAAATTATGGAACAGATTTTTTTAATTTACCACTCTGACAAATCATCTTAGGGTAGTCCGTTTTTATTATAATATTTGTTGTAATAATATGTATGCATGTTTTGTACTCAGGGAAGCTAACATTTTGAACAGTTTTGATTCTATTTCACACCATATCTTTTTAAAATGCTGTGTCTGTGTGACTTTTGAATGATGTTCATCATTTATATCAATAAGATACATGTCATATGATAGTAAAATGAAACAATTACTAAATTTTAAGTATGCAGAAATTCATATAATTGTATACTTCATCAAATAGAAGTTTTTCTATTTTATTGACTGTATGTCATTATTTAACATTGAAGGCTCATATTTATCATTAACATGGTCCATTATATATAGTTGGTATGACTGTAGATTCCAGTATTTGGTTGGTGAACATTTAATTTAATTGCTGCAGTATAACATGGCCCCTAATATATACTGGGTATGGCTATAGACTCAATTAAGTGGATGAAAATTATTTTTAAAATTGCAGCAGTATAACATGGTCCCATATATAAAGCGTATGGCTAAAGATTCCAGTATTGGGTTGGTGAATATTATTTTTATAATTGCTACATATAAGTTACATTTATTACCTGCAAAAAGTCCACAGTGACACATACTGTATGTAAATACTTGAGTTTGAATTGGATCCAAAGACCAACATCTGCCATTGCATAATACACTGGCAAATCTCTCTCTATACAGTTTGTTGGGTGTAATCAGTAGAACTAACAAAACAGCCTCTGATCTGCTGGTACATCATGCAACAGCAAATATGAGTATGTTGTTTACAGTTGGACCGTATTTAAAATGGACTTTCATCATAAGCAACCTCATCTATAATGTATAATGCTTGTGGGTCTTGTGAATAATGTTATAAAGAGGGGGCACTGTAATAAGATAACAGGCTGAAACAGTTGCTAAATCAATTGTTCCTATGTGTTGCTTGTTTGGTCAGCTTTTGTAATATTTTCATCAATACAATAATGTTTTACTTTGGACAAGACTTTGCCGCCCATGAGAATCAAGTTTACTTGTCTGTGGAACAAAACCAATATGTGACAGAAATATTTTTTAAAATTTAATTTCATTCTTGTCACTGCTGCTTGCCTTAAAGTCATTGTGGTCTGATTTTTGTTGAGTTACTATTGCAGCAGAATTGAATTTAAAATAAGCCTTGTCATTATCCATTGCTTATCTAGAAGAAAAAAAAATTTTGGAAAATAATGGAAAATACATTAAAAATGCACCGTGTTGTCAAAGTTGCATCAGAATTGGTTTGTTCTTGCACTCTTGTTTTTGGCATCATATAAACATTAACATGTTAATGTGAGGTAAAAACAACAAATCAAACAATTCATTCAGGTGAGACATGGTTGTGGATTCTTCCTTGTTATTTTAGCATTCAAAGCTGAGTATGCTTGTAGATTATTTTTTGTACAAGAACTGGTGCTCTCAGGTCATAAAGATCATAAATCAAGTTTAAAGGAAGGTGATAATTTCAAACATTTGGGGTTTTACTTATATCCAGATATTGGCAGTGGAAAAATTGTTCAGTATATTAGTAGTAATGTGTTATGGCATCTTTTTAAAATTTATGATGTAACATTGTATTGTTACTATAATATTTACAAAACTCCACAAAAAATAATGATCAAAGTTTGTTCATTTTTAAGATTATATGCAGACAGCATAAACAGACTGAAAAGAGGCATATTTATCACTATAATCAAGCACAAAATATAGAAAATTATTGCTGAAATATTTTTATTTTCTTTTTCAAGATTTTCTGTAATGCCATGTGATGTGTGAATGTGTGTGCCTACAAGACTTATATGAGCATTTCATAAACTAAAGCAATATCTTCTTGAACTTGCAGGTATTAAATTAAAATTGTTCTTCAACAAAGGTAGCTAACTCATCATCATTCATTTTTCACCAAAGTTATCTCCCCACTTCTACTTAGATAATAACATTAAAAAGCCAGTTTCTTACAATATGTAGTAAATAGTCTCATCAGTTTAACTCTCTTGCTGTTAGTCAGTATTGACAGCAGTCAAGTCAAAATATTCACTGCTGCCTTGTATGATAAACATGTGCCCACATTTGTTGAATTAGTTCAGGCTGCAGCATAAAATAAAGTGGCTTTAGAAATGTTTAATGCTGACAATGATATAAATATAATGGAAACCACATGCTGACAAAGGCTGAAGAATCATTAACAACACCAGTGCTGGAGAAACTGTTGAACTGCCTTCCATGCAAATAAAACTATGTATCATAAAAATAAAATTTTAAAAATCTGAATACCGCCAAAATTTAAATTGCTAGTGATTAAAAAAATATTTGCAAATATATTGAAAATGGACAGCTAGTGATTGGTAGTTGCTGCTATAAGTACATGTATGTGTGCTAGTTGCTGCTGTAAGTACATGTATGTGTGCATGTGAGAAACTGACATTTGATGCAATGTATCCGTCAACAACTTCCCCTTCACATAAGCAGTGCCTTTTTATCACTCCAAATTGCTATATTTTATTCTAAACATGGAATTTAATAAAACAAAAGTATTTTTAAAAAAATCTTTCCTCTATTCTCTTTTTTTTTTTTTATTAGGTATTATCCACTACCATGAGACATTTGCAACATAGCATAAACACTGAATTTGTCTGGCTTATCTTTTTCTTAGTGGTATCTTCAATTTTCATTTCCTAATATCAATATTCATTTGTTTCTTCGGCTACTTTACATTCCATCCTCTTTAACAAACTCCATTACATATAATACTAAATGAGAATAACCCTGTGTTTGCATGCATCTACACTACAGTAGATGTATTACTATGCCATTTTCAGGTTTCATTCATTCAACAGTATGTAAGATGTTTGGTACAACATTGAAATATTTTTTTTAGGTTTTTATCATTATATTCCTGTATCATCACTGAATGATAAATATGGTTTTTTTAAGTACATAATAAAAAGGTTATTGACCAAGTATTCAGATATTGTGCTTGGGTCTTGTGGTACTAAATGTATTGAAAAATGGGAACCAGCCTAGAAATGTGTGAACATGAAATAAAGTATATATGGGCTTGGGTGGCCAGGAGTTATGTTTTAGGACAAAGAATCTTGTGAGAACTTGTCCTAGTTATAACTGGAAAAAAAAAGAGATTTTGTTTTATTGATGGAATTTCAGTCCTATAATAGTCTTGAGTTTGTAACACTCGTTAATAAAATCAGCACCCAACTCTTTGATGCAGAATTGAAAGTACACATTTCAAACACATGCAGGTCCAGAAAAGGATTCAGCTCATATCCCTTTCTATACACAGAAGCTGACATCAAGGTTTCACCTATACTGATGAATATAGGTTTGATCATGAGCAATCAGAAATTTTAAGTTATTGAATTTTTAATGTCACTGTTTGCATAGGTTTACTTTGGAAACTGAATTAGTACTGAGTCCTATACAAAACCTCACATGTACAGGCATTGGTGCCACATGACCTTGGGTCCAATATTTTCCATTACTTGATCAATAACCTATAGATACTGCATGGCTCATTCAGATATGAAGAAATAGTTCATAAAATGTCAAAAAAATAATTTATTGCAACACTTCAGGTCATTGTAAGAACCCATGCTCTTAAATTGCTGTAATTTTTATGATCATTCAGGTGAAATTATGAAATGGTGAGTTTATGATCTTTTGAGCATCAGTTCTGGACTAATTTTTGTTTATAATAAAAAGTTTCTTTCCTCTGCACTGGATAGATTTCATCTTCACTCATTTTCACCTTTGTTGCACCACAAATTGGAATATATATCTGATAATAACACAGGAAAAGAAAATGTCCTCCATATATTTAGTATTTTCCCCCTCCAAAAATAAAATTCACAGGAATGAGCAATGTAATCAACTGAATCTGTCGAGTCAAAACATTCTTACTGGCAACACAGGTTATGTCCCTTGACAAGTAGGGAAGCATTTCTTGAGAAAAAATTCATTACTATCCATGGGTGTTCATTCTGATGCAAGAAAAATATAGAAATATGAAAATTATGGCAATGAGGGGGGGGGCACTAAAGATAAGCCATTACACAGTAAATTTATATACTGAGTATTGCTGATTTAATACACTCTTTAAGTAACAAGAAAGTTGACATAATGTCACAACCAACAATATCTACAGTGGAGCATTTTAAAATCGTGTTTTCACTTTACCTTTCAAAACTTGTCTGTAAATGGTAAAAATTTAACAAAGTTTAAATAAAAAGACAATACAATCATAAAAATTAGATTTCTTACTCATTTTAACATGAAAACTACCCAATTGCCAAACAAATCAATAAACCATGCTAGTCTGTGAAGATGAGCAACCCAAGCATATTTTTATGAGGTTTCCCACATACACCAGCTTGAAATTTTCCAGCCATTATTAGAATTCAAATAAACATTTAATTGACAGCTACCAGGAGGTAGGTAAATTGACCTCAGTGTGTTTGGTCCATTGCACCATTTTCATTAAATCATTCACCGCTTAGAGTGAGGTTTGTATTAGACTTTGCATTTAGTTTATGTGAAGGTAATGGTGCATTTAAGTTGCACATACATATTTTGCTTTTAATACTTGAGCAATTTGAATGTTTTTTTTTTATTAAATATTCTTCATTGAAATATGCTATGAAATTAGTAAATTGTAAACAATTCCCAACAATTCTTCTGCAGTGTTTCTTGTGTCAATAAATCAAAGATCTTGTCTTTCTCTCCACCATTATTTCTTCTTCTTTTCAACCCTATATCAGTTTCCTACTGAATTGAAGAAAACAGAAGGTATGTAGAGTTTCAGAAATATGTATGGGAAATGAAGGCAATGTACTTTTCATGGATAAAATAATGAATAATTAGGTATTTAATAAATAAATATAAAGGAAGATTATCGATGCTTACCTGGTAACTGCTTTGCATGGCGCATGTAAATTATTTGTAAATCAAACGTTTTGCAAATGGTTCAAACTGGAACAGGGTCTCAAACCACCAGGAGGGCTACATGAGGGCATTTTTATGGCACCACCTTTATGATACCTCAGGACGTCAGTTTTTTTGCAGGCCACAGGATACAGCTTGGTGGGCTGCACGTTCGAGATCCCTGGAGTAGAGTATAACTGGAAGTGGTGGAGAGTATTTAAGGTAGTTGGTGGTAATGTTAGGAGGGTTAGTGTATTAAAGACCAAAAACTGTACTTGCCTACATCCTGAAATTGGGGATTAAAGACGTGAAACAATGGGTCTCCCTCCTCATAATGCTGCCTTTGGAAACCATAGAGTACACTATCTTAAAGCATGACCACCTTATAATGAAGTACGTGATGCCTACAGTTTTACTACCACTTCATGAAATGAAAATATGACATTACTCACTTTATAACAGGAATTGCATTCTAATGGATGGCATTACAGGTGTAAATGGTGATGCCATGGCCTCTGGGAACATTGTCATTTAAAACGTGCTTTCTAATGTGAGCAAACAGGACAGACTGTTGTAAGCTTAACTGACATGTTAGTAAAACTACCAACTAATGGGGGCCCTGAGTGGCCAAGTGGTCTAAAAGTGAACTCCATTATGGTTCACTGCCATCTCACCTGTCTGCATGGGTTCGAGTCTTGGATTCGGCCAATGTGGGACTGGTCAGCCTGGTGTTTGGGTAATATGAATGGGTGGGACATGATGGAAGTGTCTGCAACATTGATGCCCCAGTGCTAGACATACATATAAACTGCCACACTGCATACATGGTAAAATATCACTGAAAATTTTTTAAAGCTACATTAAAAATTCAAATCACACACCTGCAAAAAAAAATTTTACTGAAATTTCTAGAGATATTGAAAGAATTGCTTCTCACTGGAAGAAATTGTTAAAAAAAAAATACTCCACAGATAATGATTTAAGGTATGTTTAATTTATTTCCTTAGTAATGTATCCAATATAGAATTGCTTGTCAATATTGGAAATGTGAGGTAACATGAAAGAAAAGTGCAGCTAAGTCCGTCTTTAAAAGACATCTGTGCATATGATAAAATGTCATTTTGGTACAAAGAAAATGATAGAAGGTTCAATTATGACAATTTCCCTGATGGAACAAAAAATCCTGGAGAAACCAAATACAGATGAGCAAATGAAGCTTCATAAATATTCATTTCGATGTGAAGTTTCTTCCCTTACTGTACAAGAGAAGAAGCTACGACTATTTCACATGCAAAACAGCTGCTTCGTGAATGAGTACTGAGTACGATATAAACACATCATGACACAATCTCTTCATGACATAACAAAAACCAAGTGATTTATAAAATCATAGTCCTTATTTACAAATCAAATTCACATAAATTATCTAACTACCATTATATATTAACTATATATAAATAACATGGTAATGACTGCCAATACCATTTACATGTGAAGAGGCTCAACAACAGAGACCATAAAAAAACAATATATTTTAACATCTTGTCTTCCAATGAGATTGTTGTAATACATAAACTTATTTAATAGCAACATCACCTAAATAAAGTTCAAGTGATGTAAATATTGTTTTACGCATGTCATGAAAATATTTATCTCGACCATTCAGCAAAAGATGGTTCTTTTTACAGGCACAGACATCGTCATTTTCCATGCTTTGGTATGTTTTGGCAAAAGGCACTTGGCACCTTTTTTTCAGCATAATACAGCCAAAAAATATAGTACTGTCAAAATAAAAACCTTGCCCCGACATGTCAACTTTGCATCTTGTCCAAACTGTAGCTCTTTAACACACCCTGGGAAATCATTATTTATATGGCTTACAGGTCTCGTACACAATGCTGGTGATATGGCTCACAACCTTCTAATCTGTTCAGTCTTATTATATAACTTGTATTATTTCCATTATCAATGTAAAAGCTGTTGATTAATCTACAAACATTTTTTAAAAACATTTATGCTAAACTTTTTTACATTTTGTGAAGATTGTACATTAAACACCCCCACAATTTAAATCAATCTGTGCTCCAAATTTGCTAAATTTATTCTTGCCTACATCCAATTTTCGTCAGAAATGTGGACAAGATCTTTAAGAAATTGACTAAACTGATGTTATAAATTTTCCCAGCTATAAATATATACATGAAGTAGTACATACCATGTCATCTTAATCAGTTTTTTAAAAAAATGTATACATAAACCAAATAAGTTCAAATTTAATTAGTTTCTGGTACCCCATTCAGTTATTTAACAAGGGTAAGTGAGGCTTTTCAATGTCATAAGATAATTCTTAACAGATCAAATACCACTATGCAAACTTGGGCATATTTTGGCTACACATTTACACAGAATTAATTTAATACTGCAACTTGTGCCTCTGGAACTGTAAACCTTTTAGTGCCAAGATCACAGATGAGTGGCATGTCTGTTTAGTATAGTAAAGTTTTCATGAAATCTGTTAATAGCTGATATTTCTTTGTTTTTGTGTAAACTGGGCTTGAAAATTAAAATTTCTATGAATTTGCTTCCTTAAATATGCAATCCTTAAAGTTGCTAATGTACATTTTGCAAATTCTGGCCAGTGGATTTTGTACAGTAGTATAAAAAATGTATGACAGGAGAACATTTGAAAATCAATCAAACAGTACATGGATTATCTTTTCCTTCTAAATCTGGCATTTTCCTACTTGTTTCTTTACAAAATACTTAAGACATCAAGCACATTCAAAAACTTAAAAAATCAATGTCAGACATAATTACAGATCTGTTGGATAAAAATCAGACAATTACAGATATATAAATCATAATTATGTTGTGCAAGCAAAACAATAACATGAAGTGCAGTAAGCAAATGTTCATTTTACTTACAAATTTAGGAAAAAAAATTGGTCTTATGTGGAACCATGTGCCTCATCAACATCTGATGTCTGACTTGCAAATATTTCAACATAAAACATTAACATTCAAGTCACCATTTCCACTGCTGCTGAATAAAAGTTACACCTGTATCTTCCCCCATACTAATGCTGGCGAGACAAAATCATTTTGTTCAAGTCTGTTCTCCAAAAGCTCTGAGAATGAAACCGACTTGTATATGCAAATGCATTTACTTATAAACAGTTTCTACATACCAAGATTACTTACATCAATTATGAGTAAATTCTCTGCAGAAACCTAGACTGAACTGCCATTTTTTAAATCTTTGAAAATTTACAATCTGTATTACTAAACCTAAAAACTGCCTGAAGCATTCAAGTCATACATGTTACTATAGTATATGTCACATGGGTTAAATATAAATTGTTCTTTTAAAATTTAACACTAATTTTTATTTTTTTTTACCATTTTATTAAATCCTGATTATTGACTGCTCCACACCTTAACTGTCACCAAGAAACTTCCAGATGAAAATTATCAATTGCTATGGACTTTTACAATGGTGGCTATGTACTAAACTTGGATCAGAATAAGAGTACATTGAGTGGAATCTACACAATCAAGAGTAGTACAAATCTGTTTATCAATATGCATAGCTTTCATTATGACATCACAGAGCATGACATTCAATCTGGATTGTATTTATCACAGCTTTAGGTTCATTTTGTCCAAAAATGTCTATGGATTTAACATTGATTTTGTCATATGCACTTCTAGGGGCATCTAAATAATGATCTTTAAAGAAATATGGTGTATAGGAATATGGTGTATAGGAATCCAAATGAAGTGAATACTTGCCACTTAAAGAATATATAGAATCAAATTCTAAAATATGACATCCATTACTGAAATGGTGTTGAATGTCCACATGACCCTTGTGACTTGTACTATAGGCATATTCGAGCCACAAAAAAATAACTGCTTGTGTACGAGACAAACCCAATACTAAATAGCATAAACCCAGATCTGCTGTGGTATAATCTGCTGGCAGGTTAGGGTCTATAATCAACTGGAACATTAATTGCTCTTTTCTAATACAGAAAGACCAGGGATGTAAATCATGCCATTCTGAACAGTCCTCAACATCATGGCTGTTATTAGAACATAATCCTGTTGTTGTTGTTCTGGAGCATAAAGCCATTTTTCAGCACACGATAGGCTATACATGGCGGCCAGTATTAATGGTGGAGGAAGAAACTGGAAAATCCGCGGAAAGAACCACCGACCCACGAGAAGCTACAACATAATCCTGTTGATATCACAATAATTGATGATTCAAATCCCCAGCACATTGTATTGTGAAAGATCTGTAATACAGACCCTGATCCCCAGCACATTGTGTTGTGATAGATCTGTAGAACGGACCATAAATCCCCAGTGGTGTCATGACAGATCTGCAGTACAGATCCTAACTCCAGCACATTGTGTTGCAACAGATCTGCAATACAGACACTGATACCCAGCAGTGTTTCATGAAAGATCTGCAGCAAAGACCCTGTTCCCCATTAGATCGTGTTTTGACGGATCTGCAGAACAGACCCTGATCCCCAACACATTATGTGTCCTGACAGATTAACAGAACAGACCCTGTTCCCTATAAGTCTGGAGACAGATCTGAAGAAAACAGACCCTGATCCCCAGCACATTATATCCTGGCAGCAGATACCACAATTCTCAAATCATTGTGTCATGACAGATCTTGGTTCTTCATGTTTGCAGTAGATAAGCATTATACAAGTCTAAATAAGTCTAAAATGTCAGCTTGCAAAATCTGAATTTTTTTAATCACAGTTTTGCTTTCCCTGCAAACAACTCCCTAGTGAGGATTCTAAATTTGGCATTATTTTGAAAAACAAGTTTTGAGCTACAATTTCATCATTTTTTATGAAAAAATATATTCAGTTTTCTAAGCAGCATCAACAACTTTGTACAAGGTTCTATAGCAACCACATTCCCAACAAAGTTGTCTCCACTGCTGCATAATTTATGTTATGAAATTCTTCAAAACCAATTTATTCTTTTTCATGTACAAACATAAAACATCAACTACAAGTCTCTGTGTAAAAAAAAAAAAAATTATTCAATTTATTTCAGGTTTAAAAAATTTGATGATAAGCAAATACATTAAAGATGTAAAAGTCAGGGATCATGAATCTAATTCTGCCACAAATGGCATTCAAACCTGGTCTGAAGACATTGTGACATAGATTGGTGTTAGTTTCTTATGTTTACAATGGTCATGTCATCAAATCTTGTGCCAGCTTTCAACTGAAATCAGTTGACCCAATCAACATCCGCTTAATGCATACACATGGAAACAGCAGGGTATCTCAGTTCGAGGAATAAATTACATGGCTCATAATGTTATGAATCTTGATATTATCTCATTTTAATGGAACCCAACAATGATTAGGGCAAATATTCTTTCAAAATTCAGTATTATTCAGATAATCTGGAATACACAACTTTTTGCACACAACAGCAACATTGGGGCTTTAATGCTACTGTAAACTAAGTTTCATTGACTGCCTCTAAACATTTACAATATCAGGGAAAACAGTAAACAAATATGTATAATGGTAGAACTGTTGTTAGCATGTCCAGTCAATCCATTAGTATTATCAAATTTATTATTATGTACATACATACATACAGCAGTGCAAAATAATATTGTGATGATCATACGATGTTTTACCCAAATTTTCAGATTTATTCTAAAGCAATAACATGTATTTTAAATGAGATCCTGTCATAATAAAAGGCAAAGACATGCAGTAGGTGAAACAATCACAGTTTGAGCAAGGTACAGCATGCACATTATCAATGGCTTACATATAAATATCTGCCAGTTATAATAAGCCAAACTTGAAGATCGCACAAAAGGTTGAGTTTCAAATTGGTTATATTAGTTATTGTAAACAGTGTATGTGTTTTAAAGTTTTAAAACTGCAGTTTCAATTGGAATCGAGGGAATGGGATCCTATCAATCAAATTTTAAATGGGATTTCTATGCATTTTGGTTTTAAGAAAACATTTTTACATTTTGTCAATTTTTACATACATAATTTAATAATAATTTTAAGACATATTTAAAATTAGAGAGACTTTAAAGTGGAAAAACTTGAATAGGTCATAACACATTAAATAAATCTATCTCCTTTTTAATACAAAATATTGATAAAAATATGCAAAATATAACAGAGATGTAAGTTGGAGATAACAATATTTTCTTCATTTTACTAGGTGCATATGATCAAATGAGTCATTTTGCTTCAAAAATTTTCCAATCAAGTAATCAAATATAAATTGCCTGAATCTGACCATACCAGGAGATTTTCTAATAAGTCAATGTGTTGACCTAAAAGCTAAATCTTGTTGTAAATGACTTAAATTCAAACTAAATTGAGACAAATAAATCGTGTTGTTCTAAACATGATCATTTCCTGATATCAGCCTAAAGGTTAAAAATATTCAACTTATACTGATGATGTAAAATGCATAAACTGGTCTTCTGTGTAGGAGTACACTTCTAGCGTAATGAGAACTTTATAAAATGGTTGTAACATTTCATTATTTTACTAACGAAAGCTTGCACTACTGATTAATGACTCAACTGATTAACATTCATGTGATATTGTTGTTATGGGTTTAAGGTCATTTTTCAATACAGGATAGGTTATAAATTTGATGAAAGGAGCCAGGAAAAACCCCAGAAACCACCACTAACCCACAGGAAGCTAGTGGCAAGCTTTCTCACATGGCCTAGATTGAGACTCAAACCCACACAGACAAGTGTCTGTGATTAATAAAGACAACTGAGTTGAACAACTTGTCCAAACAGGACCCCCTTTTCTGTGAAATGGTCATTCCTGTATTTTCTATAAACAGACATTGATTTACTGATCAAAAATGTATAAATGACGAAAACAGAATTTATTTATATTTTACTCTGTGTTGCATGGAGTCATTTTCAATCATTTTTGTTGAAAGCACCATTTTCTCAAAACGTTCCATCAATTACAATTTTCTCTAATGATGCTGTTTTAAATATTTATACCAATGATTATATTGCACATACTGTCCATCTAGCTTTAATTTTGTCATACTGCATGCTTCCAAGAATTATCAAATATATCTATGGCTATGATCTTTAATGATAAGTAGGCCAATCACATTTTGTTTGTCAAGAATGGTCATAGTGTATGTACATTATTTATATCTGTAAATAAACTGTGATACAGATACTCTATTTATCATAAAAATGTCATCAGCAAATACCGGACAAAAACATGAATGTTGTTTATTTGATGAATAAAGGCAATGTACAGTAAATGTATTTACATGAAAATTTTAAATGTAATTTCAACAATTATTAATTATAAAACTTTAGTAAAATTATGCACACTTTACACTATCTTAGTAAAAAGTACAAAGTGATGTGAAAATGTTTGCCCCAAATTGTTTTGGTTATTTCATGCATTTTAGTAAGAAAATGGAAGGATAAAAACAAAGGGCATGCTGATATATATTTGGCAAACTGAAATATATCAAATTATATGCTGAGTAAAATTTACTCAACAGATGCACTATCATAAAATGATGTATCACAATTTCCATAGATATTCCCAACAAAGTAGGAATAATGATATAATGAACATCAAATTAGTAACAATACATTGTCAAATAAAAAGAATTTTCATCTTTGAATAGTTTACAATCTTCACATTTGTACAAATTTTGTATGCTACTTCAACTTATTCCATAATTTAATAAGTTTTTAGATATATGAAAACTGTCAAGATAGTTTCTGATACTAAACATCAAGTACTAAGATATTCACATAAATACAACAACATATAATAGAGATTAAATACCATATTCCTGATGTTTACATCAGTCAATCTGCAAACATCCCAGACCAATATCTGCTATTACACACTGTACCAGTAGATATTTGTCTATGATGTGAGCTCTTGGCTATAGATATATTATATAATGGTTCTTATTCATTGGAATGGCAAACAAATAAATTTAAATTTATTTTTCGGAAAAGAAACTGATGAAAATATTAATATATGTGTCCAAATTAACGGCCCAAAAAAATCTAGTTTCTGTAACAATACTGAAACTGCATTCAACTTCCAATAGCATCATGTTCTAAATTACTGTATGTCATACAGTGGCATAACATCACAAAGTATCAATTAACAAATCATTTATGAAATTCATTCCAAATGTGTAATAATAAGAACATAACAGATGCTAGATGTACAAAATTTATATAACCTGTTGTATCAAACATTATTCCTCTTGCTACAAGAAACTTTTGGAAAGTTATTTTACTTATTTCATACAATATATATCTTATAAGCCTGGTACAAGATCTTCTAAAACCACATGCTGAATTTAGAGCACCTTATTACAACACTCTATCGTACTGCTATTATTTGGCCACAGTAATTTTACACTAAATAAGATACTTTGTGTTCAAATTAGTATGTGCTTAAAGATAAACAACCAAAACCATGAATATGTATTGCAGAATGATAAATCTGTTAATGCTGTTTGCAACTGACCTCAGAAGAATCTAATTCTGTTTTTTTATGCATGACAAAATTTCAGTAACAAAAAGGCAAGCTCCAAGAGTTTTCTCCCTTTGTACATTCCTGCCATTCAGCATACTAGTCTGCAGTTAAGTTAAATTTGAAGTTTTTTTTAACTGAAAAAAATGAAAATTTAAATTTAACTAAAAAATAAGGTAACCCTTCAAACTTTGTTATTTTAATGATCAGCTAAGTGGACATTACACTCAAACTGCTGCTTCAAGACTCAAAATATAGACACTAATTTGTGCAGATAGCAGATTTGGCATCAGTTACTTCCCTTTAGCAATCATTTTTCTTTTAAAGATTAAACATAATCTCAAGAATATGGAGACAAAACAAGTGACATTAAATAAAAACATGACAAACATCTACATTTTTCTTTTCAAAGATACCAATTAAATAAATGTTAGAAAAAGCAAGAATTTTCATCGAAAAGTACTTTTATTACCGTGCTTACGTTTTTAGGATTTAGCCTGTATTCCATTGGAAAACTACTTCAATCCACAGCATCAATCAAATTGATATTATCTTTAAAGGAACATAAAATCTGTTTAACAAAGTTTACAACCTAAAGGGCACCTCCTGGGAAGATGGGGTAATATAGTCTTTGCAAAAGTAACTAATTCGTTGTTATTTCTCCTTCTCGGCCTCTAATTCATAAATTGCTCCTGCATAAATCTGTGTATCTTAACTTTACCCTTTGAACATCACTAAGGTGTCTAGAAAATCAGACAATATTTTCGCAACAATCAGCATTCATGGAAAGCAAACTTCATGAGGGCAGATGCTGTTGGTTTGCAATTTTAAATAATGTGGAACTAAATATGTAACTGTAAAACTGAACTGCCTTCTTTTCTAGTTTTAATTGTAATTGCAATGAACCAGAAATGTGTCTGTAATCACATAAAAGCTGGTACCAATATAATGTATTTAAAATGCAAAGATTTATGACAAATGACAAGAGTTATTACCCTTTCCCTCATAGTGTATAGCTTTTTTGCCCTTTGATACGCATGTAGCAAAGTTACCCAGTGCAGTCCACTAAGCATAGGCCCGTTTTAAGCAGTGAAATGTATGTTACGTTTAACAGCAATTTTAACTATTTTATGATTTTGGTACACATATGTATGGAAAGATTTAAGAGTAAGATATGGTCGTTATAGCTGTATAATTATTTTTAACAAAAGAATTTTGTATGTGCTTTAAAATCTTGAGAGAACTCATTCACTATCAAAGCTGTGAAGCCGCGAGATTAACAGTAGCAGCAACTTTTCATACTCAAAATTTCATGTTCTTTGTCTGCATCTACATGACTAAATCAGTTGAATTTTATAATTCATAATAACTAAGGGCTTCCTACTTTAGTCTCAAAACCTTTACCTAAGTCATTGAAGCTTTCATAGTTGTGATTCTACTGGTTCAAGTACTGAATGAAATCAGAGACCAACATTTTGTTGAACAGATAATACGACCCAGTTACAAACTACTTACTTAAAATAGCAGATTGCAACCAGAGCATCAACAGTGACCACGTTATCTGACGTAATGATCATTCTCACCAATGAATGTAGGGGGTTTACCCCAAAAGGTGCCGCTATAAAAACCAACTCAAAATGGCTGCTGTTTACAGAGTTGCCAAAAGGCGCTTATATTGGCATCGGGTTAGGTGCCAAAAGGTGCCTGTATGGTACGTCAGCAGAGGGCCAAAAGATGCTTATATTACGTAATGGGTTAAGAAGACCCAAGACAAGTTTGATTCTTACTATTTTCTGGTAGTATTTTTTAATTATAAGCAAAAAACAAGTCTGAACAAGGTCTTCTTACTGTAAAATATCAAACCAAATTTTATTTCAATGCCGAAGTTCTCCAAAAGTTATTGTATGCAAAAAGCAATTAATGGCAAAGTTCCAAGTCAAATAGGGGCTATAGCTTCTTAAATGTAATCCTCAGCTTTATGAAAATGATGCTTAAGCCAATATCTGCTTTAAGTAAGGCATCATACCAAATTTTACTTCAATGCATAAAGTTCTTTACAAGCTACTTACAATTCTACCAGAAAAATGGGGAAAGTTTCATACCAAATATGTAAAACCTCATAACCAATTTGAGTCCAACGATGAAGTCCTTCACAGATTACTGAGCAGAGAGGAAATTTGTGACATACTGTGAGGTCACTGGATGAATGCACTATATTATATACCTCCTCCACAGATATAGTGTGTTGAAAATGGAACAGACAAGAAAATATTATGCATTGGTGCCAAGAATTGAATACAATCCTTGGGAGAAGAAAAAAACTTGTCCAGGTAGCATGACTAAGACCGCTAGGAATAGTTAGTAAAAGAAAATAATTTTAATATCTTTCTGTAGAGATATTTTTTACAGGGTCTTTTAGACTCCACCACAAGAAATGTGGTGTTCATATTTCCCAAGATGACAAAAAAGAAATTCAGAATTTAGTGTTGTACCACAATCACTGCATGGTTAAGGCATTAATTTGTGACCTAAAGGGGCATGTTTGATTCCCACAACTGGATCGACCTTGATCGGATATCATTTTGCAAGGCACTTTACTTGGTATAATGTAACCTTCAAACACTAAAAAATAACCAATCCCATATAATGGCAAATAGACCTTGCAAGTAAAGTACTAGCCATACAAGTCATGTAGGCATTCAGTATTGACTTTCAGTGATGAGAGTCATTTCTGTGAATCGGATTACAGATAAATGGGTAATATCCATTTTATTTCACTTCGCATTGATCAAGATATCTTGGAAAATCAACAAATAAATGCCCCATAATCCATACAATATCAATGTTAAAGGATATTGAAATTTGTAGGCTAGGCCAACAAAAAGGTGTGATCCCCTGAAAACCAGACCGAATGTCACAATATAATACTCCTGCACTGTATGACAAGAACCAACATCACTTTTTCTTTACCCAATTTAGTGCCAAGAAGTCAACTAAAGAAGTCCATAGCAATCAATAATTTTCATCTCAAGGGACACATTACTTATCAAAATGTTTTAACAAAAGTTATTAGTATTTTATTTACAATTTGAAAAGGTGACTACTATAACATATGCTTTATTAATGTCCATCAAAAATTTGTCTTCAAAGGTCCTGTTTAATACAAATGCATTACTTTCTTCGCTTTATGCTTGATTCAGGACTCTTTATTCACCAGTTTCCATGTCAAAAAAGCAGTATCGAGTTAAAGTTCTGCTACTGCCAGGAATGCAAGCTTGCACTAGAAACACATGGGTTTATTATTATGCTAGCATAAATTAACTACAGCAGACCAAGTGATATTTAGCATATTACATTGAAACAATATCCTGCAGACTAGATTTAAGTTTGAAATGTGTTCAATCCAGCCATCAAGAACTTGATTCTAACAATAAATATACTATAGTAAAACAGAGATTATAAAGACATTGGGTAGCATGAATTTCGCACCAACAATTGCCTGCCCAGATAATTATAAATGTCTGACCAGATAAATGTAACTGTCTGACCAGATAAATGTAACTGTCTGACCAGATAAATGCTAACATAGATCCTTTATCCTGGATAATTGTTTGCACAGAAAATTTTTTGTCTGATAATTGTTTGTCAAGATAACTGTGTTCCTGGAAAATTGTTTACCCAAATAAATTTTGGACAGACAACTCTTGTCAGGATAAATGAAAATTTTGATGCACATTAAATGATGCAGCCAAGAGACTCTCTACCAATAAATCAATGTCATTATGTCGGGATAAAGGATGTTTTACTACATATATTGGAACCAATTATAAAATGTCATCAGGTTAATGCTTGGAGACCTTAAACATTGTACTTTTCAAATGATGACACTTGGATACAAGTTTGAGCTAAGTTGACTTTGATATGTGAAACAATCAGAGAATACTAGTATATATAGTAAAAATATGAGAAGAAAATTTGACTGGACTGATGGAGACTCGTATCCATAATCTGGTGCAAGTCTTTCATATTAAAGAATCATTGTGGCTCACCAATACAGATCTTTCATTTATACAGACCCTGAAAAAGGTAATTTTACCAAATCAATATCTTGTTTGCATTAGTTTCACCTGCATTTAAAATCAATTCCAAATTCATTTCATTCATTCACAGTTACTTTCATTTATGATCTCACATTCACACATGTATTTCAGCTGTCAACTAATATTCGCATTAGCATTTCATTTTTCATCTCAAATTCATAATTGAATTTCAGTTATATCTCATTATTCTTCATTTGTTGTCTCAGAAATGCATTTTGATTTCACTTTTTGTTTCTTCATTTCCTTTCAGAAGTAATGCATTTACCAAAGTTGGGTTTTTAGTTTTAGAGTATTAAGAGGAAACAACTCATGATTTCTTTACATTAGCTTTAAAACAAAGGCATGTACATAAAAAGCCAACACAAAACTGAATTTAGAATTATTAAAAAAAATTAAAATTGCAATTGCAACAAATATAAAAATATAGTTGCAAAGTATTTGGCAACAAATTTTATTAATATTTCTTAAAAAAAAAATTCATAAACAATCATCAGTTGCTATTGTTATATCTATGTTGACAGGAACAATGTCATGACTTGTAGGAAGTGTAAAATTGTGTCAAGAATCTGATCCATGAATATGAATAATGGCTTTCAACCATGGCAGTTTAAGGGCATTTGTGAAATTTAGACTGAAAATGACCATTCTTCAAATCTATGAAATGCATTTGCTCATCATTCTGTTTTCATTTATCATTCACCTCTTAAACATTCTGAATTTGTGCTTCTGAAAATGCATTCATCAGTTTCTTTGCATTCATTCTTGCATTGTTTTCATTTCACTGGTAAAATTTCCCATTTCAGTGCCTGCAGTATCACAGACAACCAAATTATCACTAAGTACAGGCAAAATGTTTGAGAAGGACAGCATGAAGGAAAGGTGTGAATCTTTTCCATGTGATGTCAGTATTTGTCTCAATTATTACAAATGCTAAGAGATCGAATTCTGTGGTGTCTAGCAGCTCTGGACCCAACGCCGTCATGACTGGGGACGCTGTGCCGAGTCAGCCACCTGACTCACAGGGTGAGGATGAAGCTGAAGTCCTTGTTTCTGTGCTTCCTCACTGGTAATAAACAGGGCTGTATGACCCCCTCCCAACGCCCCTCCAATACTGGTCTGAGCAACAAATGGTATAGTGACGGACACAGGCTGTAAATTCAGTTTATTTTGCACTCCTGCGGTTGCCTTTCCAAGACTGCCACCCTTTACCTGTAAGTGAGTAAGCGGCGCAGTCAAAATCTGGCCTGCAGAAAAGGGTATACCACTCCCAGATGAACTAAGGACTGCTCCTGACAATTGAAATGTAGCTGGCGCCGATGATCCATGAATTGGATGTTTGGAAATTGTTTTTTGAGACGAGTATGCTGGTTTTCCATGGAAAATTGCATGCCGTGATTGAGAGAGCAACGCCTCCTTATCTGAAAGAAGAACATTCATTAATTAATTGTCCAACATAGTATAAACTCAAGCTACTCAAAAACTATACCATCAATGACTATACATATTGTTCTGAAGGTGAAAAAAACTCGAGAATGCTTAAAAAAAGTACAAGTTTTTTTTCTTGGAGAATACTTACATGGGTAACTTTATTACCAACTGAATTCAGCCCTCCAGAAAGATTAAAAGAGAAAATTTTTCTGTTTCAAGTCTATATACAATATAGGCAAAAGGAAGAAATTACCCATTATCTCCCCTTTCCAGCACAAGCTGGGTCTCTATATACAATATAGACAAAGGGAAGAAATAACCCTTTATCTCCCCTTTCCAGCACAATCTGGGTATCTATATACAATATAGACAAAGGGAAGAAATTACCCATTATATCCCCTTTCCAGCACAATATGGGTCTCTATATACAATATAGACAAAGAGAAGAAATTACCCATTATCTCCCCTTTCCAGCACAATTTGGGTCTCTATATACAATATAGACAAAGTGAAGAAATTACCCATTATCTCCCCTTTCCAGCACAATCTGGGTCTCTATATACAATATAGACAAAGGAAAGAAATTACCCATTATTTACCCTTCCAACATAAGCTGGGTATCTATATACAATATAGACAAAGGCAAAAAAAAAATCTCTCGACATTTACTTTCTCACATTTACTTTCTCTCCGACATTTACTTTCTCACATTTACTTTCTCTCCGACATTTACTTTCTCACATTTACTTTCTCTCGTCAACTACATACTCGTTAAGATTTACATTCAGGCAATAGGGAAAAGGAGGATGAGGAAATATATAAGCATCCAATCTCTACCAATGGCATCTTTCAAGGAAAGAATGGTTAGATTCCCTATAAGGAGATATACTGTTCTAAACTAAGGACAGCACAAATGACAGTCATCTAGCCTGTGACAATACCCTGATAAGAAAAAAAAATACTTTTTGTTACAAAGCAAATATTATGCGGCAACTCCAACAATCACAATTAAACTTATGCTTGTACAGATGGGTCTGATGGTTGTCTGGGTCACAGCAACTGGACCAACAAGATTCAATTCTTGTCTCTGCAATGCAAAATCTTAGAGACGAAAACCTAAAACATTTAACTCAGCACATCAATCAACAACTTCTATCATATTTAAAATGTTCCATTTCAACAAACCTCAAATCTTCATGAGTCATGTCTGATCATATGCTGATTATATTACCCACTTTAGCCATGATGTTGCAGTTTGTGAGGTTGTATCTTTTCTATTATCAACTTAAAGAAAAAGAGAAAAGCACCTCCACCCATCACAAAACCTAAATGCATCATTAGGACAGCAAAACCATTGCATCTGAACTGGAGATAATTCAGGTTCACTGAAAGGGCATGCAGCTAACTCACTTTGGATTTCAAAGTGATCACTAGCTTAAAGAATGTGCTGTAAGATAGCAGCTTCATCAAGAAATGACAAAACCAATGAAAATTCCACCTTGTGAGGGATTTAAATCTATCCTGGTAAAAGTTGGCCAACACATCTGATGGTTCTTGTTTTGGTCTGCATTTGCTCAACCATGATCTCTGAACATGTTGGAATTCATGAAACTTTATCCTCTGATCTAAACAGCAGATAACTTTTTCTCCTTTTAAAACACCAGTGAAAAAGTTAGCCGGCTGAGAAATCAAGGTATTCAATGGCATGATGTTTCTGCACCAGTCCCTGAAAACCCACCACTTTCTCCCATAAGCCTTCCAAGGGCTCTCTTGTTCACAAGAGATGTCTTCCAGACAGGGATGCAGCAGGATGGGATCAACTAAGGACAGTGCATTTGCTGAGTGTTTACCAAAGCATTGGGGGGGGTGGGGAAGAGAGCTACCAGAAGCTCTTTGTAAGTTTGGTCCCTTGCATTTTTTAATAACTATCAGGTTCAGAACAGATGGAGAGAAGGTGTAGCCCCAAAGCCTATCCTGAATGATAACTCCACTAAATGTAATGTGAAACCCTGATCCAAATCAATCATAGATGAGCCAGTTATCTGGAATTTATGGTATTAATAATTTTTCCATACTTTTGCTTTTTATTCCTAAGCCCACTTTTTTAGGATCATTTTCGCAAAAGTTAGGACAAAATCATAAGAGGTGGTGGGTCTGAAATGGGGAGGAGATGATCAGATGAAATCCAAAACCTGCCCCCCCCTATCACCTACATCACTCATTTATTCTGCACAAAAAGGCAGATTCAAGCTCTATGACTAAAGAGAAGTCTGGCACCAATGGAAGATTCTTGGTGGACAGGAGAGGTGTAGAATTGTTGTCACTAGTGATGGTTGCTCTCCAGCTTCAGAAAGAGTAAATTGTTTTCCTAATATCATAGCTGCCAATCCCTGAATACAAAACATCAGACTGCTTATTACAAAAGTACTGATTTTTTAAAAATTTAATGCATATGTTACCATATGTAACGATTTACAACAACTACAACCTTCAGTAACTTAATTAATTTACATCAAAGATTCATGTGTTGCACTTTTGCACATTCTAAATGGGCACCCTGTTCCATTTGAATGTCAGGGGCCCCGAGTGGCCAAGTGGTCTAAAGCACTGTCCGTTACGGATCACAGCCATCTCACCTCTGTCTGCGTGGGTTCGAGTCTAGGATTCCGCGAATGCAGATATGTGAGAAAGATTGCCAGTAGCTTGTGGGTCAGTGGTTCTTTCCAGTGATATTCCGGTTTCTTCCTCCACCATTAATACTGGCCACCATGTATAGCCTATCATGTGATAGAGTTAAGCCCCACAACAACAACAACAACCATTTGGGTGTCCATTCAGAAGGTGCAAGAATGCAGTATACAGACACAGGCTAGTTATAGGAGCTTTTACCTCACCTTGTTGTTTTCAATCATTATCAATTCCAATATACAATCTTTCATTATTGATCTGAATTCTGTGGATTTATGTTGTGAACCGTTTGCCTGATTATGCATGGACTACTGGAAGGCAAGACAGGAAAGGCTGGCTCCTGGAAAAGGCAGCATGAGGAGACTGGTGCACAAACCAGATCAGTTTTATACTCCATGAATGAAACTTGAAGGCCTTATCACCATGCTCAGATATGCAGGGGCTGCCCACTAGCACAAAAAAAAAATCTCCAGACAAATCCAAACCAGTACAGTAGAACTTTGAATATCCAGCACCTGATAAACCGTCAGTCTGTTACCCATCAGGGAATTCTAAGTCAAAATATTAAAAACAGGTACATGTATATATGTAAATTATGATTTTATAATGACCCAGTCTATTGTATAATACTTTTAATGTACATATTTTATTGGTCTATTCTCATATCCTTAATGGTCTCGGTCCCGCACTGACAGATATATCTTAAGTTCTACTGTATTTTTAAAGACACAATGAATGATGGTGCAAAACCTCATCAACACTAGCAACTGCTATGCTGTCTCCTAAAACACTTCCCTCAAGTATGGCTCTAGCAATGCATGTAATTAGTATAGCCTGGTAGCATCAGGAGCCATTAATTCTCCATCTCTAGCCATCCAGATGTGACTCGCCTTCCTATCTCTAGGCTTCAAAACTTTCCCAATACTAAGGACCATTACTCCTCAAACCAAGAGCTACAAACACTGCATGGTGCCTTCAATGTAAAAGTACAAATGAGGCAAGTCACATCCTCATTGACAGTTAACTTTTGATCTTTGCACGCTTTGGCACAATCATTTTATGAAAAGAGAATAAACAAAATATGGCACATAACCCAAAAATATCAACAGCATTAAGAACTAATGAGAAAACTCTACCAATGTTCACAGGACACAATTACAGCCTGCACTTGTTGATAATATCCTGTGCAACTTGCCAGGTTAGAAAAATGAAGGTCTCAAAACACTTATTATATCTTTGTGGAATCCTCAATTCACATATTTTACTACACTTTTTGATGGATGGTTAAAGCTGATCTTGCAGATCTGTAGAGACAATGTGGGAAGATGTTTATATCAAACTGCAGCAAAAGTTTAAACTGGCAAACTGCATGTTCATGGGTAGCCATGTATTAGCAGTAAGAAGAGGTAAAAGTAAAGAGTTTCTTTACCTGGTCTATATATAAAATATTGATAGGAAAAACACTGTCTTGTTCGAAGGACTGTATTCAAGAGGTAAGAGTTATTTCAACCATCAATGTGATAAAGGAATGTATTCAACAGAGAAATCAATGAGTTTGATGGGTAACCACAGTAACTGCATGTGCCTGAACTGGGTAATGAACCCTGAAAAGTGGCAGTACCAAGTAAGCATGTTATAGCTATACTATCCTGCACCCTTTCAATAGTCTCAACCGCCCAAATGTACAACACACTCACCATAAGAAATACATCCACAATACCCTGAAATGAATAATTACCTGATGGGGATGGCACAATTCCATTTGGCAGTGGTGATGTCGAGACTTGTGGACTTATAGAACCCTGTTGGAGACAAAAACACATTATATGGATTACTTTGCCATAGAGTGCAGATGTACTACATATAACGCACTTGTAAGTTCCATACAACTGCAAGGGTTTTTTGTAGCTTACTTAACAATATATATATATATATATATATATATATATATATATATATATATATATATATATATATATATATATATATATATATATATATTATCATGATTAAGCACTGCAGGTACTGGGCAAAACTGGCTCATTTAGATAAATAAATCAATTTCAATATTTATTTTTAAATTCATTTTTTAATTATTTTTTTTTTGTCCTCAGAGGAAAAAGTGCAGGGGTCGGCAACAAAAAATGGATGCTCATCCAACAGAAACATACTGGGGAAAGGACAAAATTGGAACTTGTATAATAAAAGCAATGATTGACAAAATTTGAAGAGAATTATCTGTACTAATCAATTTAATTTTATCAAAAAAAAACAGCATGATAAAAAAAAATATCGTCATTGATTACTAATGTGAAGACTTGGGTAAAATATGATTGTCATTGCTTACTAATGTGAAGACTAGAGTAAACAGCGAATCTGACATCATCTTGTTAGACTCCTATGATTGAAACAAAGATGACAGCTACAACATGTATGAACTTGACAATTACATTTTGCATAAATAATATGTATGTAAATATTTCCATAAAACAATAAGCCTTCATTGTTCATTTTTTAAAAATAATGGTTGTGGAAGATCTCATTCTTCAACCAACAAATGGGGGAAATGGGGGCCACTTCCCTACATTTCCCTACTGGAGCCTCATTACCCTACTATTAGCCTCACTCATATAATGTCATCTGTGGGCCCATTACAACCCAACTTCGATCCTGGCTTATTTAAAAGGACAGTAAACTCTTTGTTTCATCTAAATCTCTGCATGTTAAATAATGTAATAACTCCTGAAAAACCAATGTGATTCTGCAACAATGGGTCTCATAATTAGAAAGATCTGTTTATTTAGAAGAACTGACAATGGAATCTGACCTGATGCTGCCCATAAACACAATGATAGCCACAACTATGATGTCATTAAATGATTGCAATCACAATGTAACCTAAGTTTTTCTCCATTATCAACACAACATGCAATAACTGCTACAAAAAAAAATACTGCTTTCAATGTACACAACCTAATGCACCAGCATAATGTTAGTATTCGATCAATTTCTCGCACATAAATATACACAGACATTCACGTAAAACAGAAGAAGTCTTGTTTAAGTTTTTACTAATATATCAAGTCTGGGGTCCCACTGCCATATTCTTTAATGCACCCCTGGAGATTTGTCATTTTCACCTGAAATGCAAGTAGTAAACACATTTTCAGGGCTACTTCTGAATGCATCCAAATCAACCTACTTCCAAGAGATTTTAGTCTAGCCTGATGCCTAGATGTGACAAATGTTTTTTTTATTGGCTAGTTCACTTGTATATGTACAAAACAGAAGTTCTCTTTTTCTGCCTTATATTGAATCCTTCACTTTTGTGTCCTGGCCATTTCTTACTCTAAATCCCCAACTTGTCCTACCTTTTGCAAAGGTTTGTGTGCAGTTCAAACTGGTCTGCCTTAGATGTGTGGTCAAAAGGTAAAAAATCTGGACACAAAATCCAATTCTGACAAGCAGCAAACTTTTGGGGTACAAAAAAAATCAGGTCTCCAAAAGTAAGTTTTTCCCTCTGTATTTGTAGTGCAAGCAGAAAGACCAGATTATCTGGTATCATTGTAGAGCTACATCTATCTACTTTTCTGAATACCACTACTTTGGTGTATCTTAAATGACCTTGATGCTTCAGAGCTCAGAAGTAGGGTACTACCTCATGATGCACAAACATGGCGCCAGGATTAGGGAGCTAATAAGAGTGTTGGAAATTTCTTATAAATTGTCAAGGAATGGCTAATTTTGTAACTTACATGCAATGCTGATGCACAAATGATCAAATACACAAGGAATATTCAAATTTGGTAAATGTCATAAAAATTCACCTACAAACATGGCACCAGGGGTTAACAAGTTAAATTGTTAAATGGTACCAAGGGTTAATGAGTTAAATTATTTATAACATGTAATGAATAATAGTTTATCCTGTGCTTGGATTACCTTATCCAGAACTTATTAAAGACCACAGAGATTAAACAATATAATATGCTTAACATAACCACAGCTACTCACCTGTACAGGTAATCTATTATCATCAATGCATTTCTATTTGTTGGCTTACTGTTTTACTGTCATCTTAATGGGACTTGCCTTTAAGATATTACCATTCCTTTTGTATTAAAAGGACTTCAAAGAATAAAATAATTACATTTTTCTATATGCAAAATGAGTTTGTTGAATTTTTTCAGCATCTATGATATAAAAATGTTAGAGCTATTACACTTCTTTAAAATTTATATTCAAAACTCACTATTTAGAATATCTACCAGTACACAGACACAAATAAACTACTTTTGATTTGAAAGGCACCAACTTTAGAACACCAATTCAATTACAATAACTACAGTAATTACAATGCTCTGTCCAAGTAAATTACCTTTGATGCAGATTTTTATGACAGAGACTAACAGCTGTTTTATGATAAAAACAGTGAAATCATCAACATTTTAAAAAAATAGGATATCAAATACATTATAGGACAGTTCTAAGTTCATTCAGAATTCAAAAATTTGTACTTCATGAAATACAATAGTAAAGCATTAAAATGTAGCCATGATACATTGGTTAAAGTAGGCAGACATTTCTGCAATCTAATGGCCGTTGAGAAAAACTGTGTCAGCCTGCATTTACCAAATCATCTATTGACCCCAAGGACAGATGAAAATCATGTTACTAGTAGTCTAGCACAAGTTTATCTACATGCAGAAAAAACTACTTACTGATCTAATGAGAGGACTTGGTGTGGTGGCGGGACTTTGTTGAGAATTGGACACCAATGAGTTACCTATCGTCACAACTGACGCATTTCCTGAAACTGCTGTTATGGAAACGGGTGCTAGAACAGTGCCATGTTGAAGTCCACCTTCTAACAGCAAGGCATTATGCGACATTGCCGTTAATACACTGTTCTTTGGAATTGTTCTTAATGTATCTATATTCAGTAACTTGGCCTGGTGAGAACTTTTGTTATTAGTACCAATGACATGAGCCTGCTGTAATGTCTTTTCATCCAGCGTTATTTGTTGGGACTGAAGTTCACTCAAGTTAGCTGCTGTCAAGTTCACATACTGGCCATTCAGAATGGCTTCGGAGGGAAAACCAGTCACAAGCAATCCCACTTGGTCCTTAATCACATGATTTTTGCCCGTCTTCCCTGTTGCGGCTTGCAGGGTGGCATTAATATGGCCTATGGCCTGGCCCCCAAGGCTCATATTTGGTATCGTTATTGTAAATGGGCCAGAGGCCATTGTATTACCTGTCATTGTTGGAATACTGTTGATAACATTTGTATTAACATGCAACCCTGTTGGCTGAGTACTTGTGGGACTAGTAGCTGCAGAACTACCGCTGCTCCGACGTCTTTTCAAAGAATTACTATCAACGAGATTCCCACTGCCATTGTTCAAGACATTACTCAAGGCCACAGGACTGTGAGATAAAGATATGGAACCTTCTCGAGAAATAGTTCTATTGCTTGTGTTACATTTTGATTGTTTGGGTTTCACTGGAACAGTGTTTTTAATGGATGAATTTATCACAGAATTAACAGAATGTGTGGCAGTACTTGTGTTGTCTACTTGATTAAATTCATAAGGATCCTTTGAATTCGATGCAGTATGATTCTCTTTTGGAAGATTTGACTCCACACACAATTTCCTAAAACAAAAGAAATGAATATTTGTCATTTATGTTGGGCATATACAGTAACAGATTTGCTGTGATAAACTATGCATAGACATTTGGCTACCATCAGACTGCAATAGTACAGTGATGACAAATGTTAATAGGTGATTTTGTCTTGTGTAATCAGATGTGCAGAGTTAACTTGTCATCAAGTCTACACTTAAAGCAAATGATTGCATATATAACTTTTAGTCATAGTTAATTAATTTACAAGCAAATGGATATAAAGCTAAATAAATGAAGTCAAAACCTAAAATTTGCAACCTAACTGATGAAAACCAAAAATAAAAACAAAACACAAAAAGTAAATATAACAGTAACACAGTGTCCCTTCAATAAGACTACAATGTTTACCAAATTTTCTGAATGTATACACACACCGTACACAATAACATATAATACAAAATAACTTTTCCCTTGATCTGCCAATTAGGCTTACAGCTCAAAGTTATTACTTTCCCTCATAGAATGTATGGCTTTTTAGCCATTTGATATGCATGTAGCAAAGTTACCCAGTGCAGTGCGCTACGCATAGGCCTGTTAAGCAGTAAAGTGCATGTTACTTTTAACAGCAATTTTAACCATTTTATGTTTTTCATATATACATAGGCCTGTTAAGCAGTAAAGTGTATGTTATGTTTAACGTCAATTTTAACCATTTTACATTTTGTGTGTGTGTATATATATATATATATATATATATATATATATGGAAAGATTATTTAAGAGTCAAATATGGTCGTTATAGCTGTATAATTATTTTTCACAAAAGAATTTTGTATGTGCTTTAAATTCTTGAGAGAACTCATTCACCATCAAGTCAGTGAAGTATTGTGAACAACAGTAGCAGCAATTTTTCATACTCAAAATTTACAAGTTCTTGGTCTGCGTCTACATCATTAAATAAGTTGAATTTGATAATTTATAAAAACTTATGCTTCATACATCAGTCTCAGAGTCTTTACCTAAGTTATTGAAGCTTTCAATGTTGTGATTCTACTCGAGCAAGTACTGAAAGATATCAGCAACCGCCAATTTGTCGAATGGAGAATATGAGACAGTTACAACCTACATACTTTCAATAGAAGATTTTGACCAGAGCATAAACAGTAACCACGTGATCTGACATAATGGTCATTCTCACCAATGAATGTAGATCTAATAAGGGGTTTTCTCCGAAGGTGGCGCTATGAAAACCCGCTCAAAATGGCTGCTGTTTACAGAGTTTCCAAAAGGTGCTTGTATGGGAATCGGGTAAAGTGCCAAAAGGTACCTGTATTTGACTGTGGTAGAGCACCAAAAGGCGCTTGTATGAGGTAAAAGTTTATTCTGAGGATTGTCATTGTCAATCTGCATGCTATAACTCGCCTTGCAAATATGTTTCATTTGATGTACATATTTTATGTTTATCATGACCTGATTCAGTTAGCAAGACATTTCATCATTTAATATATCTGACAATTTAGACAAAACATGCTTAGAATTGTCACAATATTGTTTTGTACTGCAATATTAATTTAAATGTTGGGCAAGATCGATAATGCAAATTGATAAGCTATCTTGTCATGCACTTCAGCCAATATACATGTAATAGAACCTCTCTTGAAAGACCACCCCTTCTGCCAAATAATTATGGCCTCTCAAGACAGGTGATCTCTCGTAACAGGTCATACCACTATATAATCAATAAATCTGTGCACTAAGAATATGTTTTTTCAAGACAGGTGGTCTCACACATAAGTGGTCTTTCAAGACAGGTTTTACTGTACCACATTACCATGTGCATGCCCTTTTACACTGTTCCTATTTTATAAACATTTACAGACAGTAAACTAATCAAAGCTGTTTATACATGTAAAAGTTGTAGCCATACCCTTAAAGCATAATGGAGGGGCATTAAAAATGTTATCAATGCTGATGTTTTAAATTTGTTGTCCAACAATGCACTAACGTTAGGCCAGAAAATAGCCATTTACTCCCTCATTCCTAACAGATTGAAGACTTTCTAATACATTACAGAATTAAAAAATTTGCTACAAAAAATGTATGTTATGGAACTAAACCTACTCTCCCTAAATCCAAGTTTCAGAGTAAATGTTTTTTTTCTATAGTACTTGACCATCATAATACATTACTGCATCAAGCCCTGTCAAGCTAAACATATGTAGCATCTTTTGCCTTCTTTTATCACAGGAAGTACTAAAAGGTAAGAAGAGAGTAGTCTTCTCTTCTTCAGAAGGACTGGCACACCATATACCATCAATCATCACCCTGTGCTTTTAGTTTTTACTTGATCAAGTGTGCATCCAATTTCAAACATATAATGGCAGGGAGGGCTTTGGAGGGGTGTACATATTATGAGTGTACATATTATTATTAAAGTATTATCAAAGAAACATTTTATTCTTAAAACTGTTTATTCTTAAAATATGTTAATTGATCAGAATGATGTGATGTGTGATTATGATTTTTAACATAACTTTAAAAAATTTTCAGTCATATCACTATGATGTCTGCCGTGTGGCAGTTTATAGTGATGTCTAGCACTAGGGCATCATGCCGCAGACATGTAACATGATGCTCCCCCCAGTCACATTATCCAGACACGAGGACGACCAGTCCTAACACAAACCTCGTAATGCTGAGCGTCAAGCGAAGCAGCTGTAAGCTCCATTTTTGTAAGTCTTTGGTATGACTCAACCAGGGATCGAACCCTTGACCTCCCACATCGGAGGTGGATACTCTAACCACTAGGCCACTGGACCGGTTGATCATAATGCTAAGAGATAGGTAAATGGAGGAGGAAGTTACAAATCCTTACCCTGGAGTTGGCCATCTTTGGTCTAATTATGTACATGAAGCAACTTCAAGTAATGTGAAATATGGGGCAAGTTTTATGCATGGACATCAATAAAGAACAATTTTTCATCTCTGCAAATTGAGCAGCAATAGGGAAACATGCACAAATCAAAGCTGGTAAATGACCCCAAAAGCAAACAAACTGCTCTGCTGATATTGGTCCAACCAGATCAAACTAAGCTCTTTGGAAAAACTAAAGAATGTTACCTTCTGACCTACATCCCACTGCATAGAAAATATAAGACAAGAAGCAATTGTGCTCAAATGCTAAGCTAGTGGATTCCACCATAACCACATGAATCGAAATGCATAAGAACTTAATCAATTAGTGGCTGAATGGATAAATAAACATATCCCAGTGGACAGAATTTGAGTGTAAATCATTGAATGGTAACCTTTGACTGATGGCAGATAGCTTCCCATAAAGAGCCATAGAAGTAAGTGAGTTTTTAAGGTAGAGACACTTTTCTGCTCACATAAGGGGAAAAAATCTCAAACTTTCATTTAAAGTGGAGGGTCTTCTTGCCCATTCAATTCTGTCGACCACTTTCTCTAACAAATGTTTCTTTCTGAAGGCTTGCTTGATTCAAGTCATGGTTCAAGTTCAACATCTCAAGCATTTGAACCAAAACCAGCATTCAATTTCTTGACAGAATGGTCAATTTACTATTCAGTGTTAATTGGCAGATCCAGTCAGCACAGTCAAGTCCAGTATGACAATAAGCGTGCCTGGCAGATCTGGATGTGAGTTTGTCACCAAGGACACAGTCTGACAAAATCTCAAACCAGAATACGGAGTTGCACAAGATCGGTTTACCACTTCCTTCTAATATAATTTATCACAGTCAAGTTGTCAGAAAGAATCAGAATGCCCCTTGCCAGTGTCTTCTACAATTATTTCAAGCTATATATTTTATATCTGAGAGAATAATGCATAAAAAGCACTCCTAAAGGGGCCAAACATTGTTCAATTGAAGGAGGGCAAAATGGCAAGTCACGATGGCATCCAATGAGGTACTACCATTTGTGATGGTGTTATTTTTCATAATCCAAAACTTTGATCTCAGGGTTTAAAAGAATAAAGTTTTGGCCACCACTGAGCAGGAAGTGCAGGACAAAAAGATTTACAGCAGTATTTCAAGGACCCAAGGAGAAAAGAGATTTCTAAGCTAAGACTTCATTTTTCAAGTAGAAGAGGATACCACTGACATGATCCCCAATGAATATTCCTCCTGAAGAAGCAACCCAAACCAAAGCAAATTTTGGACCCCATGTCAAGTTAATTGAAGGGCTGAGAATGACTGAGATTGGATTTATCTTTGTTCAATGGAACCAAGAAGAAGCAACAGTGAAACAAGGGACTGCATGTCTTTCTAGCAAGGTATGCCACACTTCTGACCTGTAAGATCTCACAAACCACTAACTATTGGGGACCAATCAGATGAACAAAAGTGTTGCTTTAGAGAACGTATTGACTGAATTATCCCAGTAGGGTTTTGTTGCAATGGATGTCAACAGTTTTCTCATTTGATGTAATTGTTGCCTGTAGAGCTTTCTTTCTAAATTCATCCAAGAAAGTAAATATTCCTTTCGATACTTTTGCTGTGAAAAACTTTGTAAGGGGCATTTGTCCTTTTCACATTCAAACATGTTTTCGCTTGTTGAAAAACATTTCTAGATGTTGCTACAACCTCAAAGCAAAAACTTAATTATGAACATCTTCTACATGAAAAAATGCATCTGAACTCCTGTGAAATTAGACTGATTCCATCAATAACTTTACCTAACCTAAAAAGAAAACCTAGATCTGAACCAAAACCAGACAAGCCAATATCCAGATTTGGCCACAACAATCATTTATGGCTCTTTACATCCATAATTTCAAGACTATTTCAATAAGACTTGCAGTCAAATCCTCCGAAGGATTAGCAGGTCTCGATCTTTTAACCATGTGGTCTTTGATAAATCCTCAGGCTGCTGAAATAGTGTCATCATGGCCTAGTACAGCATGGAGCCAATCACTGCAATGTTGTAAGCTGGCTATTACATACTGAAAGGTTTTCCAATACATAAATAAAGAAGGTTTTGACCTTCTGAGGCAGGTGATGAACCTGTTAGTGCCAGTCACTGATGCTTCCATGGGTCTGGTACTGACAGAAGTCGAGAAAGGCTCACCAAATCTGGTGCTGGCTGTATGGTTGTCCATGAAGGATATCAAGGCAGTCAGATAATGTAAGCATTTTGGAACTGGAAAGGGTTTAACTGTGGGGGAAAACAGTACATTTTACCCAGCATCAGTAGTAAATGGCACAAGTCAATGGTGTGCAAGAGTTGGAGACATGGTCTGAAGGTTGGATAAATTTATGTTACCTGCTATGGAAGGAATGATCACCATAGACAATATTGTGGTTTCTACAGTAGAAAACCTCAGAACTGGTCTGCCAGTCTATGTTGTGTTGGAATGCTACAGTTGGTGTATTGTGGACTAGATACAAAAGGAATATATATCACCATTCCCCATTCCCAGTAATGTCTGTACCAGAACCAGAGACATGGTCTAAAGCTGCCTATCATGAGAATTATTACCACAGTCTGTACCAGGGTCTATAGGAGGTGATAAACTGACCCCCTACCACTTGTCTGTACAGACCAGGTACTGGGCAATATCAGTGTCTTGACCCAGGACTGACTATACTGAAAAATATGACTCTACATCTAATCCTTAAAGTCAAAGGAACAGTTCAAGGCTGTGCTAGAACTTGTGTGGTCCATATCCTATTGATGGCTGGTGCCTCAGCCCAGTAATGACTATCCAAAAATCACACTAACCAGTACTGGTGTTTGTATGTGTAGATGTTCCATTTACTACTGGTCCAAATGGGCAACCATACCATGTTATTAGTGACTGTTGTGTTTGATGAGACCAGGGTTTGCATGGGGCTAACTCTGTGTGAGAAGCTCATGATGGCCTGGATTGCCAAATTTTTTTCTGAGTGAGTTTGCACCTTCAGGGACAGTGACAAAAGGCAGCTATCAATGGTGGCAGCTACAGCAAAATTGATGGTATCCACATCAACACACTTAATTCTCTCTTACTTGCTTGGACCAGAGTATTTTTCTTTTATGTATGGCATGAATTGCACCCCATACAATCTATACCGGTACAGCAAATGCCTTAAGGCCACTATAACTGTTTTCCACCAGGCACTTGATTCCAATAGCCATGTTGACACCTGTGAATAGAGAGAGCGGAACAAAGACAAACAGTGCTGAAATCAGTCATTCATGACAATGACCTTACATGTATGAGGCACCTATAATGAAAAATGCTCAGAGTAATGATGAGATGTTATAACAATAACAGAACAATTACTTAACAAAATTATTTAACAAGGTTGAGTAACAAGCTAAATTTAAAGTTTTACAAGTCACCAAACAGGCAAATAAAATGGCACCAACCAGATTGTCATATGACAAAGTCTAACAAATGAAGTGCAAATTATTCATCTGTGATGAAGAGCTAATCTCTCCATCTAAGAAGAAACCTCTCCCATTTGATGTCTGCCTTGGCAAACAGATGAAAATGAGCCAGAAGATGTGGCAAAGGAATTTTTAGTTGTTGTTGTTGTTCTTGTGGGGCTTAACACCATTTTTCAGCACACGATAGACTATTCATGGTGGCCAGTATTAATGGTGGAGGAAGAAACCGGGTAATCACCGGAAAGAACCAGCAACCCATGAGAAGCTACTGGCAAGCTTTCTCAGGTATCCACATTTGAGGAATCCTAGACTCAAACACGAGCAGACAGAGGTGAGATGGCAGTGATTCGTAACGGACAGTGCTTCAGACCACTTGGCCACTTGGGGCCCATAATTTTTAGTTTTGAGAGGTCTGGATTTGAAAAGTTCCATCATAATCCTCCAAATAGTATATATAGGTGAAGTAGCAATAACATCTTCTGCTAATAGATGACAAGACAGCATAAGACAGACAACAGGCCATCGGACAAGTATTTTTTGTCTGTGACCAGTATTGCTACAAAACTTGTTTAATCAATTTTGTTTATTTTCTCCCTACCAGGCATGGAAAGTGAACCAATATTACACAATGTCATTTTTTTCTTGAGAAAAGAACTCTACAGCACAATGTTATATCTATATAGGCACTCCACATACTGAAATTTGATATAACCTTAAATCTGAACCAGCCATAATTAACAGTATGCAAAAGTAGCAATTACCAAACCATTCTGGAAGCCCCGAGTGGCCGATTGGTCTAAAGCGCTCTCCATTACGGATCACTACCATCTCACCTCTGTCTGCATGAGTTAGAGTCTACGATTCGATTCGGCAAATGTTGATATGTGAGAAAGCTTGCCAGTATCTTCTCATGGGTTGGTGATTCTTTCCGCATATTTCCCGGTTTCTTCCTCCACCATTAATACTGGCCACCATGTATAGCCTATCATGTGCTGAAAAATGGCGTTAAGCCCCACAACAACCACCAAACCATGCTTAATTATATATGTCAAGCAGGTGCTGATCAATACTGATAGAACAGTAAGTATCTTAATGAGATTAACGTTTAAAATTGTTACCAAAAATGCAAAAAGATCTGCAGTCTGATCACCATATCTAAAAAAAAATCAGGAATTTGGGGAAACGTAAGAATATTTCATGAGTCAGTGCCTAAAAATTTAAAGGGTCTTGATATCAGGATTAATCGATTAATGATATCAATTTAAATCAGGACAAGATCATACTTTTGATGCTGTTATGATTTAATGATTTTTAATTCTTATTTTTGCTGAAAGCTAAAAACAGAATATATGCTTAAAATAATTTGTAACAAAAATACTGAACATGTGAAATGCCATAAACTAATTTAGACCCATGCAATAACATAAATGCAACAAATATTTTAAGCATTTTAATTAATATGACATCATTTTACAATTTTAAATGGATTTAATTAATCTTTTATTGGTGTGCACCCAAGACATACAACAAATATTTTGGTTTGGTTGGCCTAAACACTTTATAATTTTCACCTAAAGGGTTATACATACCACCAGAGCCCTACTCCAAGAAAATTTCAAGGACTTTCATGTTTTCCGGGAGTACATTTTACTTTTTTTATGCGTGGACAGCTCCAGACCTCCAGTCACGACTAACCTAGAAGGCCTTGTACAAAATCTGAACTTTACCCATATGATATTTTGTTTATAACTGCATTAATAAGTTGCTTATATTGGACAACACTTTTTAAGCACTCTACACATGTTACTTTTAGCTAATTAGCATACCACTACAGCAAAGGAACACTACTCCATCTGGTAACTAAGCATGTTAATCTCATTAGCTCAAATTCAGAGCAAGATATTTTGCTGGCTTAAAAAAAAGTTTCAGACATCTGCCCAAAAACTGTGCAATGCAATTGCAATATATGATGGTATGTGTCATAGTATATTCAGAAATACAGTGGGACAAAATTTTTCATGGTACCCAGCTCTAGTTTGTCCAAAGATGAAAGACTTGTATGCAAAATACTTAGTGTCACATTTGATCAAATTCTGTTAAGTTTGTTATTGAGAAGAAGTCCTAGAAAGTTAACAGCAGCCATATTATTTCAAATTGGCATAATTTGCACAAGTTTGAAATGTCTTCAAGCCATGATGCTTTCCGACATGTTTGATCAAATTCTAGTTCACAAATTTGAAGTAGCTGTGCTCTCGAGTTTTTATATATTTAGTTAACAGAGGTCATATTTAATAGTGGATCTGCATCATTTGTAAAAGCTAAAAAGATCTTCATGTAGGCATCCTTTATGTCAAGTCTGGTCCATTTTTATTTAGCATTTTTTGAAAACGTTTAAATATTGCTATAAAAAGTTTACAGCAGTTTTCATATTTTTTTTAAAATGGTAGCCATATTAAATTACTATATTAACTAAATCCATATCTAATCAGCATAATCTGAACAAACCTGAAAGCTCTTCCAACCAGTATGTGAAACTTGCCAAAACATCCCACTAACACACAGGACCAGTAACCTTAAAATAATACTGGTCCTGTTCACCACCCAATTGATTTTATGTATAATCAAACAGAAAGACAATGTAGTTAATGCTTCCATGGTAAATTCTGATAGACATGAATATCAGCCCTCAGTGGATTATGGATATAATGTAACAAAAAGTACAAAACAAAAAGAGATATTCGTATCCTACCAGTTTGTCAAATGTTTTAAATTTGATTAAATTCTTCACAACATTGCCACTATTTATGGACCAGGACAATTATGTTCACAGTGTAGTTGATCCATACATAACTCTTATAGAGGATGGGTATCACAGTCTAACCAATGATGACCAGTCTGAATTAGAGTCTGAAAAAGAATCAGGACCCTCAACCACCGACTTTCATCAATGACAGAATCAGAACTAAACCCAGCCTCCAAAGATCATCAGAAGAATTAGGTCTGCAAAAATATGAGTCCAAGCAGCAGATGGTTGCAACTGGATTGAATGCATCCACATCAGCAGAATGCAGCTGAAGAGTTACAGTTCATGTAGCTCAGTTTGTGTTTGAAGCTCAATGAATGTTCACAACAGTGCTGGGGATCAAAATCTATCATCAGATGTCACATAAATGCATAACAATCATTATTTAGAGTTACATGTATCTAGTGTATGCAGATTAAAAAGTTTTTATATTCTCATATCACCTAAACTTAATGAGTGGCAATAAGAAAAAATTCACAGTTATTTTTACCTTTAAATATTTCTTTTAACAGCTTAACAATATAAAATTGGTTGATTATTTTTACGCGATATGAATTGGCCTGATGGACTAGCAACTCATTTTATTTTCTGTAGCAACTCATTTTATTTTTTGTACCAATCCATCTTGAAACTGGCCGGCATTTGATCAGTAGGCCGGTGGCAATTTGGCCAGCTGTTTCCAACGAGCATGCATTATGTGAAAATTTGATCAAATTGTTTTTGAGAAAAAGTCATTTAAATCTCTTTAATATGTGGCGCAACAGCAACTATATTTAATGGCAGACTGGCATTTGTACAATGTCTTGCTGCCAAGATCCCTTCCCTCAAATCTGATCAAATTGTGTTCAACAGCTTGTAAAAAAAAATTTAAAGAATTTATTCTAATTTTAATAATGGTAACCATATATGGATGGTGTATTGGAATCCTATATACAAATCTGAAATCCCTTAATGCCAGAATTCTTTTGTAAAATAATTGGTGAACGTTTCTTTTTTCAGAACAACTAAAAAAAGTAATTTTCTAATTGACACACAATGGACAATGGACACAGGGTCAAGCTATTATAAAATTAACAAGACATAATTATTTCTTAGCTGTATAAAACATTGGCACAAGCAATAACTAAACATTAGAAATTGCGATCAAATTTTTTCTAATAACATATCCATTATATTAACAACATTTTTGGGGATTGAATGTTTCGACTTGTGTAAACATCTGCCCTAAAATCACTGATGACCACTAGTTAATTTGAGACTAATTAATTTGAGACAGCCTAAATATTATCCTAACAGTGGTCTCTTTTTATTTGTTTTAGTTTTTTATGGTAGAACAACGCTTTGAAGACGATACTGTGCTATGACAAGCAGACTATAATGCCTAGCTCTGGGTCAAACAATGGTAGCCACTCAGGGTTGATCTGATAGTGGGATACAAAACAGCAACCGTATGACCACAAGTCCAGAGTTGTCAACCCTGAATCATAAAAACCTGTAATAAAATCTGTAATTATTCAAAAATACAAAATAACTTATTTTATACATACCTTGGGTTAATCACTAGACCTTTAAATAAGTAAGAAAAATGAGAACTGCAACAAGTGTCATGTGCTGCTAATACTCAAGAAGCTCTCATTGTTTGCTTGTTGTTTGCAGACTATTATTTCCTAATATGTTGAAGTGTTAATGCGCATCTGCTACTGTGACTCGTGTTACTGTTGGAGTCAAATACTTTGCAAAATGCAAACAGTTCACCTCTTTTTGGTTCTATAATAATACACTAGCATTCTTCAGTGTACCAGGTTTTAAACTTCTGAAGAGCTTATTTTGCAAAAGATTGAATATGCTTCACACCTGTGTCTGCTTCAAGAAGAAATGTAAAAGCTGATTGGTTAACACACAATGATGGAACCAACCAGAAGCTACATTACAAATATTGCAAGGTTGGTACTCTAGCTCTATTTTCACTCAAAATCCATTATTTGGTCTTTCCAAAGTTTTAACCACTAAGCCACCACAACTCTCAAGGAACATGCACAAATGAATATTTTAGCAATAAAGCAAACTTGGAATTGTTTGAAATGGGACAATCTGGAAAAATTGTAAAAGTATACAACACTTAATAATGGGTAAGAACTAAAGTGGAACAGAAGCCAAATCCAGAATGGAAAAAAATTCCAGTGCATCCCTTTTCTGGTTCACTAAATAATCAATCATATTCATACAGTACTGGGAAAAAATTTTCGACATCAAAAGAAATTTTAATGTCAAACTAGAGTATCTGAAGGTAAAAAAAAAATAATTACACTTTTCAGAATTGCTCATCTGCCAAAAGAATAAAATTCTCTACCTGTAAATGTCACTCTCATTCTGTAACTTACTTTGGAGGAGTCGGATGAAGGTGTCTCTCAAGCAAGTCCATAAAGACTGCCCTTCCATAGTCATGCTTCCTTCCAAACATTAGGCATCCAAAATTGTTTCCCAGACTGTGCTTTCTGGCTCCAAACGAACACATCTGTTGAAGAATAAAAATGCCTTTAAGCTCACCGATAATAAGCAATTTAGAGTCACAGCTCTTTTAATGACCATCTGCCTATATAAACCACTTCTGTTTATGTCATGTTCCATAGGTCCAGTGTAGATATGAATTACAGCAAATTCAACTCTAAATAATCATATCCCACTATTGTCAAACATTCAATATGAAAATATTTCTTAGTCATTTGTAGTATACAATATTTATCAATACAGTTTTGGTTCTAATTCAATATGATGCATTCTGAGTGTTAATGCAAGTAATACCCTGCATTGTGAATTATGCATTAACTCATTAATCCCTGGATGTTTGTGTCGTTTTCGCCTCAAATGCTAGCAGGAAACCCATTTTGGGTACTATTTCTGAATATATCCTAATACATGACCTCTAAGATATTTTCGGTTAACGTAATGCATATTTGTGTTAGAAACATTGTTTTTCATTGGTTCTTTCACCTGAGCATGAGCAGAAGGGTAAAAGTTGGACTATTTGTTTTGCTTAACATATCCATGATTTTGGTGTCAAGACCACTCTTTATTGTAAATGCCCATCTTATCCTACTTTTTACAAAAGTTCACCTGTCTGTGTGCAGTTCAGACCGGTCTGTCTTAAATCAGAGGCCAAAAAGTCTAAAATCCCGACACATAATCGGTTTCTGACCTCATGCGAATTTTGGCTGGAAAAAAACCTTATAAAAAAATGACCTTTTCCTTCTATATTGTAGTGAAACAAGAAAATCCACATTATTTGATATCATCATAAAAATACATGTCTACCTTTCTATAATACCCCCCACTTTATTGTGTTGTACATGACGTTGACACTGCAGAGCTCAGAAGTAGGCTACCACCTCCTGCCCCGTAAACACAGTGCCATAAGTTAATGAGTAAAGTCACAATGTTTTTGTTCAACAATTTAAACAATTTGGGTACAGACTATAAGATAAATAATTAACTGATCTCATTTCACATCATCAGTTATATTACAAAAGCTTGGTATAAGTTCTATATTATCTGTAGTTTTTTGGGGGTTTCTTTCTATGATTTAATTTACAGCAAAAACTGTCATGAGCGACCTCTGCCATAAGTGACCACCTGTCATTTCCAACCACAATCATAATGCACAGATCGATTTTATTATATAAATACTATGTTATGAGCGAATGCAACCAGCGACCACGATGTCTTGGCAAAATATGCATTTCAACACTGCTATGAACAACTGCATCAGAAAAACGAGAATATACTCAACCAACCTTTGTTTAAACCCTGTAAGAATAACCGCTCATACCATTCTAAATAAAAACAAAAAGAAATTGAAAAAAAATAGGCAGGCTATCGATGTCTGAATTTTTTTAAGCTATGCTTATAGTGATTTATAGTTTTATCATAAACCTGACTAAAGTATATGTACATATTTCCTAGTCTGGTCCCCTGCTTTGTATGCTCACTGAGGAAGCATACAAAGCTGGGAAACAGATTAATTATTCCCGAACTTAGAGCCTGCTTCCTGACCTTAATTGCAGGACCCAACATCCATGTGAATGACCATATGGCAATAACAGATGGACATCACTTAAATACATGTAATCAACTGTGACTACAACTGCTTGAATAGTAATAATTGTTATGATCAAAAACAAACATAAAAGGAAAATTTAGAAAAAGGATTGTTGCTACCAGTGAAGGTGCCAATGTTGATATAGTGGTCGAAGATATTGTTTGTCTCTAGAGTTAATCTGTAATGCTAGTTTGTGGTTTGTGGGATTATTGATAGTATTCAAGATTTGTGATGTTTGTTGTTTTTCCCCTGATGTTAAGTGATTACAGCCCAATCATAAAGCTGTCATCTATTCAAGAAGTTGGCGTAACCCAATTAGCTTATGGAGTTATTCCTAGTATGTCATCTTCAAAAGAAGCCATTTACTTTTTTCTCTTGAGTTAAATTGTTCTCTTTATGGATGAGATAATTGTTTCATTTTATTTCATTAATTGTTGGATATGCAATGCACATTTATAGATTTTTCGTATTTTTACACAGCCTAGTCAAAACCCTAACACCTAGAACCCTATGGACAATGGATGAACCTCCAACCACAAATAGACAAATTTTAAGGCTGGAGAAAATAATGTAACTGAAAGAACTGAAAAGAAGCAGACCACTTGTAAAAAAGCGGTTTAATCATCGGTAAAACAAATTTAAGTTGTTATAAAGAAAAAGAAGTAATTCTGAAATGATTTCAGATCCTAAAATATGTGATCTTTTAAAATATGTGATCTTTAAATGTAAATGTGATTTCATGTTTAATGACAGAAGTATATCTTTATTGCTATATAATTTGGTTTTAGAGGAATGCATACAATATTTTAGCAAGAAATATTAATAAAGAATAGAATATATGTACAGTGATTGTGGTTATTTTTCTTGCAATTGTTCAAAAACTGGACTTGGAAGTCTTTTTGTACAAGCCTGCTATGAGAGACCACCTGTCTTTTTGTTGGCAGAAGGAAGGGTGGTCTCTCATAACAGGTTTTACTGTATTTGTTCTCTATCAATATACAAGAGTCAGCCATTTTCACTCAAGTCAGCAAGCATTATCCAATTTGAATCAGGTATTTTTGTCCTGTGACTATAACTACCATCTAGTACATGTACAGCTTATCTTCAAAATTGTCTTGTGTTGGAAATAGCTTGGTACCTACCAAAACCATCCAAGGTTCCCAAAATAGGGAGGTAACAGACCATCATGGACACTTTAAATTTTTATCACAATACCAAAGCAATGTATTGCAATAATAATAATAATAATAATAATAATAATAATAATAATAATAATAATAATAATAATAATAACTTAGCAATAAATATTGTAGTTGCAGAAGTAGTAGTGTTGCAGCTGATGCCAGTGGTGTCTTGTATAATTATTTTAAAATGTTGTTTATTAGAAACGATTGTAAACATGTTTTACTATACAAATCATACTGTGTATTTTTCCCTCCAAGTCTTCTACTATTTCAATAACTTGAAGTACAATCATGAATCAGCTTTAACAAAGACAGAGAACCTGAAGAGTTAAGTGAAGTATGGTTTAACCTCTGATTTAACCCACCTAACAATGTAAACAACTTAGCTGACAGATTGCAGGAGTAATAGTAAATCTTGCTAAACTTGATTTAGAATAAACAGTTTGTATTAATGTTTATAATTTGCGAATATTTTTAATCTTTGTTACTGAAATTATAAGCATTTTAGAAAGTATTCCATTGCAAGTCAAACTTTTTACTAAAACTTTTATTCTTGCTGAGTAGGGGTTATAAGTGTGACATACAAAAAAATTGATCTTTGACTTATACTGAAAACTCAAAATGCATTATACAAAAATTCTGTGAATGCGAATATTTTTTTTCTTTCCATGCCACTATTCTCATTTAAAATTGCATATATGGTACATACTGTTTATATGTTTCATGACAGTATTAATTACACTTGTAGCTATAGTTGTTTTGATTTTAAAATATTACAGGTCAATTAATTGCTATCTACCAAAAAGTGGAGTGTTGCAAATTAGAAGTGAAATTTTAGATCTGATGGGGTTTAAAATTAGGTTTAAGGCACACAAAAGTTACAAAAATAATCTCTATGGTGAAGAAAACATTAATTTTTTTTTTTATAAATATGCTTTGATTTAGTTTCTAAATAAAATGAAAATAAAGTAAAAATTAATATACAATTTTCATTTTATTTGCCTGCAAGTGCTCAGAAATTTGCATACTTTCCTGACCATTAGTCTTGCCTATTGAAAAACTGTGGAAAAAGGCATTTTTTTGTGGGGCTGGGGCAGAGCTGTTCATTTGTTTTTCAATTTTTAGGTTTTTCTTAAAATTAAGGTTTTTTCAGTTTTTAAGGTTTTCTTTTAGGTTTCAAAGGTCAAAATGAAATTTTAAATTTTTCAAGGTTTCTGATGTCCACTCCTAACCCAAGTGTCCATCGATGTTTTTTACCTTAGGCATGTAATACCAAGTATATTGCTTCCTTTTTCATGCAATTCCTAGCAATCTGTGTTTGTATTAGTATAAAACACTTTGAAGCTGTATTTTCTTCCATGTTAGACTTTCAATTCCCAAGAAATAAGTTTTCTGCCAGTGCATGTGAGCCAACAAGTCCTTGGCTTTTAAAGGCAATACTCATGAGTTCAAGGTGACAATCCTTTGATGGAGCCACAAATTTAGTACATGCTCTTGTTCAGTGCCATGTAGAGTTCTCAATCTTCCAGTAAATGTTTGACCTTTTAGCTTGTAAAGGCAGCACCTTCTTAATTTTCCGTGTGACAACTCTTTGCTGAAGTCCTGCATTTGATACTTGCTCAATGCCAAATAACAGAGTGGTTATTTGAAAAACCTACGATCTTGCTGCACAATTGAGTTGTGTGTAGTTGCAATTCACAGTCTGTATGATCAATATGACAGAATAAAAATCACAGGAATTCATCATAATAAATTAAAAAAGGTAAAAAAGAAATGGAAACCTATCAAAACTAATGCAAGTCTACTGGAAAAAATTACTGTCTTGTAAATTTATATTTTGCCCCAAATTAATTATACTATGCAAATTTATATATTACCCAAAGTAGGTAAAATCATCGCAAACCACTGGCCAACCGTGCAATCGTCAGACATACTAAACCTAATACTTCCGAACAAACCTGTAGCAGCTTACCGGAGACCAAAAAACCTAAAGGACATCCTAGTCAGGGCCAAGCTAACAACAATCGCTAGTCAAAACCAACCTAGTCAATCTGGACCCTGTGGCGATAAAAGATGCAAAACCTGTCAACATATGATAGAGACCAAGACATTCACTAGCACAGTGACTAAAGAAAAACTAAACATACATGGTCCAAACAAAACGTGCAAAACAGAGAATGTGATTTATCTCATCACATGTAAGATCTGTGGCCTTCAGTACGTGGGAGAAACTGAAAAGCTACACATATGGATAAACCTTCATAGATCTGATTGGATGACAAAAAAGCTGTACAGAAGCCCGGTCGCAGAACACTTCTCCTCCCCTGGCCACACTTTCAGTGATATAATACTTATCGCTATTGCCAACAACCACAGCTGGAGTTCCGAAACCAGGAAAGAAAAGGAATCATACTGGATACGCCGCCTTAGAACATTGAAACCAAGCGGTCTAAACCAAGAAGACTAGAAAATGAAAACTATGCACTAGTAGAATTTAACATTTTCTAAATCTTCTTATCCTTCAATTTTTACTATAAGAATAACCGGTATAGAACCAAATATCCGGGATATAATCTGCGTTACATATGTACACAAAGTAAAAATAGATGTCGCTTTGGCTTGTAGACTTTTAGGGAATTATACAACGTTTTCAGTTTCCGCAACTAGTCTATACAAGCTGGTTGTATTTATAGTTTTAGCACATGTGAAGATAGAAATGTAGAGGTTTACAAACGCAACGTTTTTGTGTTTATTTGTTTGTCGTAACTATGTTTTGTATTTGCCTTTGAAAAAGACTCATTAAGAGTCGAAAGCGCTTAGGCTAGTTAGTTACTAGTTTCGTACTGTTCGTCATCAGTTTATTGCATCTATATATATATATATATATATATATATATATATATATATATATATATCCCTCCCCCCATTTATATCTGATCTGATTTAAATTCTTTACGAGGTCACAACCACCAACATCAGTTGACATGTATTCACCTTTATTCTTATTCATCAATATTAATTTATCCAGTGAAGCTGAATGGAAATCAAGACAATATTAATAATTTTGACAAACATATTGCTTCCTCACAAATTTACTGAAGCATGTAATTTTTAAAAAAAATAATAAATGATTGGTTCTTTTTTTTATTCACATTTTTTTAAAAAGTACTGTGAGATATCACTGTCATTTTAACTTCTTTTATACTACCCACGTTTTTGTTTTACTTATTTATAAGTTGAGTCAAACTGCAAAACAACAAAAATCCTGATTTGCCATGGCATAATGCACCTGCAGACCATGATCAATGTTGCTTGTTCTACTGATTACTGTTAACAAACTGCAAAGACCCAAATCTGCTATTGCTTATGCAATGCAGTTCTGTGTCTGCAGTTTACAGTTGGACTCATAAGCCACCATATATGTGTAATTGGTATTAATTTACTCATACACAGGTTGCTTCCCAAAGGAACATATTCCAAATATAGTTGTCAAAGAAGATATGTATTATCAGCAAATAAGTTTTTTCTTTTGCTAAACACTATAATTCACAATGAACAAATTGATCCTTTATTAGTTAACATGTCAACTACATTATTACTTTGTCCCATCCAACATCGTATGCGATTTTATATTTACTTCTCATAAACATAACTGTAACAGGTAGGTGCAATCTAAGGTCCTGCATTTGGCCCATGACCTTTTTTATCTGGTTACATTTACATTATGCAAAGTGGCTTTAAAAATTACTATCCAGCTCATACCCTAGAATATTTATGCAAAATGTCCTTGATGGCAATCTTGGCACCATATTCTCAAAATTGCTCATCACAAAACTCCAAATTGTACATTAACAAGAGTACAAAAAAACAGCACATAATCTGCCCACAACCTTCTTGTTAAGGGTCAAAGTGACCCAGATAGATCTTGATCCTTTTAACCCTTAAATCATCAGGCTTACTTGCCTGATGAAAGGCAATCTGCCAGTTGAGTTTTTGTGAAGGTGTATAGAAGAACTAAAAATAAAAATAGATTACAGTATTTGCCAGCGAATAGGCACAGTTTCTTTTTTTGTCAGAGCTACAGTGGCATAATGGTTAAAGCTGTGTCAAAGCTCTGTTGACTATGTCCAACTCGTGCCCAGGAGATGCCATATCACCCTATATCCCATATTCTCAACATTTTAAGCAACTAACTCTAGAACAAATTCCCAAACATATTATCTAGAATTTTAATTACATTGATGCTAGAATCATATTATTATCGTTATTTTTCTTAATTTTTGTCCCTATCCTACACTCAGCAATGTATCTAGGTTTTTGCCAACCATAGGCCCAATCAGAAGTGCTCCCCCTGTGCAATAGGAGGTAACAAGTTACTTGAAGTATCCCAAAATATCAATCCGAGTTTTGATAAATGCATATTAGTGTTGTGTTCACTACATATTAGTATTCACTGTAGCAGTCTCTTAGAAACAAGAAAAAAATGCCAGAAAAATTTTGCTGCCCCAGGCATATGCCATGTTGGCTTCTGCAGAAATGTCATTGACTATACTATCAAACACTGATTATACAGGGCAACTCAAATTTAAAGTTTGATGATGGTAGGACAAAATCTAAGCTGTTATTAAATGGACAGATGGACATTTATGACCATATCATCTGAGTCCTCCACCAATTAATATGCTTGAACTGGTTTATGTCTACTCAAACACTGCTGATAAAACTTATGTCCACTCAATCACTGCTGATACAGCTTTATGTCCACTCAGACACTGCTGATACAGTTTTTATGTCTACTCAAGCACTTCTGAAAAAACTTGTGTCCAGTCAGGCACTGTTGATACAGCTTTATGTCCACTCAGACACTGCTCATACAGCTATATGTCCACTCTGATGCTACTGATGGAGCTTTATGTCCATTAGGACATTGGAATGGACATTGCTGATATAGCTTATGTGCATTGGCATGGCTGATACTGTTTTATGTCCACTCAAACATTGCTGATGCTGTTTATGTCCACTCAAACACTGCTGATACAGCTTTAAATCCACCTTAAACACTGCTGATACAGCTTTATGCCCACTTGAACACTGAAGACACAGCTTTATGTCCACACAAACAATACTGATACAATCGCATGGTATGGATTGATGTGAGGATCCTTTAAATACATGCGACTGGAAATGTATTCTCAGAGAAACATAATTTACTAGACAAATTTCCATCATCTCCAACAGATCTTCAACATACATTCCATGATCACATTAACACTAGCAAAATAGGCACTAGGAGCAGGAAATGCTAAGCATCCATCTATACTTTGGGTATCCTTCATTTGGAAAAATATTGTATTCCCTGTGAGAACAATAACCCGCCCTCCTAATGCTAAAGAAACACAGCATTTGGTCATGTGAACTGTTAACTCTCAATTGGATTAACTCATTAACTCCTGGAGGTTTTTGTCATTTTCACCTTAAATGCAAGCAGGAACCCATTTTTGGTCCTTATTTCTGACTATATCCTAATACATCGACCTCCAAGACATTTTGGGTTAATCTAATGTCTAGTTGTATTAGAAACATTGTTTTTCATTGGTTATTTCACCTGAGCATGAGCAGAAATGTAAAAGTTGGACTAGTTTTGTTTTTCTTTTTTGCTCATTTTCGTGTCAAGACTAATCTTTATTATATATGCCCATCTTATCCTACTTTTTGCAAAGGTTCACTTATCTGTGTGCAGTTCAGACAGTCTGTCTTATAAATGAGGCCAAAAAGTCTAAACTCCAGATACAAAATCTGATTCAGACTTTGAGCGAATTTTGGCTGGAAAAAACTCTGATCCAAAAAGTGACATTTTTCCCTCTGTATTTTGCAGTGCAACTATAACATTCATATTATTTGGTATCATCGTAAGGCGACATCTGTCCACTTTCTTTTCTATAATACCCCCCACTTTATTATGTCATACATGACCATGATGCTACAGAGCTCAGAAGTAGGCTACCACCTCCTGCCCCGTAAACAAAGCACCAGGGTTTAATGAGTTAAGATGATAATGAAATCATCTTATCATCAAAATTCACCTGCAAATCCAGCAAAGCCAAGAGTCAGTGATGTCTTAATTCGGACTGTTGATAGTTTGGGCTGCAGCCACAGGACCTACCAGATTCAGGATTTGTCTCTGCAGTGCTAAATGTTTTGCTAGATAAGTAGATCATTTACCCCTCACTGTATTATTTTCAGTGAGACAATGATTGACATTTGTGGTTCCGCCTTGCTGCAACCAAATCAAACATCCAGTAAAACAAAACACAATGAAGGGACCTTTTTTGTACAGATAACCTAACCCTTTTGGGGAGAATGTTGCCCATGGCAAGGAGTCTGCCAGGAATTTGTCTGATTTGTACACAGATCTAAGTCAGCAGCACCAAAGAAGAAACTGCCAAACCAGCAAACATAGGTAGGGTGATTTGGTGTCCCCTATTTAAGTCACAATGCCAGAAATTTGTCTGATTTGTACACAGATCTAAGTCAGCAGCACCAAAGAAGAAACTGCCAAACCAGCAAATATAGGGTGATTTGGTGTCCCCTATTTAAGTCACAAACATGGATTTGTCTGAAATCTTGCATAGTCATTCAATAATTGTTAGCTTTTGTTTCAAGGTTAAAGTGAAGATGCAGCTGCCCTGGTCCCCATTTTCTCCTGATCAACTAAAATCCAGCTGATGAACTGAAATCCACAACAAAAATAGGCTTCCCAACCAAATGTACTTCCTTCTGGTTCTTGTCCTGAGGAATTCTTGTCATGAGCCCACCATATTTGCAACAGTCATACAGGACTAATCATACCTCATTCATGATACTAAACTTTTGATGAAGTGGACTGGAAAAAACGTGCAATTGAGCCAGCAAGGTCATCTGTAAGTGGCAAATACAGACCTGCCAATACTAAAGAGACATTCTCAGGATGTCAGTTGAAATTTTCAGTAAGTTGTAAAAAATATTAAGTACTGGCAACAAATAAAATTTTTATATGTTGTAACTTACAATATATAGCTAATGATATGACTGGTACATGGTACCTTTGCATTTTCTAAAATAAAACCTCTGGTCTAACTCCATTTTGAAGCATTCTCCCCACTTCACTTTCATGACTAGTATTGCTTCCAATGTATCAATTGACATAGATGATCTGGATTTTAAGAGGTTTTTTTGTAACAAATGAGAGAACACTCTCATAACCTGCATTTGAATGAGGAGCAATAAGTACAACAATTTGTATTTGAACTGGCCATTAGCATCCTTGAGTTCACTAACAAGATCCCATAGCTTATCAGTTCATTTAGTGTTTAGTATCTCAGGATTAAATTCATCTACTTGGCAATTCAAAAACTGGTTCCAAGTCATCTTGCCAGTTGGTTTCTTTGGGTTCCATACAAATAAATCTTGAAGGGAAATACATCACACTGCTAAAATCACTCATCATCCTTTTTGACACATCAACAACTGTACTGTGTTTCAGAAGTTCATTATTCAAAGGAAACCTCTTAACAATCATCAATGCAATCACAAACAGTTGTGCAATAGTCCCTTACATCTTTATAGAAATGACAAAGGCTACTTGCATACGGCACACTTTCAGCCAAGTATTTGCTTGTTTATGAACCTACTGTAAGTATATCATCTGACTTTTGTTTCTTAGTTATGATAATTGATATCAGTAAGATCCTTGACTTGTGAAAATTCTGTAGCCTTTACAAATATAATCAGCAACTGCTTTAATAATTCAAGCATGTTTTCTCTAAGTTTGTGGATCATAGGCTCCTCCTGTTGCGTGATTAAATTGTACTTGCTAAATAATCCAATCATGTGGTCTAAAAATAAGCAAGAAATCTTTTTCCTCTGGGACTGCAAAGCCTTACAAACACTGTATTTTCCTCTCTGTAGCTGATTCTTTTTTACTGTCTTTGCGGTCATTAACCCTTTCATCACTGCGGATCAGAAAAATGGTCAGGGGGAAGGAAGTCCATAAACACTATGGACCGACTTTTCAGTCTGGGGCAGTGTTATTCTTTAACATTATAGTACCCAACTAAATAATTTTCGGGGTACCTCTAATAAATTCCATCTTATAATGTAGATGTTATATTTGGATGATCTCGTGAGTTTAGCTTGTATACAACTAGAAATATCGAACAAAGTAGGAACTTTTAACGTGTTTTCCGTATGCTGAAATTTGTATCCAAAATGGCAGCCTTTGAAGATATTTAAGAGAAGAGTTATTGGAGGATTTTAATAATTTCGACCTGGTAAATTTGGATGAAAATGAGAGAAGATGCATGGAGAGACAATGGAATGCACTTGTGGGTGACAGTGATTACGATGAAGCGGACTTTGAAGGTTTTGAACCAGAGGAATTGTACAATCCACGTGGTTTTGTTTGGATGATGCCGGAAAACCAGAGATTTGTTTCAGTTTTCTGACAGAATTGGGCACACCCGAGTGTTAGATTGCTCCAGGAAAGCTTCGGAATATTTTCAAATATTCTATTCAGATGAAGTTTTTAGAAAAATTGTCAGTTTAATGAACTAAATTGCAACGATCAAACGTTGCAGAGCAATATATGTATGTGTGGACAGATCTCACCTTGGAGATCATTTTGGTTCATTTTATAGAATTTTAATTATTATGGACACCATGAAAGAAAGACTTGTCTTGCTACTGTGATTATTCACTAGTACATCTGGGGTCAATTGAACAAGTTTTGAGAACTTTCTGTTTTCTAAGAGGTAATAAAATAATTACTTGGATTTACCTGTTGTCTTACCTGTTTGTACCTGCATTTTAACAGTTCTAATAGATATGCACATTTTATTGAATTAGTCATAAAATATGATTTTTAACCTTGATTTTGACACCTAATCTAGCCAGATATCTTTAACATTGGCAAAGTTATGTTGTTTCAAACTACACAAGTAATTTTGCTTTACAACTCCAAAGTTACTTAGTGTTGAGGACTCTATGCCTACAAAGTTACTTAGTGATGAAAGGGTTAATATCCAATGGTGTCAAGACAGAGTCTTTTTATCCAATTTGTGTGATTTAGCTTTCTCCAAGGAACCTATCTTGGGTTTAATGTTCTCAGTCTTTCCTGCTGAGGCCGACATGATGGTAGTACTAGCCTGACATAGATTTATCACATCTCAAAGCTTTACTGGATGTACCTGCACTGTCGATGTTTATTCTTTATTACTACATACATGTGGAACTTTATCTTCGAAACAAGACGTCTTCTCTGACATCCTACTTTGGCTTTAACTCCTTTGCCTTTAACCTCTTGTTTCTTGGTTTCTTTACCAAAATGTATTTGTAAGGGTTCCCACTGTTCCAATAGTCTTTTTATACCTTCACCAAAAGACAACCATTGTGTTACACAATGCTTCAATGAAATATTGTTAACAATGTCTTCATGTATTGACTTGCACTGTTGTAATACAATAGCAGTAAATTTTTTTCTGCCACTCTGATAACTATATGCTACTGATGATTTGGAAAACATGCACTTCAGTAGTTTATAAGCATTGTCCAGCAAATGCAACACTATGCTCAACCAAAGTTTCTAAAATATACTTCAGCCTTAATAACCGCCAATTCACTTTCTGGCACTACAGATCCAAATCCCATAGAGGTCAGCAACTTACAACTTGATTTCATTGCAACATATTAACATTCTGCATGTTGTTTGGACTTTATGTGGTGGCAACAATCATCTTTCCCACCGTGGGCAATTGCAAGTCTGCTCAACATAACGTACAAGAAATGTAATGGTTACCTTTTTACTTTTTCTAAGCATAACCAAGTATCTGAGTAATCTATTTTATACTTTTGCAACCACTGTTTCAGCTTTTTACGAGTCTGGTTGTCCTCTTCCCCTCTGACTATTTTCATTGGAAGACATTTTCAGACAACCAGATGAAAAAACAAAAATGAAATTTGGATCAGATGCACACTTCTCATGAACAAAAAAGGCAGATTTAAGGATCTAATGTACCACTGTATAGTTAGTCTGGTTTCCTACCAAAATCCACACAGTCTAAGACTAAACTCAGAATCCAAACACAGAGTTTGGCATGAATATCTGGATCTAGAATGAACCAGTACAAAAAATATCATGAACAGAAAAAAATAATCATATTTCTGTACTTATTGATATAATTCCATAAATCTGTAATTTTAGTTCTATTTTCGTATAACTTGTGGTAAAATTATAAGAGTTGGCAGGTATGAGAATAAGAGAAATACAAGATTGAGATGCAGTAAGGTAACAACTCACTAACACATCCACTACTAACAAGCAACATGCAATTTACGCAAAACCATGAATAACAACATGCAAAGGTAAGTGTTTTATAACATGTGGTCTGAAATTGACCATGTTAAAGAAAGTGAACAATTTCACAAAATATTTACAAAATTTAATTATATTATTTATTACATGTTTAAGATTGAATATTGATAAATCCAAATGCTGTATGGATGGTTCAAATGCAACACATATTTTTCTTGTACTGATGGGAGGTGTTTCATATGATGCTGCTGTAAGCAAACAATGCTTAAACACTGGCAACACCTAGTGGTGGCATGGGGACATAATTTACATTATTTATTGCCCTTTGTCAATAAGATATACACAGAAAAGATTTTTGTCATTTAGTTGGGCTCAGTTCACAAGCTAGTAGACTTTCATCCCTAATGTTAATGTGATCAAGGAATGTACTCAAAAGAAAAACTCTGCTATATACTCAATGCGATGTTTTGAACCTGATGAGTTCAACCTATCCCAAAGTAAAAGTTTGTCAAGCTGCAATTTAACATGACCATTATGTTAAAACATATCATCTCAATGTCTCAACAAATGTTACTCATGATCTGAAAGATTAGTTTTGAAAAACAATTTTCATTTATGACCAGATTTATCACATAAGGATATATTTTGTTATATAATGTGCTTATCTGTACTGACACACCACCTCTCTTTAAAAGCCATTATTCTGTTGGCAAAGGAAAGACTTTCAAAAACTAGTTGTAGTATGCTCTCAAATGGATGGTTTACTTTTATAAATTGTAAATCTACAGTTGTCAAAGTACCTCTGAATTCGAACTAGCTCCTTCCAAAGATAATATAAAAGTTGTAACTCTATAAATTAATTATAATCTGACTCACTAACAAAGAAGGCCAGCAAGACAGAATTACAAGGTTCCGCTACTTACAGCTGCTGGTCGTGGATGATGATATATAAATGAGTTATCATGTTCAGCCATGTCATCTTGATGTTCCATCTCCATATCTTCTAAATGTGGTTTAATGTCTGGCGGTTCAGTTTTCACATCCTGCTTGCTCAAGGAAGCTATTTGGAACTGCAGAGAACCAATGCTCGACCTGAAATTTAAAACCAGAATTTATTATTAAGCCCACTTAGACCAACATTTCCAATATAAAGGCAGCAAGAGCAAATACTATGTATTGGGTTCTCAGAGGACATTTTGGCACCTCAAACCATCTACCATATATACCGCCTTATAAGATGACCCCAAATACAAAACACAGACCCAGACCTGCCAGCCGATCCGGGTGTAAGCAGTTTGTTAGGAGTAATCAGTAGAACGAACAAATAAATCCTGATCTGCATGAACATTATGCTATGGCAGATCAGGATCTTTGTTGTTTGCAGTCTGACTCTACTTATAATAGAGTACATCTGTATATTTTCTCAATATGACAAATTTCCCACTAAGTGTTCCATGGAATTTAATGTGAACATAGTAAAAAAGATTCTAAAAGTTCCACCTTAGGCAGAGACCTAGCAAAATCAGAATTTAATAAAAACAACAGTTCCATAAAATTTGGCATCCCACATATGAATAACATATAGGAACATCTAGCTATCAGGATACAAACTAAGGCATCCTTGGAATTTGGTGTCTCGCTTCTAAACATCATTGTGATAGGCACTTCTAGAAGCAACAATACAACCTATAGGTTCCATGGAACTTTGCATCTCAATCATGAACCACACTGTGATAAGAACACCTAACTGGAACAAAGGAATACCATGAACTCTGGTACTTAACCTATAAACAAAATGATGACAGGAACACCAGAAAGATCCTGATCAAAACAGTTCCATTAAATTTTGTATCTTTCCTGTGAACACCTTTAAGATGGGAACACCTAGCAGATCATGATACAAACTTTTGACATCTACCAATACTAAGCCAACATTTCAGTTTAATACAGCAAAAAATGTACACAATTTGTGACTTTAGAAAACTATAATATAATGCATGAACCCAATATAAATGGCATTGATGAGTTGGGACATTGGAACAGTTTGATCATTTTTTTTGTAGTCATACATGAGCCAAAAAGAAACAATTTAAATATACCAAAATGCCCTTCCATCCAACTTACTTCAAACCAGATGATACACCATATCAGGAAAATGATAACAATAGCCCAAAGATAGGTCAGCATCTTTCAGACCTGAATTATACTTTTTCAGTTCATGTAAAAATTAAGATATGCATAAATCAAACTGGTCTGGCAACAGTGGAAGAAACAGCATCATTCCCAAATGTCACAGAACAAAAAGATTTGAGAGAGGGAAGAAGTCAAAACAAAATGTTTCAATTTGAAATGGTTAATCAAATACCAGATTCAAGAAATAATTCTGTGCAAGAATAATTAACTTTTTCTCTCCCCAACCAGTTTTATTTTATTTAAACAGTAGCATCAATCATATACAGCAGGAGATTACTTACTTGCCAATGATGGCTGAGTTATATTTGGACTGAACTATGGAGGATTTGGTGGTAGTTGTTGTTGCAGATAATAGATTGCTGACTCGATTGTCTTTCTGGTGAAGCTGGTTTGCATGAGGGGGATGGACTTTGGGCAGTGGTGTCAGTGCAGAAAGTGGGTTGGACTTGAGAGCCGCAGCCTCTTTTTTTGCCGCTGCTACTTTCATCTTGAATTCAGCCTTGGCTTTGTTGAAAGCCTCCTTCCTTTCTTTGTGTTCTTTCAAGAGTTCGTCAAATGGTAGCCTTCTCCCTGGCACAGCTCTCCTCAGTGAAAGGGCATGGGACTGAAATAACAGTCAAGGTAATAATTGTATTAATATGAATCAAATAGAGCTCACACAAGTTGTACATCTAACAATATAATGCTGATAAAATATGTAAATTTACATGTAACAATTACAATACAGAACTTGTACAAGCTTTACATGTAACAATACAGGGATAGTTAAAACTCTATGCTGTGTATAAGCATCTGCTCAGGCATGCTGAGTCAAGCTCAAAAGTCTTTCCAAAATATTACAGAAAGCATATAAATCCATGCCTTTTCCAAGTGCTCCAGCAAACACCTGAGCCAGTCTTTCCCATGTACTCCAGAAAACACCTGAACTAGTCTTTCTCTTGTACTCCAGCAAATACCTTTACCTGTTTTTCCCCCTGTACTCCAGCAAACACCTTAATCAGTCTTTCCCATGTACTCCAGAAAACACCTCAACCAGTCTTTCCCATGCACTCCAGCAAACACCTTAACCAGTCTTTCCCATGTACTCCAGCAAACACCTCAACCAGTCTTTCCCATGTACTCCAGCAAATTTATGAACCCAAGTCTTTCACAAGTGCTCCATAAAATGTTTGCCAACTGCAAATTGTGCATGGCCAATATTCTTCCTTGATCAACTGCTATGTATATCAATTACACACCAATCTGAGGATCAACAACTGAGTTTTGAACATAAAAATTATTTATAATCCAACCAAATTTTTATGTTTGAGAACATACTTGGCCTGATCATATAAAAAAAAAATTTCATGATAAAATAATGCTTCTAATATACATCAATCCAGTATAATTTCAACCAGTCACTATCCATCTATAAAGATTATTCCAACTGGAACACTCAAAACTTTTCATCTAAATATATGTCTGAGAATCGAGAATTCCCAAGTTCAGAAATATGCTGTTCACTGTGATTAAGAAAATTCTGAATATCTGCAAGTATCTAGACAGTTACAAATAAAATCAATAAATATATGATCAATACTTGGTAATTGTTTTCTCAACAAATAATATAAACTTGCCTCCCCAAATCTTTTCTATATGTAGCATTTTTAAGAGGGCATGCCTTGGGATCCTCATTTTGAAAGTTTGAATGTCAAGAAGAACCCATAATTTATTAAGTTTGGGAAAAGCTTGATGAAGCCATAAAACATTGGACAGATAGGCGTACTTTTTTCTGAGCTGTAGACTCATTACAGGGGGGTTAAAGCCTCTCTGCAGTTACCACTGTTGTTCCTTCAATAACAAACGGACACCCAAGTGTTTAAGGATATCAAGCTTTATCTGCATCTTGGTAAGAGGTTCAGATAATCCTGCAATACACTATGAACTCGTTAAGAGAGGTCTTTCTACTGTCAATTATTTCATCCTATAGGCACTAGAGTATGCTACAATTTTATGGGCTTTAGTAGACCAGAACTATAATCACATCAACAAAATTATATGCTATTATATGTGCAGCATTATTTATCTAAAGTAGAAGTCATACAGCTCATGTTGGCATTTGGTATCAACTATTTCAGCCAAAAGTGTCATATCTGAATAATATTATGCATATACCTATTATTCACTTTATTTTGCTCCTCAGTGATCAATATTCCTAGGAAAGATCATGCCCTTAGAAATGGAGAAAAAAAAATCAATGTTAAAGTTATGTCCACAATTTTTATGAGGCTAAACATGGTATGATCCTTTTAAATCAGACTGAATGTCACATTAAGCCACAATAAAAGAAATTTGAACTTCCACCTGCACTGTTAATGATTTGAGCCCATGAGCAATTCTTTTTGGCCCAATTTTATAAAATTCCATAGCAATCACAAAAATTTTTTTGCATAAGTGTCAAGATGAGAATTAAGGTGTAAATAATTCAACAATCAGGAACGATTAGACTTTAGCAAACCTAGTCCGTAATTAAATTTTAGAACAATATTGTATTGATGACCAATAAACGCACCTATATCACTACCCTGACATACACTTTACAAAACCACATAATGGTTTTGCTATGGGTTATGGCAAGTGTGAATATGACCTTTTAATCCTAAAATCATCAGGCTTCTTTGTCTTATCAAAGGCAACCTGTTTAGTTTTATGAAAGCATGTTTGTCCGAAATACATTATGCGAAGAAGAAAACATTTCTTTGTACAGCTAGCAGTGACTCTGATATCTTTAAGGTTCTTGACAGACTTGTACCCTTGGGTTTAGATACTTAGAATTTAAATTAGACCAATTTCTGATGCATGAAAGTTCCAGCCTATGTTTTTGTATGATGAAAATTGTTTCAGCAGGAGAATCAGTCTTAATTACCCTTGATTCACCTCTGGCATAATTTCCTACTAAGTATGTACTGTACATAACAAATTTTATGTGCCAGTGATCAACATCTGCTGGACTACTGTTTACACCTTGTCCACAAATGATATTGCACTTATGTAAAAAATCAATACAAACTGGACGTGGCTAACTGGACAATGACATCACTCTTAGATGTGCACAACTGAATCAATGTTAAATTACCTTGCAGTCATCTTTGATGTTTATGACAGTAGAAAAAGGACTGATTAGATTTTGATTGAATTAATTTTTGATCAAATACTGGCTTTTGTTTAATTTATAATCAATAGGACAAAAGCATGGAAAATATGGCATATCTTGCAAAGCCAACTGTCAAAGTGGACAACCTTTGCGTTTTATGGCCATTTAATTTGCTTCAAATAGAATGTTTATATATTCATGTTTTAATTAATGTATCATTCAGTAAGAATTTAATGGACATTATACTCAGTAATTTATTTGGTACTATGAAATTACTCTCAATTAAATAATGATATAGGATAATTTTAATGTATTTTTTGCACTGTTAAATCGTTAAGGTCTACAGTAAAAAACTTTGACATTTAAAGGGTTATAAATTAACAGAGTACAATGTTTAACATTTTAATATTTTCAGCAATACTTTATTTTCAAGTTGAAAATCTGTTGTATGTTTATTATCAACACATTTTGTACATGTTTAAAAATTATTATATTCAAACCTACTGTATTCATACTTGTATGTTTTGACTGAGACACCTGCAGTGAATTCTGACAATACGATTTTAAAAGAGCACAGCAGAAACTATACATTGTAATTAATTTAACTCATAGGAGTAATGAGATTAGAGTCATATAATTTCAAGAGTCAGTAAAATACTTAATAAACTACCACTTTTGTATAAAATTGCAGTCAAATAGACGAACTCCTATGAAACAACCCGTTACATGTATATAGTAGCAAATGCACAATATACTTCATACCAGACAGTTAATCATAATTCATTGTTGCCGATAAAACATCAATGTAACTATTCATAGACAATACAAAGAAGCATTAAAGTCAATATATGACTGAACTAGACCATTCTTTTCAACTGAATCAACTTAACCATGAACATGTATTATGCCACTGTCTATATTCAGAAAAGGGATTTTCTTAATATAACCCATTATTTTCTAGATTCGTTAAAGCTATCCGCTGATTGCAAATTTATGGCTTTATTATTTGCCTACATACTAATAGTAACAACATGTATTGGTTAAATAGAATTTGCTTCACTATCTTTTTTGTATTTTCACAAAAATGAATGATGCAAATAAGCGACCTTGACCTAACAGTTCCAATTCCACAACATAGCATTGTCTCATGTGTTTTTGACCTACATGATTAAATATATTTACATAATTAAATATTTAACATATTCTATCACAATAATTAGATGCTGCTTTCAATTAATTGTATATTTTCTCAAACCTATTTACCCAATTATTTACAAAAACAATCTAATGAAGTAGTATTTCACAGCCACAAAAATGTCTGCCATTGCTGGTTCACTTATGATTTAAAACTGATTTTATAAAGAAAATCAGAAAAACATGGCAGTTAAAATCTTCATTTTAAAAATTTAATTAGAAAATGCTCTTCACCAATTATATTCTTGAAAAAAAAAACAACTATTCACGTACTGATGCTTAAATTTCAAAACAAAAGTTGTTATATTTTCACCATCAAAGATTATTGTACAGTAGGCCTAACTTCAGGAAATCAAGCAGTGATATCTTGCACAGGAAAGGGTTAATGGTAAGTTAGCTATTAAAACACATCTGTGAATGTGCAAGAGTTTGTTGGCATAATTGGTATCAACAACTCATAAATGCATTTCGCTTTGGACTGCAACACAAAACTGTCTGAACTTACGAACTACAGTGAGCTAGCAGTTAAATGTAATAAAATACAGTCACTGTGCAAACAAAAATCACAGGGCAAAATAGTTTTCACTCTTCTAACAGGAGCAAATGAAGTTTGCATTTTTGAGGCGACTTAATCATCATCCACATTGCCTTGTACTGCAAACCCTGGTTGTATGGGTATGTTTGCATATAAAATTACTTCGGGTTAAAAACGTGTTACGTTAAAAATATATAATAAAGTATAAAATAACCCTCTTTTAGTTTAATACTTACTAAATATAATTTACACAAAATCATACACAATTAGAAAAATATATGTTTATACAAAAATAAGTAATGGCCATATGTCTCACTGATTGCAGGCAAGAAAAATGCAAATGCAAGGAAAAGTCTTCTCACCTTGCATGTCAGAGATCGTGTGCAGGACTTCCCTGTGTCAGCAACAATCACACCACAGTGTTTGTTTGGATCAAACTCACGGTCCTTGAGTGGAATTAACTTGTCAGGTCTCTCAAACTTTCTAAAACTATTTTCTGCAGCGCTAATACTTGATGTTGTACTAGTCACTGTAGTTGTTAGAGTTGCCGACATGGTTGTTGTTGTTGTAGTGACTGTGTTTGTAGTCAATGTCCCTGTAGAACTTGCTAGAGCAATTGAGGTAGTGGTGGCTGCACTTGAGGGCACTGCAGAAATTTGATGCATATTACTACTCAATGCAATATTTGTCATAGCAGACGACCCTGCCCATGACAGACTCCTAGCCACTGAGGAGGTTGTTGGTGTTATAACAACACTTTTTGCCTGAGTAGTTTTTGCCTGATTCGGCAATAATTGTGGTGGGGAAGCTGAATAGGACTGCAAATGAGTTTGCAAAGATGACACTATGGAATTATCCAATAATGGACTAGGAATTTCTGAACAGACACCACTATTTGCTAATGTGCTGCTTTTGTGAGTTCCATTTGTAAGAGGTGAACTAACTGTGGGTGAAGTTTCTTTATAGTGTGAGGCAGGTAACTGTTTTTTCATAGCTAGAGTATCTGGCATTCGTTCCACTTTCACTACTGGCATTGTGTGATTCTTTTGGAACTTGCTGTCCTTGACCTTGCAACTTGTACTACTGGCACTAGAATTTGCTGCTAAAATCCCAGCCTTCTGTGAGAATAAAGGTGGTGGCTCTTTGACACTGGCTTTGGTTGGGACAGAATGACTTGACTTTATTGGAGGCACATGACTTTTGATTGACGATGACAATGATGCAGAGGAGACAGAATGTCGTGAAATTGAGGACCCTGATGAACACGCGTACTTTACTGGAGAGGAACTTTGGGTCCCACCAGACTTCCCATGGTGACGTGTATCTGAAAGTAAATTAAGCAACACTTTTTGATGCTCTGCTGCTGGACATTTTTTTAAAAAAAAGAAAAGAAAATTGCAAGAAGCATGCACAAATAATACATGTAAACAACTGGCCATTTACTTTGCACAATATATTTATGTTTCATGCATAAGATCCTTCAGTAACTGATCAAAATAAAATAATTTAGCCATTTCTGTTACCTACATTATGTTTTCTTGCTGCTCTTAATAGACTGTAATATTGTGAACTAAAATATATTCATGTGTATTAATTTTTTTTATGATTGTGTGAACAAAAATTAAATATTGTTCTTCCTTGTAAGGCAGTTTTAACAATTTTTAAGTTATATCACTACAATGTCTGCAGTGTGGCAGTTATAGTGATGTCTAGCACTGGGACCTCATGCCACAGACGTAGCATCATGTCCCATCCAGTCACATTATCCTTACACCAGGCTATCCAGTCCTAACATTAACCTTTCAATGCTGAGTGCCAAGTGAGGCAGCTGTTAGTACCATTTTTAAAAGTCTTTAGTATAACTTGGCCGGGGTTTGAACCCGCAACCTCCCACATCTGAGGCAGAAGCCCTAACCACTAGGCCACCAGATCAGACCTGTTTATTGGGGCATTAAATAAGTGGATGAAAACAACCACAAAATCTATACAAAATTTATAAGCCACAAAAAAAGAGTGATTTCAGAGGACATGATAGCAAGTCTTTCACGATATAATCAACCTTACTTAGTCAATTTCACTTTAAGGAATACGAGTCTTATATTTGAAAACAAATGTATGTTAATATTGGATTTACAGTTACAAAATTAGGTTTAACATAAATTGTTATTTGTGACATTAAATTCAAAATTACCAACTAATCACATCCTAATGTGACATCTCCAGCACAACGAACATTACAACCTTAGTATCAAAATTTCTAATAAATTTACAGCAGATTTTACTGTTGTCTATTTTGGTTTCTTAAAAAATATGAAAGTGTCAGTCAAACAGTCAAAGATGTGTTAAAATCACTGTTCAAGAAATTTACAAACTTAAAATTTATTTTATTTCTTGTATATATATGTATTAAGAGATCAATGACTTTACCGAACTGTATATAACTATTGTAATGTATCAAATTAAAATAAACAGAAGCAGATGTGGATTTTTACATTACATATCTGTTTCGGGGGCCCCTGAGTGGACGAGAGGTCAAAAGCGCTCACCATTACGGATCACTGCCATCTCACCTATGTCTGCCTGGGTTCAAGTCTCAGGCTCAGTCAAAGTGGATATGTGTTAAAGCTTGCCAGTAGCTTCTTGAGGGTTGGTGGTTCTTTCCAGGGTTTTCCTGGGTTCTTCCTCTACCATTTATACTGGCAGCCACGCATAGCCTATCTTGTGCTGAAAAATGGCATTAAACTTGTTTCTTAAACGTACTGCATCATGTAAACACTTGTATCACAAGTACTCACAAATTATGGGTAGTGCATCATGAGACTACTTGGAATACGAAATCTCCCAATTTATGAGTAATGCATCAGGAATTAAGTTGTAGTTAAGTAGATTACTTGCAAATATTTTAAATGAAATTTCTAAGAACTTTGTATATCATAATAAATCTATCTTTAGTCCTCCATTTTTAAAGCCAGAATGTGATGCTGCCCATCTGGATACTTGTGTGTATGCATATGTAACATCACATATCATCTCAAACACATTTCAATTCAAGGATTTGCAACCTTGTGATTTAATTAGAAATCATGCACAGATATTGAAAAAGGTTTAATTTTTATTAAATCCCTGGTGATAGCATTAGCAGTGGGGTTGTTTCAGTTTGAAATAATTCATAAATTATGTGTCCAAACTCAAGTATGCAGGTGTCAGCATGTCCGAGATCAGCATGCCCTGAAGCATCAAGTTGGGGTCCTTGGATACAACATCAAAACTGTTATGATCCCCATCATACAATTATGCATACACATACTGGGCACAAAAAAAAAAACAAGCATAGAGCCGCAGCTAACTTTGGCCCCTTACTCTAATTGCCAGGGTCTTGATTACATGAAAGCTGATGCTTAGAGTTCATCCAAGAGGGATATGTGTTTTTTAAACTCTCTAGACTTTTCTATTGTCTGTGTATATCTGAATTTGAACCTTTGACAAAATATTTTAAGGCAGGAAATATGAAAATTAGTTGGCAGATTCATTTATCTTCTAGCACTTTAATCAGACATTCACTCTAAAAAGACTTGATGGAAATGATACTGTACATTAAGTATGCACTATTACCAAAGGCACCCAATGTCTCCACATTTGACTGATTGTAACATCAGTAACCATTTGAAGCTAATATCCACTCCATTCAAGTATCAATGGCTCCCAATGGCAACAAACTGAAAACTCTGGAAACCAGTTACCTCAAGCAGAACTATAAAAGTACATTAAATCTGGCCTTTTTTTTCTGATGGTCATCACATATGTAATGGTAGTTGTTTTACATATGAGACCTAATTCAGATAGATTGAAACAATTTAAAACAAAAAGTTTGATATTTTATGATTTTTTTTATGTTCGATCTCTGCTGAATTGGTTGAAAATTATCATCCTCAGCTGCAGTACCTATATGATGCTGGAATGCCTGTGGTTTGATGACTTTGTTGCACTTTTCACATACGACCAGATAGAACTCATCTTGTGAAGGACACAACCCAAATAAGGGCATATCTGAAAAGTAAACAAAATTAATGCTTATTATCACTTTAAAAAACTGGTCTGCTTGTTGTAATAAATGTTTACTGCAATAAATATGTAAACTAAGTACACCACTCCCTCGATAACTCACAGACATTAGGGTCCAAAAACATCAACCACAATATAAGCAAGGGCGCAATTTATAGAGTAACTTATAACAAACAACAAAACTAATAAAAGAATCAACATAGAGGAAAAAGGGGGGTGGGAGTGGATTGGCATGTTACAGTGTTGAATACTCAAAAATTGTGCTATGATTAACAGTGAATAAATATCTCTTCATATTGGTGTACTTTGTTTAGTTCTTTCCTCACAGAGTAACATTAATTTCAGGATAACTTACAGGATATTGAAGAGATCATAAAAACATTATTCCACATGGTTTCCGTTTGCTTAGCACATGTACAACTTCATGCATTGTGTACAACGTCAGTGATTTTTTTTATGTGAAAGGTATAAATTCTAGTTTTATTGTTTGATCCAAAGTAGAAGTTTTTTAAATACAAAAGATAGACAAATTTCAAAAAAACAATGTTGATCAAACAAAGTGTAGATTTTTTATTGCAGTAGAAGTAAAATGGAAGAAAAAATAAATTTACAAGGGTTAACCATTACCATCATGAATCTAAAGGGTCTAAAAATTTAAAACGACAAATTAGAACATGATAACACTTGCGGTTTGTGACACGTTGCTGTGTGAACCATGCATACACAGCATCATCTAATTTGTTATCGTTTGCAGTCCGTGCTTGTTTACATTTCATCCCTTCATCTGAATCAACATCATGTAATTAATTTCCAAGTTTCGGCTCATCCTTAAGCCAACTTCTAAATGTCAACTCAGCTATTTTTATTTAGTTCATTGCAAATTTTTGATCTCGCCTTGCCATTACGAACCCCATCTATGATGCACAGTTTTTCAGTCATGAATACGCCTTTCACTTAATTCCTTTACTCTCCATGGTCACATTTACAAATGATTAGGATACATTACTGATATTATATACTTTAAAGATGTTAATACATAAAAAGGTGAAAACATTTTCGATTGGTCAAATAAAATGAAATTTGAGAATGGAAATGAATACAAGAACTTAAGTTCCAATTGGCATGCCTTTGAACTTTATTTTATTGTACTTACCTTGTTTGATTTGATACAAAAGACATATTCAAAGTGATAAAACAACACAGGTCTCTTTTATTGCAACAAACACTTCCCCAAGCTGTTGATCGAAAGAAAGCCAGCATGTAATTACGTTCTCACAGAAGTACTCACAGGTTTTGATGTGACAGTCGACTGACTCTTTTCATGTTTTCATACAAGAGAATATGTATGTTGTGATTATAGTGTTGAGGTGAAATTAAAGGATTTTAATGTGAATTTAACCTAGCAAGACATCTAATAGGTGTTCATTTCTTTCTCTGCTGCCACATGTTAGCATTTACCAGAATTTTTTGTTGATCGCTGTTTATTTACAGTGTATTGACAATTATTTCTCTATTAAAAAAACCTAACAAAATATGTGATATCTTTTTAGAACTTGCAAATTTCACAATATGGATTTTATCTTTATTAGCAATAATCACAATTTTTGATGATAAAAACGAGCTATGTATCAAGGTTCAATTTACCAATTTACCATTTCTTATCACGACTTTTTTCACGTTTAACACATTTTAAAATATATTTTCTTTGATAAAAAAATATGAGACATGCCAGACATGTTATAAGCAGGTTCGCGAGTTATCCATACTCAAGTTATTAAGGGAGTGGTGTATTATAGAATCAGATTATCAGGGAATTTTTTATTCAACATAGTACCTGTTATTGTACTGACAATGACTTCCAAATGTTCTGATAATACATATATAGAATCATTTCTAAACTGCCATGATCACACTGGTCATCCGATTTACAATGGAGCTCAGGTGCTGGAGAGTTGCACAAAAGTAAATCTTTATTACATATTAGATCATACCACTGAATCCTTAATGATTATCCAAAATGTAGCCATCACCTCGCACCATTGTTAGGAATCGGTATGGCCATTTTTTTATGAGTTCTCAAGAAACTATACATTCACTTACATACCAAATTTTTCTTTAGGGTAGTAAAAGTGGTTGAAGAATCTACCAACATAGAGTATTTCTATTAATGTTATATGAAAAGTTATATATTTGCTTTGATGATACAAGTGACAAAAATTTTTTTTCTTCTTCTTGTAGTTCATAAATGCAAATCGAGTCTTTGAGAAGAATCACATGATAAATCAGGATTGCTCACAAATCACGAAAAAAATAAAAAAAATATTTGTGCAATGGAGAACACACACACACCCTTAAGATGACATGGATTAGTTTTCTGCCTACCCCACCAGCAGCTTGTACCCCTCTACCAATTTATTTTTAAAAAGGAAAAGCATCTATCAAATGCACAGAACTTAACTAATTCCTTTCATTGATTTTTAATTCCTAACTAAACTATTAGCAAGCAGTCCCTAAAAGTAGCACATTCTTTGTGTTTCAAATCCAATGGAAGTTTTTAATGAAAATGATGAGCCTGCTCAGTCATTTTTTGGTTACTAGATTAGTCTATTGTCAGTGAAGTGGTGGATGCAAATCCTACACAAACATAACAGTAAACTGTCTTCATCTGCACCCAAAGCATGCAAAATCTAAAATTTCCAAAATTAAAAAAAAGATGGGCAAATACATACCATTACATCTCAACATTACAGACATTTACAAAATTATCCAGAGCTTATGGAAAACTATGAACTATATCAGTCCTGATGTGTGAATACATAGTCACCCATGCAACTACAGCTGCTTTGCTTTTTAAAGTTCAGTTAGGTTTGAAATATGAAAGTGACAATGTTAGGGACCACTTCATTACAATCAAATAAGAAATCATAATTCAAAGAATAAAATCAGCAAGTTTTTTGCCCATTTTATATCCCTGATGCTTTTGATTTCATAAAATCTCTACAGGGGTACAAGCTCCTGGGATGATAGGCAAAAACTATATGGCTAAAATATATCTGGCAACAGAAGCAATGAAGAAAAATTACTGTAATAAATAAAATATCAAATGTACTAAAGAATCCTATAAAATGGTAGATTCTTTTAAGCCATTTTACAAAATGCTCACACCAATGGTGACCTATGGAGTGGAGCTACTGGGATACCAGTTTCAGCAACTGAAAGCATTCAAAATTGTGTTGTAAGAAAAATATTTAAATTACCACAAAGTGCATTTTATATTATGGTTCAAAGTGACTCAGTTCTTTCATTCATTTCCATTGTGGGTAATTTTCTGCAAGGTAAGACTGGTATTATATTTTATCTATGCTAAAATGTTCATTGCAAAAGGGATAAACTAGAAAAGTACCAGTGTATCAGTTCTACCCACATTTCAGGAAATACACTTAACGACTTGCAAAAATAGCTAGTTTTTACAAGAAATTCAAAATCTGTCATGATTTGATAATAATTATGATTCATATACATGTTCAAAATACATGCTATCATATGGTCAATGTTTGAACTTATTGGTTTCATTTAATGAAGTATTTTTTTCCTGACAACTGTACGGGTATACTGATTTGACCATACTGATATGGACTTTTGATTTTTTATGTTGGTAACTGTAATAAATGCCAATATCTCAAATGAACACAATTTAATAGTGATGATTGATATAAAAAATTTCAGGTGAGGATTTCAATGTTTTGTTGCGAATGAAACAAAAGATTTCCATCTGAAATTGTTGTTATTACAGAAAATGTTGTCTTTTATATAGGATAATAAATTGAGTTAATAGGTATACAACACCTTGTGTAATACTAGCAAATATCTCAACATGACATTTTGACATCTCATAAAACTCTTCTCAAACCTCTTCCATCCACACGTGAAAGGTGGTTTTTTATGGTGATGGGGCAAATGATGTATTGTGCGTCTGAAATGTTTTTATTACCATTCTTTTTTAGCTTCATGCTCTCTGATTTTTCTTCTTTCTCTTCGTCATCGTCACCGTTTGACTCTGAAATAGAGCAAAAATCCCGGGATGACACCATTTCCAGAAACCTTATTTTCAAATCTTGATCCAATTTTCAAAGACCTAAACATGCTCTACAGGAAGTAGCATTAATTTATTAACTCGTTTATGAATAAATATATTTGCTACTTTGACAATACCTGAACCAGGCGATAAATTTGAGGCCCAATTGGACCACTGTTGACCAGCAAATAGCGACGGACTACCGTCCGAAGTCGCCATTTTATTTTTCTTGTTGCTTTCAGCCAAACCGGAGATGATCGAACATGACGTCATCAGCGGAGTGTCCCGAGAGATGGGTACAGCCTAATAAAATAAACAAATCATGTTACATTATCGGAATCTAAAATTATGACTCTTCATCGATCGATCGATCGATCGATCGATCGATAGAGAGAGAGAGAGAGAGAGAGAGAGAGAGAGAGAGAGAGAGAGAGAGAGAGAGAGAGAGAGATTTTCCACAGGTCTATTTTCCTAAAAATTGTTAGTAAACATGTGTCTAATATTTCTTTCATAGGTGAAAAGGTTATTAACGCTTAAAACGTGTACTATACATTTATTCTGAACAGAATGTGTGTGTGTGTGTGTGTGTGTGTGTGTGTGTTATAATATGCTGACAACTGCTCCTTGTAAACATTATTGTTGTTCCCGAAAATGTAATCAAGAAATGTTAATTATTCTATACTAGTATAATTTGTTTGCAAAGTAATCTGAATAAAATCAGATTTCCGCAGTGCTGGATTAAACCCTGTGGAGACACTTAGGAACACACACACACACACACACACACACACACACACACACACACACACACACACACACTATTTTCTAATACGCCAAGATCAAATCAATTCAATATTATTTTGATCCCGTGACGCAGGGCCCCTAAAAAGCGTGGGGCTCATAGGCCGATGCCTACTCTGCCTAATGTATAATCTGACACTGGATCTCCGTCGTCCTTCGAAGATCTGATTTTAATCAGACAGGTTTGCAAGGTTGACATGGAATGGTCACATGAGCTTTCTGCACATGGTGGCAAGAGGGAGGGGCACATGCCCCAACTCCCACGAATTCACATCTTGATATTGTGACCTACATCAGTAAAACATAATAGCTGACAAACACATTTGCCTTCATCCCTCACTCCTCACCAAAAATAATAATAATAATAATAATAATAATAATAATAATAATAATAATAATAATAATAATAATAATAATAATAATAATAATAATAATAATTCAAGCGAACGTACATGCTTGGCCAAACCGTGACCCATTGCCCACCTACGATGCGACAAAAAATAAAATAAACAATAGATCACTATATAATTAGTTATGAAATTTTGGGCTAAACCCTACAAGGAAGTTCTTCAAGGCCAAAACTTCCCTATTTTTGTAAAACAACTTCCTTGTCAGTTTCTGTGTCATCGCGATATAAGCTATAGTTAATACAGTTATATTTGTTTCATCGTCAGATAATTGTACTATATACAATGGTGAGCTTGCGTCCTGGAAGAGGTATATGAGCAGCAGATATATATATATATATATATATATATATATATATATATATATATATATATATATATATATATATATATATATATAAGTCAATGTGGAATTTTATGCTAATTTCCTATGCTTCATAGCTACATAAGTAGGTAGGCTGGTAGTTAGTTAGATGGGCAGCAGGAATACAGGCGGAAATAAGTCGATAGATCGGGATAGATGAATTAACCAACATTCAAATTAACCCGAGTTAACTAATATAAAAAATTTTAAATGATGACTGTAGCGATTCAGGTAGAATTTTCAAATTCACACACCGGTTCAAAACCCGTTCGAGAAGTGATATTTTGAACACACATTTTGAACACACACACACACACACACACACACACACACACACACACACACACAGAGAGAGAGAGAGAGAGAGAGAGAGAGAGAGAGAGAGAGAGAGAGAGAGAGAGAGAGAGAGAGAGAGAGAGTCATTTATAGCACATATGCGTGATTTGCAGGTCTTACTGTTGATGTATAGTAATTTTTCAAAACATTGGCATTGTGGAAGATGGGACCTTTTCAGTTCAACGACTGCAATTTGTAACAAACTGTTTTGAATGGTTTCCGTTTATCTTTATCGTCGCATTCTCAAGCAAAGGTAAATTATGGAACTCATAGCCACGATGTTTTCTCTTAAAACATACCATTAGTTATTGCGTATTTATATTTTATTACTTTTCAGTATCTCGTGCTTTTTATTCGTACGTAAGCTATGCTAGCTCCGCCTAAACCGGATCGGTACGAGACAATGTCTTTATTACAAAAAGACTTGCTTGAGCAGGTAGAGATATATTCAAATTAACAAATAACCAGCGTAATTTCTTGTTATTATTGAAAATCCCTACTTTTAGTATTGATTTCTTGCGTTTAAAAACAAAATTTACTTTAATTATTATTTCACAATAGGCATTATGGAGAGAGAGAAAGAGAGAGAGAGAGAGAGAGAGAGAGAGAGAGAGAGAGAGAGAGAGAGAGAGAGAGAGAGAGAGAGAGAGAGAGAGAGAGAGAGAGAGAGAGAGAGAGATGTTTGTAACTGTTTATAAAACAACTAAGTTGACTGTATCTCGGTATGACTGATAAAAATGGAACTTTTAGTTCCTTTCTGCAATAAAATCTCATGTGTGAACAAACTGCAAACTTGTACGGGTAAATGTATGACTACCACTCAGAGGTGTAGATGGGGCAGGGGGGGTACATATGTCCCCTGGCTCCAAGGTACAGGGCGCCAAAATGAGGCTTACAACGTTACATTATAATAAGTAAACAAGGGTAATAAATCGGTCACAAGATCGCTGCAGCGGTTCAGCAGACATGTCATCAGATACGTCTGCCATCCACAGTGATGATGCTGCCTGCCAACCAATGTTTTATTAAAATTTAAATTGTTTTTCTTATTTAATGTAATAGAAAAATGTGATTAAACGGGGAGGGGGCTGGGGCGCCAATTTTATAGTTCGTCATCGGGCGCAAAATATCATAGGTACACCTCTGCTACCACTGAGGTATCATCAAATCGTCTGCTGCTAGCGTAGTGGCGGTGCAAAGATCGAGGTGCCTGGATGATATGTACTTTAGTGGTGCACCTATTTGCCACAAAGCACAGTATTTGTGTCCGCTGCCATCCCACCCCTATCCCTTGCACCTACATATAGGTTTGATTAATGTGAAGTTGAAATGCTATAAACATTTCAGCTGCAAAAAAAAAAGCTCTGAAAAGTGCCAGTATCTTCTAGGGAACCACGCTTCGTCACGCCGCCACTGGGCGTTACGCATTAAAGGCATATCTATATTTTCAAACACTCACGCACAGACACACGAAAGTGTTTATAATATGTCGATAATGAATAACAAAAAATACACTGTATCAAGCTTGTCTACGAACAATTATAGCGCTAGCATTTACCAACATGTGCGTGCACACACTGAAGAAACGTACAGACCCAAAAACACGTTTATGTTTCGATTTAAAATTTAATTAATTTTAAATTAATTTTAATCATTAAATTTGTTTTTAATCACCATCCCATTCTCTGAAATAGACACTTGGAAAAATAAACATTCCAATCAAGGATTATCCATACATAATTTTGCCCAAATTTTTTTTTTAAAGAGCTCTTTCAAAGCAAACTTCTATCAAGACTATAATCATCATCATCATCATCATCATCATCATCATCATCATCATCATCATCATCATGGTAAGAATACAAGAAAATACTCTCCATATTATTTACTCATTTGTGATAAATTGAAACTATAAACGGGGTGGAATACGCAGTTGTAATGAAATGTTTCTTCAAGGTAAATAGAATCGGTTCTAATGAAGATAGGCACTTAAATGAACCTTCGTACAATGCGATATTGAATAGTCTCCCTTTGCATACCGTTTCATTAAGCTTCTCTCTCTCTCTCTCTCTCTCTCTCTCTCTCTCTCTCTCTCTCTCTCTCTCTCTCTCTCACACACACACACACACACACACACACACACACACACACACAAACACACACACACAAACACACACAACATGTGCGGTGTGTGCATGTATTATATCAATATCCTAACCACTGACACCGGGGATGGATCTTAATTTATTCACTTGTTAGATCAGGTAACTATTTGTACATCGCGAAGTCTCCCAGCTTTTTTTATGGCTGTCCTGGCATAGTGCGATATCAGGTCAATGGGCCCCAAAGATCTATATCTAATAATTTTTATATTTCTAAACAAATGCTAAAAAAGTTTTCATACAAAAATACAAATTTGTTTTCAGATTCAAATTCATTTTTAAATAATCTCCTTTAATCATAATCTGTTTTAAACAAACTCCAAAATGTTTACCTTCAGTACCACACCAACCTTTCGCACCTCGCTTCTTAAGACCGCTACCGAAGTACCACGTCTCTCTGCCAGGAGGAACATGAGACGTAATTCGGAAATGGGCACAAGAAGCAAAATCATGGTCACATGACCCAAAACACGTGTTTTTTTTGTTTGTTTTTTTTGGGGGGGGAATGAGCATCAATAGTTTTATCAATTTTTTATAACACATTAATAATCAGTTCAAAATAGCATTTCTCGAACGGGATTTGTGTACATTACATTGTTAGATGGAAAACTGACAGATAAAAAAAAAAACAACAAATCGTCGACTAAACACGAAATTATAGTCATATGAGGAAACAATACGTGCGCAAAGGCACACACACGTACATAAATCACATACATAAATTAATCAAAATTAAGTTACGTATATATCAATGCGTTCATGCGTATGAAAATGCGAGCCCACGAAAGGATGCACACACCTAAGTGTTGTTGTTCTTGTTGTTGTTGTTGTTGTTGTTGTTTTTGGGCTTAACGCCATTTTCAGCACACGATAGGCTATTCATGGCGGCCAGTATTAATGGTGGAGGAAGAAACCGGGAAATCACCAGAAAGAACCACCGACCCACGAGAAAATACTGGCAAGCTTTTTCACATATCCACATTCGCTGAATCCTAGACTAGAACCCAAGCAGACAGAGGTGAGATTGCAGTAATCCGTAACGGACAGCGCTTTTGACCACTGGGCCACTCGGAACCCCTATATAAAATGGAATTGTGCAAGATGAAGAACGTGACCTGCCAGTGGATGACTGCAGCAATATATATATATATATATATATATATATATATATATATATATATATATATATATATATATATATATATATATATATATATATATATATATATATATATATATATATATATATATATATATATATATATATCACTTTACTCAATTTACGTGTTATAATTCCATAATTCGGGTGCAAGATATTTGTGTTTTCAATGCAGGAGATTTTTATACTAATGCAGGAAATTATTTTGTTTTTCCTTTAAAAAAAATTATAAACGAAAAAATTACTAATTATGTTTCTGAATCCACATATCACTTCTACTATTCTCTTTTACTTATGAACACAGAAAACTCGAAAATAAAATAGTGTACAGATTTCTTGATGAGCTATTTTTCATGAATTGTGGACGTTTCGCCCCATGGATGTTTCGGCCCAGGACATTTCTCCTCACTTCAATGGATATTTCTCCCCACTTCAATGAACATTTCGCCATACCTGGTACATGGACGTATTTGTACCTAGACGTTTCGGCCAAGGATATTTCGCCCCACATCAATGAAGGGGCCCCGAGTGGCCGAGTGGTCTAAAGCGCTGTCCGTTACGGATCACTGCCATCTCACCTCTGTCTGCGTGTGTTCGAGTCTAGGATTCGGCTAATGTAGATATGTGAGAAAGCTTGCCAGTAGCTTCTCGTGGGTCGGTGGTTCTTTCCGGTGATTTCCCGGTTTCTTCCTCCACCATTAATACTGGCCGCCATGAATAGCCTATCGTGTGCTGAAAAATGGCGTTAAGCCCAACAACAAACAAACAAACAAACATCAATGAAAGTATCTGACATTTATAGAAATTCATCAGTATTACACTGATGTCTTGATTTGATTTTGGTTATTGTAAATATTTGCAAATTGTGCCATGTTTTGTCGATTTTTTATCGATAATGTTGAAAAATGTTTGATCCATAAAGGGGTGTGTGTAATTCGATATCTAGATCGTATATATTGAGGACTTATATTTATTCCTTTTTATTAAACTTTTAAAATTGTCAGTCTCTAAGTGACTGAAGAAGTAACTAACTGAAATATCACTTCGTGCCAATGTTCAGAGTCGTTGAAATTTGCAAACGTTTTCGCAATTTATAAGATTTATAAGATAAAAAAATAGAACGATAAATACATAGATTAACACGAATCATTTCTAGCTAATTGCACAAATTGTTAAGAAGAAAATCATGTCAGCCATCATTTTTTGAATATCTTAAGAAGTATTAACTCATTCATTGATCACACTCGGGTTTCCGACAAAAATATACATGTTAAAACTGCGCTAACGTATAGAGAAGTAGCAACTACAGACTGAATCGGGTAAATTTACTGGCGCAGTCTCCAGTGATTAAAAAAAAAATCGATATGATTGACCATTCGGTTTTAGTTTAAAAAAACAAAAACAAACAAACAACCATTCGACCAGTTGTCTTCAAATTCCGGTGTATTTTATTTACAACGTATCTCAGTAACTGACTCGGTCCCGATCAACAACTATCAGTTAACTCTATCTAACTATATCAACGAAAAAATGATGTGAAATATTCTTTGAAAAATACAGGTTTTTTAAAAATAAAATTTATTTCTTAAAAAATCTCCTTTAAGTTCAAGCAGAACAAACTCCAATACTGTCACCCTCCATCCTCACCCCAGGTTCGCGTGACCGGTGACACTGTTGCCAAGTCCGGTGAGATCGCATCTTTCAAATCTGACCAAGGTTCCTTCATCACTCTGTTATGGAGACGCACGAGACGTGATTCGGCAATGGGCACAAGTAACAAATTCATGGACCAAAAACATGTTTTCGCGTTGTAAGCCAGCATCAGTAGTTTCACTATTAGTTCAGTCCATATCTCAATAATTCATAACACGCTAAAATACTCAGGTAAAAATATCCCGCGAACCGGATTTGAACCGGTGACCTAAGAATAGCTTTTTAATTATTCTACAGCCCTCCGCTCTGTTTTTTTTTTTAAATTTTTTTTAAAATTTTTTATTTTAAAAAAAGTTCTTTACAAGATGTAGGTTGAAAGTTTACAGTCAGTATGTACACAGTATAATGTGGTACTATATTACACAACATTAGGTTTACATAGTGAGAAACATTTTTTTCCTCTCTACTCTTATTAGCGGATTGTCTTGTACAAAATATTTTGTAAACAAAGTCCGATCTTTGTCTTTGTAATGTTGATACACATATAATATGCATTTCCTAGTCAAATATTTAAACAATCTTTCTATGTCTATTTTCTTCCCTATTGTCGACATGTTGTTTCTTCTTTTGTAAATACACAATCGAGCAATTCTCAGAATGTAGTTCAAAAAATATCTATTGACTGATGTTGCTTCTTTGTTATATCATATCATATAAACATTTGTTCAATGGAAATACTACAAAGAACATCAAGTCTACAGTTCTTAAAAAGAAACTCTACAATATATACAATATAATTTTTTAAAGAGCTTAGTTCAGGACATTTCAAAACCATGAAATAAATCTTCTGTTTCCAACTGGCAGACTGGACACGTGTCATTATCAATTTTGCCTTAGTATTTCAGTCTTTATTTTGTAAATATTTGATTGTGCATTATTCTGTGATATAATTCTATTGAAAGGCAATTAAATTAAGGCAATTGAATTAATATCCAGTTGTCAAGCCTTTCCAAACTAAACATCTTACTCCAAAAGCAAACAGAAAACGTATTTAAAAAATGGAATTAGGCAAAAGCTTGTAAAATATTTGTGTTGTACATGAACAGAGGTCATACAATATAGTACCATCTTTGAGATATATATTCTTTCTCTCATTGGTTTCAGTGGGTTTTGACTCTGTTGCAAGAATATTTCTCTAGTCTAAGGGTACACTTTCTATTATGCAATTATAAGTCTTTTTTTATCTTTTCGGTTTTGATCTCAGGATTTGATTTGTATATCATTTTTTGAATAGCTCTATAAGGTAACAATCCAGGTACAAACTCATATGTAATGTCCTGAACACGAACGATTCCTGCTTTTATAAATTCTGCGAAAAATAACTTTTTAATAGCATAAGTAATATTAGGATTTAGAAAAGTGGTTTTTCAAAAACATTCTTCACATCAATATTTGTGTCAATATTATTTCTAACTTTTTCCCATGCATGAAATATTTCTCTGTAAAATATAGGAGGGTATTCAATTGTTGCTTATTTAAGGACATGAGAAACAAAATCTTTGGTCAACTTCATGTTCAGAATAGTAGATAAAAAGTAATCAATGGTAGTTTTCCACATAGTATCTTTTTAAAAATTTTAGTCTGAATGCATACATTTTCGTCTTTATATCAGTTAACTGTAGTCCGCCGTTTCGCTTATCCCCATTAGTGTATAATAGTTGACCAAATGGGACTTTCCTGACCAAATAAATCTAAGAAATAATTGTATCAATTCATCAACAACCATATCAGGAAGAGGCTGAACTGACACAATGTTTTTAGAATCTAATAAGGTATTTACTACTATAACCTTTCCTTGTACTATCAGATATCTCTGTGTTCATAGTTGTAATAAGTTTTAAATTTTAGATATTCTATAATTCCAATTGGGCTGCTTGTATAACTATGCACATTTTCAAACAAAAACTCCTAAATTTAAGATGACTTGCTCACAAATTTGAATTGGTAATTGTTGGCAGTATTCATAAGAAAGTTTACAGTCCTCCGCTCTACCAACTGAGCAATCACGGGATCTCATTCGCATACGTGGAGAATTAAAGGGCAATTGCATTGTTTCAACTTCCGACAATACACCTTCATGTCATTATTAATTGGTGTGTACATTAACTGGTTAGATGGAGAGCTGACAAGGATAAAGAACAAATCATCCACTAAACATGCACATTAGGGTCAAATGAGAAAAGACAAGATATGAGCAAACAAAAGCACACGCACGTGCTTAGTGTGCTTAATGTATTTACCGGCACTGCGTTTACCGTAAATTGTCAATAAATACGGGAGGTTTGGCACTTTTTAGATAAATAGTTTACAAAAAAAAATTAAAATAAGATTTCTAACAGATACGTTCGCTGGAATTTGTTTAAATTAAACTTTATATCTAGCCAGCCTATGGCATATCTCAAAAATGATGTCCATGAAACCAGCAGTCTTGCAGGAGACGCACTCAACACCATCGTCGTGATACAATCGCCTCCACACTGCCGTTTTACTATCCAATTGTCCATAAATGTGACTTCACCGACCAGCTTGGCAGGCACGTATGTATGTTAAGCTTATAACAAAATAGTTCCAAACACTTTGTCCCTTTGGCCTTGACTTGCTTTGTTATCATGACTTCCTATGGTCAGTATAATACATATCTTGATTGTAATTTGAACTAAGTAAACTTCTTCCTAATAGTTTTCTAACATGTTTGTGCAAATGGAAAAATTCCCGATGTTCACTGGGGTACATGAATTCTCAACTCTTCAGTTTCAGACGAGTGTACTTTTTGCAAATTGTGAAGCTCTTTAATTTTGAGGGTAAATAAATCTTACATGACGCCAACCATCTCATGATCCCTAAAAGAAATTGATCGGTTTTGAAATACACATGAACTCCTAAAGTTTGGAATCAGATGATATTGAATAAAAAGGCAAAATAACTCATAGGGCGGAATTTCGTCGCAAAAATTCTCCAATGTAGTTGAAACAATAATCAAAAAATCATGTTATATATCGGGAAAACAAGGTCAACCTATCAACCTCTTTACCCATTTTCAACGACATGATCCCATCTTACCCACCAATGCAGCCAGAGCTGGGAAGATGTAGATTAAACAGGTATTTATCTCACGTAGCTCTTTCTTTTCATCTGCTTTTTTCATTCATTGTTTTTTTTCTATTCTTAGTAAAGATCTGTTGTGTTTTGGAAACACTTTGGTTGATCTATACTCATAGGCAAACAAGTCGCAAGTGTAATGTATACATAGCCTAACATGATGAATTCACAGCAATCAGGAATGAAAAGGTACATGATCGTGCCAGTTTTAATATCCCACTAATTAATGTCTACTATTGATGTCATCACTAAAATATGCCATAACCAACATATCGGCTGGCCTAGACATAATTCAACATTTTTTAAATCACACTTTTGACATTGTCAGTCTCTAAGTGACTGAAGAAGTAATTACCTGAAATATTACCTGCTGTCAATGTTTAGAGTCGTTGAAATTTGCAGAAGTTATCGCAATTTATATGATAAATAGCAACAATGATAAATATACCGATCAACACAAATCATTTCTAGCTAATTACACAAATTGTTAAGAAGAAAAACATGTCAGCCATCATCTTTCGAATATCTTAAAAAGCATTAACTTTTTCATTAATCACACTCAGGTTTCCGACAAAATATACATGTGAAAACTGCACTAATAGAACGTACAAACAAGTTGCAACTACAGACTGTATCGGGTAAACGTACTGGCGCAGTCTCCAGTGATTCAAACAAATATAAATGGATATGGTTGACCATTCGGTTCTCGTTAAAAAAAAACTACCACCCGACCAGTTGTCTTCAAAGACCGGTACTTTTTTATTTACACCGTATCTCAGTAACAGACTCGGTCCCAATAATCGACTAACCTCAGTTAACTCTATCTAACTATATCAACGAAGAAATTATGTAAAATATTCTTAGATTTCCGACAAAAATATACATGTTAAAACTGCACTAATGCAACGTATAAACAAGTTGCAACTACAGAGTGAATCGGGTATACTTACTGGCGCAGTCTCCAATGATTCAAATAAATTGAAATGGATATGGTTGACCATTCGGTTCTCGTTAAAAAAACTACCACCCGACCAGTTGTCTTCAAAGTCCGGTACATTTTATTTACAACGTATCTCAGTAACTGACTCGGTCGCGATCATCAACTAACATCCGTTAACTCTATCTAACTATATCAACGAAGAAATGATGTGAAATATTCTTAGAAAAATACAGGCTTTTTTAAAATAAAATTTATTTCGTAAATAATCTTCTTTAAGTATAAGCAGAACAAACTCCAATATTGTTACCCTCCACCTCACCCCAGGTTCGCGTGACCGGTGAGATCGCATCTTTCAAATCTGACCAAGGTTCCTCCATCACTCTGCTATGGAGACGCACGAGACGTGATTCGGTAATGAGCAAAAGTGACAAATTCATAGACCAAAAACATGTTTTCGCATTGTAATCCACCAACAGGAGTTTGACCATTTGTTTAGTCCATATTTTAATAATTCATAAGACGCTAAAATACTCAGGTAAAAATATCACGCGAACCGGAGACCTAAAGATAGCATTTTAAGTCTTCTACAGTCCTCCGCTCTACCAACTGAGCTATCACGGGATCTCGTTTGCTTACTTGGCGAATTTAAGGACAATGGTATTGTTTCAATTTCCGACAATACACCATGTAGTGTAAATTACATTTTAGAATAGAATGACATATAGTATTGTTAATGTCCAGTTGACTGATGGTCAGGTCAAGAAATTGAAATCAAAGTCGGCTAAAGAATGTGGAACCACAATAACGCTGAAACCCACTCAAATGTCCAGTGGTGCACATAAATTATCATTGACAGATCGTCAAATAAAACATTTCAATGATGCGCTAAAGAACAAACGAGGAGTTCAAATTGATTTTTCGAAAGCAGCAATCGCCAGTATGATAAAATCAGGTGGTATATTCCCGCTGTTAGCTGCTATTCCAGCATTGATTGCAGCGGCTGCCCCAGCGGTTGCGAAGGCGGCAGCGTTAGGAGCCGTTGGTACTGCTGCAGGAATGGCCCTGAAAAAAGCTACTGGGAAAGGTTATAAAAAAAGGAAAGGGTCTAAGACTACCAGGAACTCCACACAATTGGTACAAGGGCACGGGCCTAAGAATACCAGGAACGGCTTATTAGTGGAAAAATCCCTAGGATTTTCACCAATGTCCAATTTTGATTTAATTGATGCTGTAAAATCATTATCAATAAAAAAACTTTAGAGGAGTTTTCATGAGAGATCAATTACCGTCAAAACCAATGAAAAATGAAACGGGTATTATCAATCTTGATAACAGCAGCGGAAAAGGAACTCATTGGGTCGCATATGCAAATGATCCACGTGGAATTGTCTATTTTGATTCATATGGATTAGCTCCACCAAAAGAATTCATGCGATATGTATCCACAATAACAAAGTCATCTCCAATTTTTTATTCCACGCTACCAACACAACGGTTAAATGATCCACCGATATGCGGTCGTGAAGTATTAAACGTCCTTGCAGAGATATCTAGATTTCCAAGGAAACCACCACAAGTTGTTGTTAATGAATATACTAGCAGGCAATGGCAAAAACGATAGCGTTATGATTTAGAAAAACGTTAGCGTTTTCGTATAATGATTGATATTTGGGGACGACCTTTATCAGAGTAAAAAAAAACAGAAACCGATAGTAAATTCACTGTCGAAAATGTAAAAAAAATAATCGAAGATGAAATCGCCGAGACATTAAACCTATCAAGTGTAGATCCTGGGGAAATAGTTGTATTTCAAGATCGCCAGGGCAAATTGAAATCTAGTAATGTTTCATTGGATGATGTCTTAATACGAAGACGTGACGTCGTTGAAGATACAATAGCGTTATATTCAAATGATGGAAAACTCAAACCAGGTGTATTTGTTTCTACAATCACAGATGCATTAAAAAATTTAAATGAAGAACTTGAAAAACATATAACAACGTATACTTCCCTTCGTAGAAATATTATCAATAAATTTTTTGGAACACCAGCGGTAACCTCTCCATCTCTCGCTGAAATTAAATCCAATTTTGATGAAATTAACAGGATTAATAGATTTTTTGGAACACCAGCGGTAACCTCTCCATCTCTCGCTGAAATTAAATCCAATTTTGATGAAATTAAATCTTATATTAAAAATATTAATGATGCTGGATTTAATATTATTAGAGATAGCATTAGTAATATTAAAAAATCTATCGAGGATATTACAAAATTTAAAACAGACAATCTTCCGCTACTTGAAAAAATAAAGATTCCTCATGAGAGGAATATCATAAATATGGTATACACAATTCTCTCTGGATCATTAGATTGGGAACCTAAAAAGAATACAATAACTCTCACTGTGTCAAACAAGGGTATTTATCGATTAACAATAGTGTCACTGAACCAGTTTAATATATCATCATCGACTTCATATGGATACAACAACGTGATTTCAACGACTATTGACGTGGGTGAATACAAACGGTTTACAATAACAAGCACTGATCCTAATTTAAATAAGACATCATTTGTATGGTACATGGAGTTTGTAGCTGATCTAAATTAGAATTTTTAACAATTAGAAACCACTTGAGATTTTAAAATAATATGATTCCATCATCGCAATATCGCTATGATACCGTCAAAGAGTTTTTAACAAAACTCAAAACACTCATTGATGAGTATGAAATAAAAATTAAAAAGTATCGCAGGAGAATTACCGCAATTGATGTTACAGTATACTCGGTATCTGGTATAATGGCCGGTGCTGGTATTATACTATCTTCAGTAACAATGGTAGCTCCGATTGCTGTCCCAATTGCTATTTCCGCGGTGACAACATTTGCTGGAATTGCAAATGCTATTACTAAAAAAATATCATCGTGTTCTCAAGAAAAACTTAACGACTATATAGTAAAACATCAAGCAGTATCTAACGGTTACTCACAATTATCCTCGTTGATGTCATCATCGATTGATGATACGATAATTACCGAAGACGAATTCTCCGCGATGATACGTATTTATGATACTACGATTAAAAACGCTAGCGTTTTTTCATCTATTGCAAAATTAGACATTGTAATAATAATAATAATAATGTCGCAAGAGATTCAACTACTTCAGCGGATAGCAGAAAATACCACTCCGCGGAAAACAAGCATGATATCAATATCGTCAACAAACCCTAAATTCAGTGTGAATTTTCCTTCCCCTGTTTCAGTAAAGGAAATCGCGTTGGCAAAATTACGAGTGTATCATAGTTGGCCTAATATCAGATCGGTTTCATTTGGTGGTCAGAGACCTAATAATTCTTTGGTATTTGCATATAGGAATAAAAAAGATGACACTCCAGATTGGAACGTTGTTTCAATACCAACTGGATCCTATCAAATTGAGCAAATTAATAATGAATTACAACGTAGAATAAAATCCATTACTAGAAAAGAATCAAAAATTGCGATAACAGTTCATGAACCAACACTATCATCTACAATTGAAATAGGCTCCCCTGGGTATGTTGTAGATATTTATAACAGTTCAATAAGAACAGTATTAGGATGGCCCGAAGATCCACCTAGAAGTGCTGGTAATTCCACGCCCGAGCCTGTAAAATCTGATTACGTCACTGATGAAATAGGACCTGAAAATCCATCAAAAACTTATAAAAATTCGAGGATATAAACTTCACAAAAAGATATCGATATAAGGATCAATATGATGAGGATGCATGGATAATTCCACTTTTTAATGATTATATTATACGAGAGGACGAAATTTTGGAAATGCATGATACAAGTCCAACATTTGTAGATATTAAAAATCACATCCTTGATAGAATGAATAATGATTTTTTGTTGTTATTACCCTCGTTAAGATCTGGCCTTCTTACACAAGCTGAGTTTACTAGTGTAGTCGCTGCGGGTAATAAAATCATCGATGACATGGAAATATTTAATTCGAGGATTACTAATCTCTTCACTGATGAAAATTCCCCGATTTCAAGAACTAGTTCAGCCCAAGATTATAAAAAAAAATATAAATGAAAATCCAAATTATAAACTTCCAGGATATAACGCACCTGAACTAAAAAATCAACTCAGAACTGCCATCAACGAAGGATTTAATAAAATTCATCAATCATGGAAAGATAGCCAGCCGAAGCCTATTATCCTCACTCATAATAATTCTCCCGACGGCGACGGTAGACATATCGCACCGAACAATGTGGATATTTCATCAGTAATCGCACTTAATTTAACGTGTGATGTAATCGAAGGAAGTTATCAAATTAATATGGAACAATCAAATCAAGCCCGACAAGGTTACATTCTTTATTCATTTGCACCAACAGCCCCCCCCCAGGATTTTTAATTGTTGAGAATCCGACTAATCCAGTCTATATGCAATGTCAAAATGATTCGCTAACTAGAATTAATTTTACACTCACCGATCAGTCAAATAATTTAATTGATCTACGTGGTGAAGTATTATCGATTAGTCTGTTTGTGAAAAGCTAACAAATAATTGGTTAAATAATTTGTATTAACCCTGAAATCCTTTAGCAGCAGGAAGGGCGAGATGACAACATATTTGCGACGTAGAAGGCAGCAATTTTGAGGGTGGTTATGACAATGTATTTACGATAAAATCGATAAGGCTTCATTTGTAAAATGGGGTCTTTATTTTTTTTTTTTTGGTTAAAATATGAGATTTCGTAGGAAGGCTCCATTTGGCATTCTGAGGCTTTAATCGATTTTGTTGCAAAAATTTGTAGGGTTCACCCATCCCCCCTGCTGCTCTGACAGATACGTTCGCTATAATTTGTTTGATTTAAACTTTATATCCAGCCTGTGGCATATCTTAAAATGGTGTAAATGAAACCAGCAGTCCTTCACGAGACGCACTACGTACCATCGCCGCGATACAAGCGCCTCTACTCTTTGCCGTTTTCCCGTCCAATTTTCCATAAATATGTCTTCGCCGACCAGCCTGGCAGGCACGTATGTATGTTAAGCTTATAACAAAATAGTTCCAAACCCTTGGTTCCTTTGACCTTACCTTGCTTTGTTATCATGACTTCCTATGGTCAATATAATACATGTCATGTCTTGATTGTAATTTGAACTAAGTAAATTTCTTTGTAAAAGTCTTCTAACGTGTTTGTGCAAATGAAAAAATTGCCGATGTTCATTTGGGTACATGTATTTTCAACTCTTCAGTTTCGGAGGAGTGTAGTTTTTGCAAATTGCCAAGCTCTTTAATTTCGTGGGTAAATAAATCTTACATGACGCCAACCATCTCATGATTCCTAAAAGAATATGATCGGTTTTGCAAAACACAGGAACTCCAGAAGTTTGGAATCAGATGATATTGAATAAAAAGGCAAAATAACTCACGGGCAGAATTTCATATCTTAAATTCTCCAATGTAGTTGAAACATTGATAAAAAAATCATGCTATATATCGGGAAAACAAGAACAAACTATCACCCTCTTTACCCTCTTTAAACGACATCATCCCATCTTAGCCACCAATACAGCCAGAGCTGGGAAGATGTAGATTAAACAGGTATTTATCTCACGTAGTTCGTTCTTTTCCTCTGCTTTTTTCATTCCTTGTTTATTTTATATTCTTAGTAAAGATGTGTTGTCTATCAGTAACACTTAGGTTGATCTACACTCATCAGCCAAACAATTGGCAAGTGCAATTTATACATAGCCAAACATGATCAATTTACTGTTTTCGGGAATGAAAGGGTACATGATTGTGCCAGTTTTAAGATCCCACTAATTAATATATACTATTGATGTCATTACTAAAATATGCCATAACCAACAACTCGGCTAGCCTAGACATAATTCAACCCTTTCTTTTTTCAACTTTTGACATTGTCAGTCTCTAAGTGACTGAAGAAGTAATTAACTAAAATATCACTTCTTGTCAATGTTCAGTGTTGTTGAAATTTGCAAACGTTTTCGCAGTTTTTTTAGATAAATGGAAAGAATGACATATAAACCTATAAAAACAAATCATTTCTAGCTAATTGTACAAATTATTAAAAAGAAAAAATACCATGTCAGCCATCATCATTCGAATATCTTAAGAATTATTAAAGTCCGAATCTACATCCCCGTTTGTTTGTACCCTTGTAGCGATTTCAATAACTAAAATGTTTAATGTGAAAACATGTGCACAGAACTAAGTCAATTTGAATCATTGATTTGTAATTTCTAACCTGACTGTGACCAGAATGGCACTAATACTGGCATCCCCTTGCACCTTTCGTGCTTAACGGACTTTTCATACTAATACGGTGCCGTATTCCGTACACTATGGGGTACTTTATTTCCATCTGACAATATAATGACATAATTCATCCTATTTGGTAACTGCCGCATAATTCCGTAAATTACCATAACTTTGAGTTTGGAATTATATTCCTTTGTACACATGAACATATTAATGAAGCCATTTGTTAAATTCACGTGAAAAGGCAATTTTGTTTTGTCATTCTTTTCCTTTGCTTGATTCGACACCTTAAATATCGGAAGCAGACGACATATATATGTACATCTTTAGTTGCGCATACAACCTTTTGCTAAAAATGGACTTGTCCAGGGACTGGAAATGGGTCTCAGGCATGTCGGTCTATAATAATGAAAACTTCCGATAAACATGAAACGCGCAGACGATGACGGTGTTATGGCCATTCTACTCACAGTCTGGTTAGAAAATATGTCAATGAATGAATTGACTAAGTTCCTTGCACTTTTTATCAAATTAAATGCTTCCGTTATTGAATGTCGGCAGTGTAGCCGTTTGCAGTCATGCCTAGCACTGAAGCTTCTACCGCAGACGTATGGTGTAATGTCCCACTCAGTCTAAACACTGACCTCTTAATGCTCAACACCTAGCGAGGTAGATTCTGGTACCAATTTTATGTCATTGGTACGACTATGCCAGAGTTCGAACCTGTGACCTCCCGCACGCGAGGCAGACTCTCTAACAGCTTATGCCACTTGATCGGTCCCGAGCAACAGCTAACATCAGTTAATTCTAACTATATCAACGAGGAATTGCTGTGAAATATTCTTAAAATTACAAGTTTATTTTGAAAATCAAATTTATTTTTTTTTTAAATAACCTCCTTTAATTATAATCAGAACAAACTCCAAAATTTTAGCCCCAGTGCCAGCCCCAGCCCCGCCCCAAGTTCGCTCGCCCGGTATGACCGCTTCATTGTCTCCACATCACACGGCTAAGGAAGAGCTCGAGACGTGATTCGGACATGGGCACAAGCAAGATAATCGTGAACCCATTACTGGTTTTCGTGTTGGAAAGCAGCACAGTATTTTAATCCATTTTCAATAAATCATAACACGCAAACGTTTTAAAAAAAAAAAACGCAGTTAAAAAGTATCATCCCGCGAACCGGATTTGAACCGGTGACCTAAGGATAGCTATATGTCTATTTTTCTACAGTCCTCCGCTCTACCAACTGAGCTATCACGGGATTTCATTAACCTAATAGGTAATGGTATTGTGTTAACTTTCAATAATTCACTTTCGTGCATTTATTAATAGTTGTGTACATTATATTGTTAGATGGAGAGCTGACACATACGAGAAAAAAAATCATTCACTAAATATGCACATTATAGTCATATGAAGAAGGGCAACACACGCACACACACAGATATATATATATATATATATATATATATATATATATATATATATATATATATATATATATATATATATATATATATATATATATTAATTAAGAATACAGATCATATGGCAGATAACAATCTTTAGAGCGCGCTTGATCCAGCAGAGAATCACGTATGTCAGGGATTGATTGAGATAGATGCAATAAACTTACGACGAACAGTGCAAAACTAGTATCTAGCTAGGCCGAGTTTCCTCTGACCCTTGGCACCCCATTTTTGATATTTGGTTTTTTATGTTGGGGTGTAGGGTCAGAGTCTATTCCCTATCAAAAAATTGGAATTTGCCGACACCATTTGGTGTCGGCATAGGGTACTCGCCTACTATCAGGCCTAGGAAACTCAAATGACCTTACATTGACCCATAATTACATTAAATCGATGGGGAAATCATTTATCTTCTCATAAATTACAAGCATAACACTATTTTGTCTTTAATCCGTTGTCAGACGAGACGTAACTACAGGGGGCAGGGTCCAGTATTTATGTACAAATTTAATGCCGCAATCAGTGACCTAGTACAAAAAAATCATAAAAAATCAAATACACAAGTGAGGTCAAGAATGTCCATATTTTGAGATACCTATATTAAAACAAAGCAAAAAAATATTATCCACTTGACCAGAGAAGTCAGTGGCAGTTCATAGCAGAAGAAGTTTATGCACCCCAACCCCAAATTTATACCTGCAATTTTCATGTCCGAAGGTCATTTTTGACACCATGTGGTACTCACAGTGCAAACACAAGCCCTTTTCCTAGATTACAATTCTGCCAAACAGTGTGTACTAAACAGGCTTATGCAGTTGAAAATAGTTGTCATCCAAGCCGTTTTTGAGATATGCTCCTTGTCCCAAACCCACATGTTTACTGTTACGAGAGGCTAGCTCTTCTTCGTAGACAACTATTGGTATTTCACTATCAACATATTGCAGAGTAACTATGGAAGGTGTACATGCCTGACATCAATTTCAAGAGCAACACAAGCCCGAAACACCTAGCTCAAAAATATATCCATATATTTAATTAGTAGACAATAATTGCTGAAAAAGTCACACCATAGCCTTAAGTTAAGAAATTTGCCAGGGGCCAAAATACGAAACTGTACCCTGCCTCCACAGCGTTGATGAATTTTGACCTCGTTCACACCATTTTCATTGCTAGTCACATGACTAACTAAATCTCGCAGCCGATATGCATAAACGTTATAGGTCAAATAGTCACGTGATAACAACAAAAACCGCGTTTTCCCATACCCCTTGTGAAATACGGCAAATGTGTCACCTTCATTGACAACTGATTTTACTACATCATACTGTAGTTCTTTAATATTAAAATAGTATCCCTTTTCTTAAAGTATCTCATTGGCAAGAACTTCCGAGTATTCGTCTTTACCTGCCATGTTGCAATATAGGTTTATGCACAAAAACTTCCATTCCAGTATTGCAGAAAGAAGACATAAACTCGAAAATATTGAATGAAAGTCACGCAATGTATACAATAACAAGAAAAAAACACGTATTATTCAACATACTAAATGGGATAACAGCAGCCCTAAGCATGTCGCTGTCGCATCTTCCTGGAAAGGAGCTGACTGATCACGCAGAAACTACATGTCAAAGCACTTTGTTATTATCACGTGACTACTTGACCTATGACGTTTATGCACATCGGCTGCGAGATTTAGTTAGTCATGTGACTAGCAATTAAAATGGTGCGAACGAGGTCAAAATTCATCAACGCTGTAGTTACGTTTCGTCTGAAAACGGATTAAAGACAAAATCGGTGTTATGCTTGTAATTTCTGAGAAGATAAATGATTTCCCTATCGATTTAATGTAATTATGGGTCAATGCAAGGTCATTTAAGTTTTCTAGGCCTTATAGTTGGCGAGTACCCTATGTAGTTACCAAATGGTGTCGGCAAATTCCAATTTTTTGATAGGGAATAGACTTTGACCCTACACCCCAACATAAAAAAACATATATCAAAAATGGGGTGTCAAGGGTCAGAGGTAACTCGGACTACTAACTAGCCTGAGCGCTTTCGACTCTTAACGAGTTTTATTAAAATGCATATACAAAACAAACAAATAAAACATAAAAACCGTTGTGTATGTTTTATTTGTTTATTTTGTCTTTGCTTTGTATATGCCTTTGAAAAAGACTAAATTAGAGTTTAAAGCGTTCAGGCTACTTAGATACTGGTTTTGCACTGTTTGTCTTCAGCTTAAATATATAATCTAAAATGTGTACTGCTGCTTTCACGTTCATCAATGCATTCAATTTTTTCTATACTATTTGTTTCCCTGCTGCATTTGATATATTGTCCTATACACGTGTAACTAACTAATCGAATCCCACAGGAAATATTGTTTTTTGTACTAATTGTGTGAGACTCATAAAATAAAGACTTTATAAGTAGTACGATGATTTTTATAATGGATGTCATCTTTTACATATATCTACAATTTTCATTCATTATCCTTTGTTCAGTTTACGCCTTTAATACATTAAAGACCTCTAAAGGAATTGTACAATTTCCCTAGGAACAATCTTAACATTCGCGTCACTTTTTCAATTGTGTACAACTTTAAAAATGCAGTATGTTATGAGGTTATCATATCAAAGAGACCTCGGCATACATCTCCACAGTACTACAATTTTTATTAAAATTTAATTTCTTATTCAATTTCATAAGCATCACAAATCATATAGATATATTCTATCCTCTACCCCATCATGAACAAAATCTATCCGTTTCTATTCATATTTGCTAAGAAAAACCTAAACCGTGCCATGCTAAATCCATGACATAATCCATAATCCATGACAGATTATGGGAAAATAATTTTCAATACAATATACTCTTTCCATTTCCAATTGGTTCATAATTATGATAATTATGCAGGTCTGTTTTTCTTCATCAAAAACAGCATTGTCACATGTTGAATTTTTGACACTGTTCAAATGAATCCAATTATTGTTTCACTTGCATGCATCGAGCCAATAACTAGGACTGAGATAAAGATGAAAGAGAAAAGTAGCTCTATTTTTATATATCATGTTTATGCCTGACTCAACAACTGGCGTAGCAAGGAGGAAACGAGTGTATCAGTTTCAAATATCACGTTTCATAGATTATGTAGCTTGAAATAATTATTCCTAAGGATTTTTATACAACTTTCGCATTTTTCTAAAACCTTGTTAATACGTAGAAAGAAAGTAAATAGTTAAATTTTTGTAAAGAAAAACACTCGAGTTGCATAAAAATTAATTCCGACAGCAGCGCATATGTGTGCGGGGGGGACCGTCAATACAGAAGATAATATACAAATGATGTATAAGGAAGTATTATTACACATGCAGATTTTCGACTATTGTCTCCATGACTTGTCCGGGATATTGTGAGACAAACTTAATCAACCTTTCCATTCACCCGTCCAATCCAGTCGCCACAATCGCTACGACTTGATGATAGTCTCTCTCTCTCTCTCTCTCTCTCTCTCTCTCTCTCTCTCTCTCTCTCTCTCTCTATATATATATATATATATATATATATATATATATATATATATATATATATATATATATATATATATTGAAACCTTAGCTCAAATACAGTAAATTTGTAAGGACTTTTAGTCGTTACGGTCATCTTATGTCAGAATTTATGCAGTGTGGATAGCTATTTACGTTTCTGAATAACGAAAGTAAGAGACTTTTATATATACGAATAGGTGGTGAAACACATAGAGCTTTAGTCGTAATTTTGTCATTTAAAAGAACAGCTTTCTTTGACCCTCTCGAGATTCGGAAGAGGACAGTCTAAGAGGGAATTCAGCAAACTGAGAGCTCGGAATGGCCAGAAGAAGAACCAAATATATATGCTAGACGTGGAATACATAAAAGCAAGAGAGGAACGACGCCAGGTTATGCGAGTCAGGCGTGGACATTGTACTCTTTCAATACTCGTTACTATGATAAACGAACCGTAAATTGAATGCTGCTATTAAATTCCAATAATGTAAATATGCTGTATTAAAATTGCAATTTGTTCAATTTATGTATCAATTAATTAAAATTTATTTTGGTTTATTGTTTAAGGCGGATATTATTTGCTTATTTCTTCTCAATAGTCTTGCTCGGTCTATCCACTCACACTGGTGAATAACATTGAAGGAGGTCATCCTCTAGAAAACGATCGATAAATCAATTAGGTGGCGCTCTACAGTTTCGTATTTTGCATAGGGTTAGAATTTTAAAGAAAATAATTCCCCCGGGTTTCCTCACTAGTCATACTGGCATTTTGACAAAGATGTTGTGTATTTTAGGTATTGTTCAAAGAACCTTTAATTCCCTTTATTTTGGTGTATGATTGATGAGTGTAATATTGGTTGTAGAGTATACATCTTGGCTTTACTTCAGATGTGCACCTTTCAAAAAGGTGTTAGCTCCACTTGCTCTTTTTCACTTCCCAAACTTCAGAGGTAATTGTATAAAAAAGGAGAGCCATAACTTTTTTTACATTTTAAATATATTTGGTAATTCATTCATTGCCTTTCAGAAGCTGGTATTGTCTAGTCTGGCAAAATTAATTTTCCTTATTTTAATAGCTGCCAATAATAGTGTACTTTAAACAAATTCAGGTTGATTTTTGGCGCACAAGGGAGCAGTCATTTTAGTTAGCAGTGTGCTAAGATCATTTACAATTACCAAAAGTAAAATATCGAAAGAAATGTCAGCCACATTACATGAAAGTAGCATATAGGTATGCCAACATTCTCTCCACTGTGTATGTTTTAAATGCAAACAACTTCACCTTACATACATCACTCTCTCAAAAGTATATAATAACTGGTGAGTGCCACCATAAAGTGTACATCGGTATTATTATTGTATGATTTAATTTTGATTGTATGATTAAAATATTTAAGCCGCAAGCATCAAAACAGTCCTTTTGAATAATTAATAATTTATTAGAGTCAGAGTCTCAAACAGGTACACACACACCCTATGTTAAAAAGTAAACTATGTTAAAAATGCGCATTGCATTATGTCAACATATAAACCAGTGTTTTCTGAAAGACAGGAACATGAAACAATCCATATTTATTCCTGAAATGTCAACAATATGTTTTACAGTTTGACAAGGAATGGAACAGGTGAGTTTCATAAAGGTCAAAGGTCAAAGGGTAAAATATTAATTTATTGTTTAATATGAAAAAAAGCAAATTTGCTTTGGCATCATTTATTTTTTAATTTCCTTGCAAAACAAATGAAAAGAAACATTTCTAATATGCATTTCTTTTACTTAATGCAACATTTTTCAATCTGAGTTGACTTTATTCCTATATTCTAAGACTTCAAATTTCCCCATAATGAAAGTCACTACTCACATAAATGTGCCTCATGGCAAATTATGTACGCAAGAGGGGAAAAAAAGCATAATTTGCTTTTTTTCATGTATACAATAAATTATAATATACCAGTTTATTCAGAACATCATACATAGTAACTAGGCCCTACACTTGAAAAAGATTGATTAGAATTAAGGAGACACGAGTCAATCAGAGGTTGAAACAGGCCCAGGCAGTTTCGAGCATTTGAGGCCCCTAGGCTCTGGTTATATTGAAACTTGGAAATGAATCGAATCCCAAATTGAGCCATTAAATTTTACTATATAAAGATTTAAAAGACAACTAATACACAACGAGGGATCTAAAATTAACTTGTAAAATTCCGAGGTACGGGACCTATTCCACCCACCCACCTTATTGCAGGCCTAAGGAGAATATATATATATATATATATATATATATATATATATATATATATATATATATATATATGTGTGTGTGTGTGTGTGTGTGTGTGTGTGTGTGTGTGTGTTATAACATGTTGCAAATGCTACTGGATGCCTCTATGATTAATTATTCAAACTACTAAAGCATTAAAGCATTGAAAATTTACATCAAAAACTTTCGATATACCCTTTCACTATTATATCATAGCAGTTTTTGATTCTAGTAGTAAGTATTTTTGTAAAATATATCTTATAAGATACTTTTTTTGTTATGCAAAGCTTGATCCTAATTGCCGTTATCAACGTGGACATTGGCTACATGCATGCAGTCAATTTGGATTAAAATGGTCCGTTAACGAAACACTGATATCAATGCACAATGCGATTTTTTTTTTTTTATAGTACGGGACTATATCTAAGAAAAATAATTCCCGCGAACCGGATTTGAACCGGTGACCTAAGGATATCATTATCTATTATTCTACAGTCCTCCGCTCTACCAACTGAGCTATCACGGGATATGAACTTGTGTCTTTTAAATGATATTTGTAATTTCTTGCCTCTGGCTAAACACTTTTTTTAAATAGGAACTCGTGTAGTATATACCGCTTGGATCATATATACATAGCTAAAACAAACGAAAATTATATCATCAAGTCTGAATGCACTAGGGAATCCAATGAGAATTGATACACAAAGGAGTAAGCATAGACCTACTTAAATTAATAAATAAAATATAAAGTTGCGAAAGAATAATAAATACAAACGTTTAACAGACGCACGTACTAATTAGTTTAGTTCATTTACCACCTCATGTGAAGGAAATTATTGGTTTTCAAGGCAGGATATCCACAGTCCAAAGAAGATGTTATTTACTGATATATCTACACGTCCCAAATACTTTTATTTCATGTAAATTATTAAAATGGAAAAGATAAGAAAAACATTCCTTCCAGCTTTTTCGATAAAATGATAAATGCATAACTGGCATACTGAAGAGTTTTCTGACCCAATCAGATATCACAAAATATAATTAAGGTAACATTAGTGTAACAAACTTGTATACTAATTATGCCACTGAAACCGAATGCCCATCACACTATATTCTACTTACTGCACCGAATCTGGATGCCAATTATACTTTATACTAATTACGGTACTGAATCTGTATTCTAATTATACTATATATATATATATATATATATATATATATATATATATATATATATATATATATATATATATATATATATATATATATATATATATATATATATATATATAGATGACCATTCTATTATATACTAATTATGGCACTCTATTATATGCTAATTACGGAACTTAATCGGGATGCCCATTATGCTGTGTAATAATTACGCTACTGAATCTAGATGCCAATTATACTATATATAGATGTCCATTTTACTATATACTAAACATGGTACTGAATCTAGATGCCAATTATACTATATATAGATGTTCATTTTACTATATACTAAACTTGGCATCGAATCTAGATGCACATTATACTGTAAATTAATTATAGCACTGAATTTGAATGTCCATTATATTCTATACTAATTATAGCACCGTATCTGGACGCCCATTAAACGGTGATATTCGACCTATTATTGCAATATAAATGTACCTTGCAATAAAATATACAACAGTGAATTTTGGCATAGATATTAGGTCAATGGTGAGAAATGCTTTGAATGGATTCTGGACTGTTGCATTTGCAGTATATAATGAATAAAAATCCTCCAGGGAACTCAAGATTTTTTTTAATACTTTAAAATGGATGAATCATAATAAATATGAATATTCTAGCGATATGCACATGCACTGGGTAAAAAAAACTGAATTTTATATAATGATTTAGTGAATGAAATACAGATGATTTTTGTAACCACTTTGAAAAAAATGTCAATATTCTAAAGCTTCAAGGCAAGCTTATAGCCATTCATTCCCCCTCCCCAACAAACTTCATAAAATTCAAATACATATCGGCCTTCTTGTATACATAAACCTGTAATTGTGCTCATTAACGTAAAAAGGACAGTAAAATGGACAACAAAAATAAAAGTTAACACGTTCAGGCTAGCATCAACATTAAAATGGAATCAAGTATACGAGTTTATTGATGAGAATGACTGCAAGAAATATATATTCTTTACTATGAAATTCACGAAGTGCCTTAAACTGAGATGGTTGCAAAGGAAAACAATGTAAATAATTTTACCAACAAACACATGTCTGGAAAACAAATTGGAATAGTCCCTACAAGCATGTGTCTCAATGCAATGACTCTTTGGTGACTTTACTCGTCTTTGTTGGAAATGTTCCAAGACTGAGTCATTCCTTATTAGAGTGATTGGGAGGATACAGAGATCACTCTCGTCATTTTGCAAATGAAATCATAAATATATAAATGTAGATTTAACAATGATATAACGAACACGTCCTACTACAAAAAAATACAAAAAGTAGGGGTTTTTTTTGCATTTTAGAATAATATTATACATATATTAATTGTACATGGAAAACGTTTGATGTCAAATGGGAGATATACAAACATCTCTTTTAATGGCTCCTACCATGTCTGCAAATCTCAACTACAATTTCATATACAGCACGTGTACATTGAAAGAGGTATAACATCATTTATTTAGTTACTATATGTATGTATGTATGTATGTATGTATGTATGTATGTATGTATGTATGTATGTATGTATGTATGTATGTATGTATGTATGTATGTATGTATGTATGTATGTATGTATGTATGTATGTATGTATGTATGTATGTATGTATGTATGTGTGTGTGTGAATTTATATGCGCGCGCGTAAGACGTGATTGCTTGCATGATTGTGTGTGTACCTATGTACATATATGTGTACATATATAAACTGATTACAGTAAATATCTCTCTCTCTCTCTCTCTCTCTCTCTCTCTCTCTCTCTCTCTCTCTCTCTCTCTCTCTCTCTCTCTCTCTCTCTCTCTCTCTCTCTCTCTCTCTCTCTCCTAAATTATGTATTGGGTTTAGACTTAAACTATAATATTATGTACTAGTGTTAACATTATCCCTGCAAAGTAACGTGCACTTTGTAATGAAGAGTGAGATAGTCAGATGGAATGTTTACCCGACCAAATGCTACATATAATATATATATATATATATATATATATATATATATATATATATATATATATATATATATATATATATATATATATATATATATATATATATATATATATATATTATATATATATATATATATATATATTATATATATATATATATATATATATATATATATATATATATATATATATATATATATATATATATATATATATATATATATATATATATATATATATATATAACAGTACTTAGACTTCTTTCAGGATTCTCTATAATAGTGACCTCTTAGATTGTTGATTGTAGTCATCTTTCACATTATTCAACATAGTCTAATGGAAAAGCACTTCTATAATAAATGTGTGTGCGCGTGTGTGTGACAAAAGGTCTTTATAAATGGATATCTACGTTGTGGGTATACATGTCAAAATGTCTATATAAATGGGTCCATAATATATATATATATATATATATATATATATATATATATATATATATATATATATATATATATATATATATATATATATATATATATATATATATATATATATATATATATATATATATATGGGTATGTACGTTGTAGGTATACATGTCAAAAGGTCTAAATAAATGGTTATGTACATTGTGGGTATACATGTCAAAAGGTCTATATAAATGGGTATGTACGTTGTAGGCATACATGTCAAAAGGTCTGTATAAATGGGTCCGTACGTTGTAGGAATACATGTCAAAAGGTCTATACTATTCGATACGTACGTTGTGGGTATATATGTTAAAGGTCTATATAAATGGGTCCGTCAAAAGGTCAAAAGGTCTATATAAATGGGTATGTACGTTGTAGGTATACATGTAAAAAGGTCTATATAAATGGGTCCGTACGTTGTAGGTATACATGTAAAAAGGTCTTTATAAATGGGTCCGTACGTTGTAGGTATACATGTAAAAAGGTCTATATAAATGGGTATGTACGTTGTAGGTATACATGTAAAAAGGTCTATATAAATGGGTCCTTACGTTGTAGGTATACATGTCAAAAGGTCTATATAAATTGGTCCTTACGTTGTAGGAATACATGTAAAAGGTCTATATAAATCGGTGCGTACGTTGTAGGAATACGTGTCAAAAGGTCTATATAAATCGGTACGTACGTTGTAGGTACACAGGTCAAAAGGTCTATATAAATCGGTACGTACGTTGTGGGTATATATGTTAAAGGTCTTTATAAATAGGTCCGCCAAAATGTCAGAAGGTCTATATAAATGGGTATGTACGTTGTAGGTATACATGTCAAAAAGTCTATATAATGGGTCCATACGTTGTAGGAACACAGGTCAAAAGGTCTATATAAATCGGTAAGAACGTTGTGGGTATATTTTAAAGGTCTATATAAATGGGTCCGTCAAAATGTCAAAAGGTCCATATAAATTGGTATGTACGTTGTAGGTATACATGTAAAAAGGTCTATATAAATGGGTATGTACGTTGTAGGAAAACATGTCAAAAGGTCTATATAAATGGGTCCGTACGTTGTAGGAATACATGTCAAAAGGTCTATATAAATCGGTACGTACCTGGTGGGTATATATGTTTAAGGTCTATATGAATGGTTTCGTACTTTTTGGGTATACATGTCAAAAGTCATTTTAAATGGATCCGTATGATATAGGTAGGCATCGCAAAAGAACCCTATACAAGGATCCGTCAGATGTGTGTATACGTCATCATTATCATCTTTATTTCCTTCCGTAGATGATTACTTTACATGTTAATTATAATGAATTACTTAATTATAATGAAAAAAATTAATCAAAGATGTAGGCAAACTATACAGCCTGGCTTCATGTGGAGAAAATCATTAGTGAGTAGTAGAAAGACAGCAATAATTTCAAGCATACCAAAATGTATAGATATGCATAGTACGACTACCATAACACAGAGTACGAGTAACAAAACACAGTTCGAGTACGACTATCATAACACAGTTCGAGTAGGACTATCATAACACAGTTCGAATATGACTATCGTAACATATCCAATGCGACTAACATAACACAGTTCTAGTACGACTAACATAACACAGTTCTAGTACGACTATCACCCCTATTCTATAAAATAACATATTAGATTCATAAGGTGTATATTATATCCATCATTAAAGTTTGCATGATCTGTGAAAATTGCTAGTTACAACATTTCTTTGTGTCGAATAAAGCTGCACATTGTGTGACTAAGAACGCTGCCTATCGTATATAAATCTCTGAGTTTTCTTTGTCATTAAACCAGCTGGTAAGCTTTTATCTAGAAAATTTCTCAGTTGCAGCTCATTTGCGTTGTGTAGGAATAGTGGGAAATTGTCAGCGAGGACATTCCAGAAAGAGATTCTGAAACTCGACATGCATCACAAACACAACGTATCATGTCACTATAAACATTCTTATATGGAATACACAAATCGAGCTGTTTTTGAGAACAGCAGCCCATAGTCTAGCAATATAAGTAATAACTTTACTGTCTTGTCTTATTTTAGTCGACTAACATTCTGAGATAGTGATTAAGGATTAATTTCTTGAAGAAAATCTGTCCCAATCTGATACGTTAGGCATTCAAACTCTCCAGAGGCTATTGCCAAACCCAGCATTTTCGATCTCATAGCTTATTTCCAATTTTCTTTATCTGGAAGTAAGATATGCTGCAAACAGTCAGTCAGATAATGAAGCAGTTGAAACTTACTTGGTGTATCATAGATTTGAAATTAGCTCGTAGCCACCTTGACTTGTAACTGCTCAAAAGTAATGAAATAACGCAACGTTAAGAACTTGTTTTGTATGTACGTAGTTATTCATCAGACATAATCTATGCAAAAAAATAACTCGGCATTCCAAGAGCAATGTCCAATATTGCATGTGTTGCGATGGATTGTAAATGTTTGGTAAGCCACCTCAGAGGTTTTATCCTGTAAAGTAAGGTGAATTTGTTGAGTATTACACTATAATTCGCTACCGTAAAACAAGGAAGGAAACATCACCTTTGGGGTCACGTTTGGAGCAAACAAACGGTTTAAACCGTTCGGATTAATCCAAACAACAAACAGACCGTGAAAAGTGCGTGTCCCTTTCCTGAATGCTTCGAATAATGCGTCGTGTGTAACTCCTGAGTGAATCCCGTGTCCCAGATGTGTTGTGGAATCAGCAAGTGGCAAACACGACAATCCAAGATACCATTTTATACTGATATAATTCTTATATTGCGGACCAAAAAAGATAACAGCGTACGACTTCGTGACGCTGATCATAAATTTGGGTATCTAAAGCAACTGGCTTTTACAAGAAGCCCATACAAATCTATCTGTACGATGTGGGTATCTTTTACAATAGGCCCATATAAGTATGTTCTTACCATATGGGAATGTATTGCAATAGGCCGTTATAAATCTGTATGTATAATGTGGTAATATACTGGTGTAGGTCCATAAAACTATTTTATTTGTATTTATTACAATAGGCCTTTATATATCTGTATGTACGATATGGGTATCTATTACAATCGACCCATATAAATTTGTACGATTTGGGTATCTATTACAATAGGCCCATATAAATTTGTACGTTATTGGTATCTATTGTAATACACCCATAAATATTTGTCTGTACGATGTGGGTATATATTACAATACCCCCATATAAATTTTACGATGTGGATATTTATTATAATACACTAATATAAATTTGTCAGTGTGATGTAGGCCCACATAAATCCGTTCGATGTAGGGATGTATTGGAAAAACCCCGTACAATTGGGTCATAACAATATAACAATATGCAAATGTATGTCACGAGGCCTGAATAAATGGGTCAGTACGATGACAAAGTAATGAATCGTAATTTGTAAGCACGATAATTTCAAGAAGCAGTGCTTGTCACTGATTAGCATCGCAGAATTATTTATTAGTTACTTGGTAGACCATGATAAGCATCATATATTTTATACTAATTCGATCCTAAAGCTAATCTATTCAATAGTCTGCATTTTTTAAGAAAGTGTCATCAATAATTCAAGTTTTTACTGAAAGAAAAATTTGCAATCATGTATCGTAACCTACTTGCAAAAGAGATCTAAAAATAACTAAGAAATTCCAAAAAATTACTATATATAAAAATGGAATACAGAAGTTTAAGAGATTAACCGCGATACATCTGTTATTCAAACAGACACACTCAAATGAAATATAAATTGGTAGGTGTTTATATATATATATATATATATATATATATATATATATATATATATATATATATATATATATATATATATATATATATATATATATATATATATATATATATATATATATATATATATTCCAGCTAGAAGTCATACGTTTACCCCAAATTTCCAAAGACTTCTATGCAACTTCAGTTGTAAGTTAGAAAGCCCGACGTGTCCATTCTAGACATATATTTTACCCTAATCAATGCATGACCACATTTTTTTTACAACATACCAAATTTCTATCAACCGCATATCTGCATTGTTTCTCTTCATCATCTTTCCGTACCGTAAGCAGTTCACGCCGTAGAATCCTACCAATATCCTAAATAAAACAGGGAACTATTTTAACTACGCTACCTTAGGCCAATCAATATAGTTTTAAGGCATATCACACCAGTACAACTACATCACATTTGCCACCATGGCGACATAAACGGTATCTACCGAGTCCCTTCTTGTTTATTCCATTGTGTAATTTTCCAGTTTCCTACCGTAAATACTGCCACTGCTGTCACAACACCAATGTTTACCACTAGAAATATCCAAAGAAATGTCAGCAACATTACATGAAAGTAGCATAGAGGTATGCCAACATTTTCTCCACTTTGCATGTTTTAAATGCAAACAACTTCACCTTACATACACAACTCTCTTATAAGTACATAATTGGTGAGTGCCACGTAAATGGGTCAGTGGCTATTTATGTAAAGAGGCCCGTTTAAATGGGTCAGAGGGTACTTATGGTAAGAGGATCGTATAAATAGGTCAGTGTGTATTTATGGCAAGAGGCCCGTATAAGTGAGTCAGTGGGTATTTATGGCAAGAGGTCTATTTAGATAGGTTAATGAGTATTTAAGGCAAGAGGCCGGTATAAATGGGCCAGTGGGTATTTATGGCAAAATAGTATTAATGGATCAGTGTTTATTTATGGTGGCGAGAGACCCATATAAAAAGGTCAGTGGGTATTTATGGCAAGAAGCCCGTCTAAGTGGGTCAGTGGGTATTTATGGCAAGAGATCACTTTAGATAGGTTAGTGGGTATTTAAGGCAAGAGGCCAGAATAAATGGGTCAGTGGGTAATTATGGCAAGAGGACAGTATAAATGTGTCATTGGGGATTTATGGAAAGAGAGATACCCATATAAATGTGTCAGTGGGTATTTATGACAAGAAGCGCGTATAAATGGGTCAGTGTGTATTTATGACAAAAGGCCCGTATAAATGGGTCAGTGTGTATTTATGACAAAAGGCCCGTATAAATGGGTCAGTGGGAACTTATGGCAAGAGGCGCGTATAAATGGGTTAGTGTGTATTTATGGCAAGAGCTTAGTATAAATGAGTCAGTGGGTATTTGTGGCAAGTGTTCCGTATAAATGGGTCAGTGTGTATTAATGCTGGCGAGAGGCCCATATGAATAGGGCAGTATGTATTTATGACAAGAGGCCCGTATAAATGGATCAGTGTGTATTTATGGCAATTGGTCGGTATAAATGGGTCAGTTGGTATATATGTGTTGGCTAGAGGCCCCGTATAAAATTGTCATTGGATTTTTGTGGTAAAAGGCCGGTATAAATGGGCCAGTGTAAGTAAAATATCTAGAAAGCATCAATTTCTAACCTTGAGTATCTCAGGATGCTGTACGTGCCACTGACTATCCTGTAGATTTGCCACAAACTGTTTGGATCTCTTATGAAATTCTATAATAATATACGTCAATACAAGTTTTGAAATGGTCTTTGCTTTTCCATTCCGTAACTGCCACACTCAATGCGTTGCATTTGTTATTGGATAGGCTATGACAAACATATTTTCCTCCTTAGATTTAACAACCTATACATTTATTGCTTTTTAAACGAATTTAAACACAATTTTTATTCTGTATGCTCATTATCTAAGAAAGTTTAATCAATAATTTAACTTCTTATTCAATGAAAACCTTACAAGATGGTATCGTAGCTCTCTTGTATATAAGATGCATTAGATGCTCCACCAAATTTTAGGTATATAGGTAGCTGACACAGATGAAGGACACATCGTCGCCGATATGTACAGGAGAGTCAAATAAGAGATCACACATGCCGATGTAAACATACATCCTTAACCAACATAAATTGATACAAGGAATGTTGGGTGTAGATTTACATATGGAACTAAAGTACTGTAATTGTGCATTTTTTTCCGGCAATAAAAGCTTAACATTCTTATCACTTTTTAATCGTCTTCAAACTTAGAAGTTTGTTGTCTTGAGAACTTATTACATCAAAGAGATTTCTATATGTACTGACATACACTTTATTGAAAAACCAATTTCGTAAGCACTGATCTAAACCATTTCATTTAGATAAATAGATAAATGTCCATTTATATTATTTGAAGAAAAAAAAACAGCACTCTTAACATCTTCTATGATTTATCTTTCCTTCCATGATAGGTTAATGGAAAATTAATTTTCATTACAAATATTTTTTTTTAAAATTTGCAATAAGTTCGTAGTGTTATAATATTTCGTATCTTCTAGTACCTAGATCGTTCCTATTCATTAAATATTGCATATACAATATGGTGCTGCCACAATTCAATCAGTTTGGAAAATATATAAATCCGTTCGAGTATGTCTTCATAGTATTCAAATTCCCTTCGTTTTATTTCTACCCCTCTACCAATTTTAAGAATATACAAAGAAAACAAAAACTTAACCAATTTATAATTTCTGATTATCGACAGGTTACCCCTAATATTGCCATCTTGTTTAATGTACGCTTTCGTAAACAACAAGACAGACTGCTCATGGTCCCCTTCTGATTTCTAAAACAGTCCATTTTCAGGAAAAACTGTCGTCTGCATCCAATGTTTGCATTACCAAGTTTTAATATTTGTAATAGAACTGAATAAAATAGAAAGGTGTAATTCTTACATAAATGTTTCCATAGGGATTTAACTCCCAAAGTTCCGTGAATCTGAAAAATTATTCCTAGCTCATCTAAGACGGCCAACTAAGACACATCTGTTTTTTGAAAACAAATATGGTTGCTCACACGTCTAAATCCTAATAAAGTTTGTATCCCTAATTGACAATTGAGAAACCAGAATCCTGAAATGGTATAATACACGCTTGAAAGTGTTTTATCAAATGTACCTTTTAAATCCCACATTCATCCCAAGATTATCCAACTTACGATATGAAATTTGGCTGTTCTCCTTGAAGCATTTGCTTTCGCGTTTTTTTTCTGTAAACCAAATAATGATTAGTACAAAAGTAAATAATAAGAAAATATTTAAAATTAAGAACATCATTATTTCATAAAGAATAGTTTTCACATCAACACATATGAGTAACTATTATGGAAAATATACAGAAAACAAGCACAAGAGACATATCAAGGAGCAAACATTTTCTTCTTTACGCAGACAGCTTTCAGACTATTATCGCTACGATCTGTCGTCTAGGAAATTGTGATACTCTCCTCATTCTGCCAGGTTATCTGTCCGTCAGTGTCTGTCCTTAGTGTCGAAGCTGATAAGTTGAATTTCACGAAGCTTTTTTTTCCTGTTTGAAAAATTTTGATACAAACATAAATGCACCTGATTACTGACGTGGGAACTAAGCACACTGTCACTGACATACGACCCAATCACTCAAAAGGCTTGAAATTAAACAACACACCAGCTATATTTCAAGCAGCCCTTTGCAAAAGCTGATTCGAATCTCTGGTATAAGCGGCATTAATAATTTCAAGGAATAATTATCAATATCAGCATCAGAGCTGCCTGATCACTTTTTCCTTTCAATCTTCCATATAATAATAATAATAATAATAATAATAATAATAATAATAATAATAATAATAATAATAATAATAATAATAATAATAACAACAACAACAACAACAATAATAATAATAATAATAATAATAATAATAATAATAATAATAACAATAACAATAATAATAATAATAATTGAATGCGAGGTGGAAAACGTTCCGGTAATTAGTTCATATATGAATGTGCGTCCGTGCATATGTGTGCATGCGTGTATTTCAGTCTCCAGCCACGAACACAGGGAACTGAATTTCCTTTGGTCATTTGTCAGATCTTCGTAATATGTTCTCCAGCGACTCATTATCAGAGTGCATGTATAACGGTACCAATTGTACAACCCCAGGTGGACGGAGCTTAAGGTGTAGGGAACATTGCATTCAGAAATAAACGACAAAACTAGCTGTGATTGGTGCATTATGTAAGAGTTATACTTTCTGCTAGGCTTTAAAAAAAAGTTGAGCCTCTTGGCAACATGTGAAATTATATTAATTCATATCAAGATCACATTTTGTATTTTTTAAGATTTTTTAAAAATGTGGTACACAGGACTGAAAATGTGTCTGGTGTAACTAGATAATTCTTACCCCTGTCTAGTTCCAGCAAAGTTATCTCTCTTAAATGCAATGGAGTACCTATTTTCGATGTTATCAAATGAACAATCTAACATTGTTCTCTGTGACAGTGTGTGACATGCATGCTGAGGTAGGATAGAAAGTATATTACTTTCCCAAAACATTAGCACTGCGGTCTATGGAAAAGCAATTGGTACCGTGATACCTGCAACATCATATTGCAAACGTATGATAAATGTGGAAATAGAGACACGCATGCGCAGACAATGGCTACTATTTTGATCAATATTTCGTTCCGTATCTTAATTTCATTAATAAACACTTTATGCAAGAACGAGAAAATAAACAAACTCCCGCGAAACGGATTTGAACCGATGACCTAAGGATGCCTTTAAATTCTACAGTCCATCGCTCTACCAACTAAACTATCACCGGAATTCATAAAGTTTGGCTGATTTACGCGCTAAGGGTAATTCCTTACCTACCGCTAAGAACAGGTTACTAAAATAAGATAAATCACACAATGGTACGAACACACGCGAACATACGGTTGGCCTTCTTACATCTGTTAAAAAGAAAGTTGTGCATATATTAACACGTACTGACGCACATACACATAAGATTACCTTAATATAATCTCGTATGTCCAAACTGTAACCTGATATTTTTTTTCAAGGCGGGAGCTACACATTCCGATGCAGGAGATATTTACTGACATGACTACAAATACTAAATGCAATTTTGTCACCTAAATTTAAAACTAATCTAGAACATTTTAAAATGTATTAAGACAAAACAAAAATTTTGAAACAAAAATATTTATTCCTACTTTCAGCACTTTAAGTAAAAAGTTAAATTAACAAGTGGCAGAATGTTACTTTGAATACTTCTTTAACCCAATCATGTATAATCTAACATAAATAGCTTTTATACTAATTATGGTAGTGAATCTGTGAGCCTATTATATTGTGATATATAGGCATGACGCAGGCGTGTAGCATGATGTCCCACCCAGTCACATTATCCTGACACCAGGCCGACCAGTCCTAACAATAACCTCTTAATGCTGAGTGTCAAGCCAGGCAGCTGTTAGTGCTGTTAGTACCATTTTTTTATAAGTCTTTGGTAAGATTCTACTAGGGATTGAACCCACGACATACCGCATCCGAAGCGGACGCTCTAACCACTAGGCCACCGTAACGGTTATCCTAACTAGATATTTTATATATATATATATATATATATATATATATATATATATATATATATATATATATATATATATATATATATATATATATATATATATATATATATATATATATATATATATATATATATATATATATATATATATTTTAATACCTCTACGTAGACTGTAAAAAGAAGATAAAAAATGGAATATCGACATAAGCATGCGCAGATATTGACGTTATTTTCATCAGGATTAGATTCTTTATTTCATTCTATTAACAGTACACGTGACATTATATAATTTTATATATAAAAAAAACTATCCCGCGAACCGGATTTGAACCGGTGACCTAAGGATGCCTTATTCTATTTTTCTACAGTCCTCCGCTCTACCAACTGAGCTATCACGGGGAACGAAAACGACTAACGGCAATTTTTTAGACTATCGGTAATTGATTACCTCTGGCATAGTACAGCAGTATATATAAGTATACATACTACACAAGGAAAGCTGACACATCAACGACATGCACATGACTATCACATGACAGTCAAATGAGAGACGATACACAATGGTGCTCACAGACATACGACATACGATCTAATCATCCACATACTCTGATTTTCAAGTATTTTTAAATAAATGAAAATTCACTCGTACACCTGCTCATCTTCGCAAGCCAAGGTTCTTATGTGTAAACCGATCTAAAGGATAACATATCGGAACCATGGCTCCCGAAGATGACACCACAGGACTCTGCAGTTTTATCAATAAAGTACGACGAAATTTCTGACTATATGAAATCACCTTAACGGTACTCCTGTGATGACACCTGCCATATTTTTAAGTAGTCTTCATTATATCATGTTTCGACATATTAATATAATTATTTCACAACAAATATTCGTATTTGTGTGTAAAGTTTATTGACATCCTTCCAGAGACACGTGCAGCAATCTTATAATTTGATTAATCTAACCCAGTGCTGTCCAAACTTTTCGACACCATGGGCCAGTGAAGAATTTTTCTTGAAGCCGAGGGCCGCAGCATAATAGAAAAGTAGACCACTGACTTTTTGTTTAACATAAATGCACAAAAAATTTCTCGAGCTCTGGCGGGCCATTTAAATTCGGCCCGCAGACCGCATGTTGGACAGCAATGATCTAACCCGTCTTTAAGTTTTTAACCTATACCCTAATTGAAAGCTGTATGTAAAATGCTGTATTAAGGATAACTGTAAAATTCTCTGCTTTCCCAGAACGAAAATTCGCTTCGTAATCTGAAATAATAATAATAATAAAAATAATAATAATAATAATAATAATAATAATAATAATAATAATAATAATAATAATAATAATAATAATAATAATAATAATAAATACCTTAAATGAGAACGATCTACTTTTGATAGGTTCAGACTGTATCTACGATGATAGTCTGCTTGGAACTGGGTCAACATTGCAGGCTTATCAAGGGAGGTAATTTAAGTATGTCTTGGTTCAATCCGATATGGAGCAGCCTCCCGTAGAATATCGGGTCTCTTCAACATTTTTTTTTATTATTATTTATTCTGACAATGTCAGTGATTATGCAAACATTGTTTTCATCTTAGCTACAAATAAACAAATTTAGTTCCTTTAAATTCACATACAAGATTTTCTTTTTCAATGGATGTCTTGCATTTTTTATACCTTTTTTATTTAATAAAGAAATTCTATTGAAAAGAACGTCCAATAAAGGTAACCTGAGTCAAAGTGTATATGCTTGAATTATACATGTATATATAAGCATGAGTAAACTGAAGGAAACCAGGACTGACAATTCTCTCTCTCTCTCTCTCTCTCTCTCTCTCTCTCTCTCTCTCTCTCTCTCTCTCTCTCTCTCTGACGAGCTTTCGAGCATGTGCGGTGTGTCCTCTCTCTCTGACGAGCTTTCGAGCATGTGCGGTGTGTCTGCATATGTGTTTCGGTCTCCTAGACACGAATGATGGATCAGAACGTGTTCACTTCTAACGTGATCTCGCTTATATTCTACGACAGCTCAACATTACACCGACAAGTAGGTAGAATTATGAGACATGATTTGAAAAAAGGCATGAGTACACAAACCTACATAGAAAAGCAAATTGAATTTTTCTCTTTGGAAGACAGCTGCACTATTTTCACCAGTAATTTATTCCATATCTATTAACTAACAACATATTAATTAAATAAAAAAATTATATCCCGCAAATCGGATTCCAGTGTGGTACATACGGATGACTTTTCTATTGTTTTAAGTCGTCCGTTCTACCAGCTGAGCTAGGACGGGTTACTAATTCTCGTCCGTTGCTAATTTAAGGACTTTGGTGAATAACAACCTTTCAGCAATACACCATCTTGTATCGATTAATGCCTCTCTACTATATGTGCAAATTGTAGCCATGTGACAAAAGTCACACACGTGGGCCTAAATATATGCATACATACACGGAAATTCCGTTTTTTTTTTCAGAGGCAGATTTACAGTTTACGGATAATTTCTTACAGCCGGCAAAACACCTTCAAGTATTAATTCGTTTCTGTACATGTTATGTATGGAGAACTAACATAGATGAGAAGCAATGTATCGAATCTGCTATACATGCACTTAAATAAGTCCAAAGTCGGAATGCAGGAGATTTGCATTTTCTATGCGGGCAGACTTAGTTTGATACAAGAGATTTATAAAAAAAAAATCATATTTCGATTTTTCCATACAAGCCAAATAAATAAATAATAATAATGTAGGTACTCAATACAGAAGAGAAATTTAAAAAACCGAACAAATAATGAACACACTAATACCGTCTTCTTAAGACAAATTATGCATGAGTAAGTAACAGATTGTGATGATGTCTTTGTATAGTTCTCTAATTCGATCAGATTTCACTAAATATAAATAATGAATTAGAAGCAAAATAAAATTGTATATTAATTATATTTATCATTCTAAATTCCTATTAAACAATATTTTACAAAGGAAAAAATGTAACTTTAGCTCTAAACAAAATCAAAAAATAGCATATAGATTTCTTTATTCAAGATTATCAATCTCGTGAAAATCATATTTCCACTGTCTAGTTCAGACAGCGACCGCTTAGTGACATTATTAAATTAGCCAATGGAAACTTAGATTTCCGAAATCTGAAAGTGAATCAAATCGTTCGGCACATGTTATTCTTCAGCCTTCTTGCTCAGTCTCCCAAGCGCGAAGATATGAGATTTCATCTACTAGGCGGATAAAATTATGGTAATGCGATTGGTCACCAGGACGAGACCCATAAGCGGTTGAGGTAACAAAGTGGAGATCTAACTTAAATCAGATTTTCTAGATTATTTATCACATGTACCTTTCATAGTTACATTTATTCAACGCCTTTAACTTAAAAAACGACATTTTTGATTTGGGTATATATCGTATGAGACCTGCATAAATGGATCGGTACAGTGCGTGCATGTATGACAAAATTCCCGTTTAAATGGGTCAGTACATTGTGTGTATAGATGGCGAGATTCCTGTTTAAATGGGTCAGTACATTGTGGGTATGGATGGCAAGATTCCTGTTTAAATGGGTCAGTACCTTGTGGGTATCGATGGCAAGATTCCTGTTTAAATAGGTCAGTACCTTGTGGGTACGGATGGCAAGATTCCTGTTTAAATAGGTCAGTACCTTGTGGGTATGAAAAACAAGAATCCTGTGTAAAGGGTCACAACAGCATGGATATATATGGAAAGAAGTGGCAATAAACCTTTTTAGATGGGTCAGTACAGTGTGGGTATGTATTGCCACAGGAGTCTGCAGTTTTATCAATAAAGCACGACGAAATTTTTGACAACATGAAATCACCTTGACGGTACTATAAATTAACACAAAGAATGCAAGCTTGACCACAAGCCTCCGCTCGATTCGACTTTTCTCACGCGTCTTTTATCCCTTTAGAATCGCAAAAAGACTAAAAAATAAAAAAAAATACACATATCCATTCTAAAAACATTAACGTACCAATGAATCACTCTCATACGACCATAGCATGAATCCAATCCAGCGAATTAACCCTTTTTTACCATGAACATTATTTCATGTCAGAAATTTCGTCGTGATTTATTGATACAACTGGTTACCCCTGTAGTATGGCATGTGGCCAGTTTAAAATGAGTCAGTACAGTGTTGGGTCATGTATGGCAAGAAACCCATTTAATTGGGTCAGTACAGTGTGGATAGGTATGGCAAGATTCGCGTTTCAATAGGACAGCTATATAGCGTGTGCATTTGTTGCTAGAAGCCCGTTTCAATGGTTCGGTAAAGTTTGGCTTTGTATGGCAAGATTTCCTGGTCAGTGAGTCAGTACAGTGTGGCTATGAATGGCAAGAAGCCCATTCAATTGGGTCAGTACAGCGTGGCTATATATGGCAAGAAGCCCATTCAATTGGGTCAGTACAATGAGGATAGGTATGGCAAGATTCGCGTTTCAATGGGAGAGCTATATAGTGTGTGCATATGTTGCTAGAAGTCCGTTTAAATGGTTCGGTAAAGTTTGGCTTTGTATGGCCAGAAGCCCGTTTCATTAGTTCGGTAAAGTTTGGCTATGTATGGCACGATTTCCTTATCACAGAGTCAGACAGTGTGGCTATGTATGGCAAAAAGCTAGTTTAAAAGAAGTTAGTAAATGAAAGGTCAATACCTAGCGATTTCAAAGCTTGAGAGTCTCTGGAAGTTATTGGTATTTCTACCTGTTTCAATCTCCTTTGGAACTAACATATTCAATTTTAATGCAGATTTTGAAATAGCCTGCGTTTTTCCATCGATGGCTGCCAAGGAGATTGCGTTGCATGCCCGTGATAGATCACAGGAAACAACACATTTTCTTTCTGATTTTGAGTTGCCTACAGTGTTATCACTTGTGAAACAAATGCAATCCCAAAGCAAACATCTATTCGGCATTTTTCTTTTATACGCAATTTTCTTGAATAACGTTACTTCTTGATGAAAGAAAAACAAAAAATATATATCGCCTTTGGAAGAAATATATTACAAGGGATATAAATTTCACAAAACTATTGTAATATAAAAAATGAGAGATGTGATCTCCGTCTCGGGGAACAGGAAGTTTTACAGATTTTTCTGAGAGATATAACATAGATGGTTCAAACAAACACACTCAAATAAGATTTGTTTTTATTAAAACAGAAAGAAATACACGTGCTTATACAAATATAATCTACCCTGATACACTATTGATCCCTCAAAGAGAAGTTAAAACAATATACCATTAGCCAGCAAGGGAAAATTTACAAGTTAGTATTTCTCGGCAAAATTCTAATTTCCGTTCCTTCCTTTCTTTCTTTCTTGATCGTAGTATATTGTCCTTAGGAAGCACGCTGGATGATATCAAAGCATTATACAAATCAATCCCACCCCACACATACTTGCGCCTGAAGCGGTTGTATGTGGTTGTAATCAAATATGTTACATCTCTAATTATACAACGCGTTTCAACTACCGCATCAAGTTTGCAAGGAGAAAAAACAAACAGCGAATACAGTCTTGCACGAGATTAGGCGAACAGTAACGAATACGTGCATCGATCACGTTCCAGAACATTCACTCGTTTTCTTCCAAAACTGATAACAAGTGAAGTTATCGATACAACTACTCGATCTATTATTATTATTAGTATTATATATATATATATATATATATATATATATATATATATATATATATATATATATATATATATATATATATATATATATATATATGTGTATATATATATTTATATATATGTATATATATATATATATATATATATATATATATATATATATATATATATATATATATATACCGTTAGCTCAGTTAAGATCCGACTAATAAACTAATAAATAAGTACATCAATAATCAGTAAATCAATAAATAAATCCGTTTAAAGTTTCCTTGTTGTTTTTTGTGTTGTTTTGTTTTTTGAGGGGTGATCCTTGATTTGGGAGTTTATTGGATGACTAGTGCAAGTGCTCGCTAAACTCTGAAGATGTTGTTGGAAAACACTCGATAAGAGATAGGATGGCATATAGACGTCATTTATACTAACAATATTTACATTAATTAGCCAAAGTATAAGTTTGCATTTTCAAATAATTGAATGCATCGCTAGGTGATCAGTACAGGACTTGTTTGCACCATGTTCAGTGGAAACTGGAGGAATTACTTCGTGTTGAAGTGAATTAGAGAGAAGGTAAGGTTCAAGAAAATATGTTAAAAAAAAATAATCAGTAAGCAAGAGAGTTAGTATGCAAGTGAGTAAGTGAATGAGTCACTGAGTGATTTAGTGAGTATATATGTAAGTGAGTATGCACACTAGTCAGTCAGTCAATCAGTGGATAAGACAAATAAGAGAGTGAACGAGTAAACAAGAAAACTAGAAAGGAAATACATGAATAAGCCGGTAATCAAAATATTTAAGAGGAAGAATACTGTTTCATATGAAGAAATATAAAAATTACAAAAACTATTTTGTACACTAACTCATATGCATATTTATAAGGAAATATTGAAGCAAAAGCACAAATCGTATTGTGAAATGGCGAATTTTGAAGACTTATTGAAACCTAAGGTTGAATAAATTATGCCCTGAAGTTATCATAGTCAAGCCAGAAAGTTCTTGAGAAAGTTCACTGATTATTCTCTTATTTCATCTCTGAAACATAAACATACCTTTAAGCTTCAGTAGCATTGACCGGATTATTTTAACGGAACAGTGACATTAGATCTCTGACCGTATCGATTCGTTGAGGGCCGTAAGTCAAATAATTGATTTTCAAAGGAAAGCTAATTGAAACAGGTTCTTAGGCTGTCAAAATCTGATGAAAGACGTGATAATTTTGAAAAAGATTTATGAACAGTTATTACCGATAAGTCGGGAATATATTGGGCGTACACTTTGGGAGACAGGAAATTTAGGGGCACTACTTGCTTAGAATTGTTTAGTTCAACTCTTGCCTTGTAAGAAGACAAAAGGTCCAACTCCCTGGGAAACTGGAGAATAGTATTTTCCCTCGTAGAAAAGGGTCAGACAGCTGTCTTAGAAAAGGAAGACATAGGCTAGGACATAGGCTATTTAATTTGTTTGTGTTTTTGAAAATGCGTTCATATGCTTACGATTCACATATGCATCGTGTATTCATTTTGTTGGGTTCTATTTATATGTTAGTGTTATGCAATTTAATTCTTAATTTAACAATTATTAGTTCATTCAGAGAATTGACGGATTGCATGTAATTAAATATTCAATATGCAGCATTTCATAGGGATTATGATGTACCTCAAAGAATGCAAATATGCAGTATTTAATAGGGATTTAGGAATGAACCCTAATATACAAATGTGTCATATTTTTATGATTAGATGAATTGATTCTCTTTGGATGATGATATTGTTATTGTGAGCTAATGATAAGTGTATATTTATATATGATTTCGCAATGGTCAAATGATCGTGCAGGTTATTGGTTATTGTAGCTAGATTTAGTGGATATTACGCCATGATTATTTAAGCATTTAGTTTATTGAACAGAATTGACTAGTCAACTGTAAATAAGACGTGTAATAATGTATGCTGGTATATACGGCCTTATTTGTCGGAGAAAGCTCCGCGCTAAGTGCAATAAACTTCGAGCTAAAGTCATTTGTATTAAAGTAACGTTACCTTACCGAAACAGAATCTATAAAGACAGTTATTTGTTAAGATCACATTATGTCGGAATTTGTGCAGTGTGAATCGCCAGTCTGAATACAAACGAACAGAGTTATATATCTCTACGCAAATAATTGTTGGACATAATTAGTTCTCTTAATACTCTCGTATTAAGGAAACAGATTTATACTGAGAGAGAGAGAGAGAGAGAGAGAGAGAGAGAGAGAGAGAGAGAGAGAGAGAGAGAGAGAGAGAGAGAGAGAGAGAGAGAGAGAGAGAGAGAGAGAGATGTAAACGAAAACCCGATGAGTCAAGGGGAAATCCGCATCTAAGACAGGTCGGACTAAACAGGGGTCGGAAAGAGGACCAAAACACAATCATTGGACGTGGAAACAGAGAGGTGACAGACGCCATGTGATGCTGTCAAGCGTACAATTTAATTCAAAAGTAGCTACTCGTAATATAAAGTAAAATGAACACTGCGACTAAATTGTTTTGTCTTGTTTTTCCTAAAGATTTGCTAACCTGTGAAAATGTTTAATTGCGTTCATTAGAAAGCAATATCAACGTCTAAACAAATAATAGCATTCTCATTGAATTCAACCTTTTTTCCTTTGTGTAGGATAACAAAGTAAACTCTTCTGCTAAAATTTTGAGCCATTTCATTCAGATACCATTATGTTTATAACGTGCAACATAATATATGCTGAGTTTTATATGTTGTGTCTAATGCAGTAATTAACATATGTAAGATAGGTTTGGTGTCTGAGAAAAGTAAAATAGTCTTGGAGTCTAGCATAAATAAGACAGTCTTGGTGTCTAAGTTAGGCAAGAAAGTGTTGGTGTCTAAGAAAAAAGACAAACTTGGTGTCTAACATAAGCAAGATAGTCTTGGTGTCTAACATAAGTAAAACAGTCTTGGTGTCTAACATAAGTAAAACAATCTTGGTGTCTAACATACGTAAAACAATCTTTGTGTGTAACAAAGGTAAAATAATCTTGGTGTCTAACATAAGTACAACAGTCTTGTGTCTAACATAAGTAAAACAATCTTGGTATGCAACATAAGCAAGACAGTCTTAGTGTCCCACATAATCGTGACAATTTTGGTGTCTAACATAAGTAAGACAGTCTTGTTGTCTAACATAAATAAGACAGTCTTGGTGTCTAACATAAGTACGATAATCTTTGTGTCTAAAATAAGTAAAACAATCCTGGTGTATAACATAAGCAAGACGGTCATGGTATCCAACATAATCAAAACAGTTTTGGTGTCTAAAATAAGTAAGACAGTCTTTGTATCTGCCATAAGTAAGACATCTTGGTGTCTAACATAAGTAAGATAGTCTGGTTGTTTAACATAAATAAGACAGTCTTGGTGTCTACGATAAGTAAAATAGTCTTGGTGTCTGCCATGAGTAAGATAGTCTTGGGGTCTGCCATAAGTAAGACAGTCCTGGTGTCTAGCATACGTAAGACAGTCCTGGTGCCTAAAATAAGTAAGACAGTCTTGGTTTCTAACATATGTAAGAGAGTCTTGGAGTCTATGAAAAGTAAGATAGTCTGGGTTTCTAACGTAAGTAAAACAGTCTTGGTGTCTAACATAAGCGTAACAGTCTTGGCGCCTAACGTAAGTAAAGCAGCCTTGGGTGCCTAAGATAGTCTTGGTGTCTAAGATAAGTGAAATAGTCTTGGTTTCTAACATAATAAGACAGTCTTGGTGTATAACTTAAGTAAAAAAAGTATTGGTGTCTAAGATAAGAAAGTCTAGGTGTCTAGGATAAGTAAGATAGCCTTGGTGTCAAAGATAAGTAAAATAGTCTTGGTGTCTAAGATAAGTAAGACAGTCTTGGTGTCTAACTTAAGTATATTCTTGGTGTCTAACATAAGTAACACAGTCTATGTGTACTTGAACTTATACGCAAGCAGTGATTTTCGTTAAAAAATATTTTTGACATGAAAAAATAAGGAAGCATCTTAGGAATTTAATTTGAGTTGTAAGACTTATAAAACCTATACGTTATTATCGCACAACATAATTAATCAGCGGCGATAAAGAAATACCAGTATCATGAACCTTAAGTTGTTGCGAGATATGCCGTTGTAAGGAAGAGAACGAGTCCTGTAAACAGTGATCCTTGAAATTATGTGTTATTGAAGTGCGATTCGAAACAATGCCGAATTAAACCCGCAAAATATCTCCTAATACGTCAAGTCAATATTATTTTGATCCGTGGTCGCGGTGCCCCTAAAATACGTAAGGAGTCCATAAGCGGGTGCCTAATCTGCTTATTGGGTAACCCGACACTGATTCGAAACTGATCAAACACTACTGTGTGCTGATGTAATCTTAAAAACTATTTGCATGCACTATATATCCACAGCCCCACCTGGTTCTACCATAAATGTCAAGTTATTAATATAACAGTATGCAGGTTATGGGTCCTGCATCAATAACAAATTATCACACAACAAATCTCAGGAGAAATAATATTGATGTAGTGATGCCTTCATTTCCGAAAACTGACCTCAACTATGGTATGTGCGGCATAAAGGGGAGGAAAGGTAGGAATAATTGATGAAATGGTTCAACAGATATTTATTACTAACGACTTACGTAGTATTTATTAGTAATTAGAGGTTTCTAGAGTCTAATTAGTCTCCAACAGTTTCAGCTCGACTGATTACAATAGTTGGTCTTTTGACATTTAAAACCGAGGTGCTCATATGCTTCTTGAACCAATAATAATAATTTAAACAGTAAATTTATTTTATGTCTTAGATTGAAATATAAGCTCTCTAAGAACTACAAAATTAGCCCATGGTTTTATGTACTCACCTGTGGTAATTATTATAGTCATTTAAGTCCTGTTTTAATTCTAGTGTACCTGCCTATTTGCAATACATTTGCGGTGAAACATTCCATTTGATAACGTATACGCATGTTCTATCATGTCTATGTCCTACCGTCTGCCTGTGTCTGAATGGGTTGCTGTAGATATTTCATAATTATTAAAGATATGTCCATCCATCCACACACACACACACACACACACACACACACACACACACACACACACACACAATCCCCCACCTCCCTCCCAACCCCATAAAGGAAAATAGAAAATAAAAAAGATGGGAACAGTAAATTCTTCGAAGACAACTGTATAAAACTTCCGGCACACGATATGGAAAAATTTGGGAAGTTTCTAGCTTTTGAGGTTAGGTACCACTCTGATATAGTGCTACAAATCAATCACTGCAGTTGGGGTGGGGGTATGTTCCCAAACTAGCTGTGAGCAGAATCAAGTCACTATTATGCGAATGACGTTGATGACTAACCGATTACAAGCATAGGCCACTGGTCTATGATATGTTGACAATTTAGGTCGCTACAAGCAAATGTCGAATCTAGTCTGAATCACTATGCCCTCTCGAAAGTCATTCCAGTTCTGAGGATGAAACGACTCCGAGGCGCACCGAATGTCGGGGCGCTAGACGATGTTGTGAACATTTAAAAACAGAAAATAAAAATAAAAGAAAACACAGTATCTCAATTTATAAATTCAACGTAATCAGAACAAAAATGTGTGTCAGTCATGAAGGATGTTTTAACATTAACTTAGCTGTGTATCAGCCAAGCGTCACCTTTGACGTTATGTTCATGGTGACGCTGTAATATCGAGAATCTCTACACTTGTGCAAGGCATGAAATCAAAACGTATTCCCCGGACATAAACGCGTGAAGAGAGAGAGAGAGAGAGAGAGAGAGAGAGAGAGAGAGAGAGAGAGAGAGAGAGAGAGAGAGAGAGAGAGAGAGAGAGAGAGAGAGAGAGAGAAGAGAGAGAGAGAGAGAAGAGAGAGAGAGAAGAGAGAGAGAGAGAGAGAGAGAGAGAGAGAGAGAGAGAGAGAGAGAGAGAGAGAGAGAGAGAGAGAGAGAGAGAGAGAGAGAGAGAGAGAGAGAGAGAGAGAGAGATTTCCCAGACTGATATCTGCAAATCCTCTATGCCGATGCAGCATGTGCTGGTCGAGACTATGTAAATTCTATATAAAAAAGCAAGCTGAAAATGATAATTAAAGCGCCATATTTATTTTGTGAAATAACTTTATCAGTGAATTAATTATACGACTATGTTGTATTTGATCTTTGTTTATGATAAATTTCTTGTAGTATATTCAAACATTCCCATCTTGTACGGCTCACATTTAAATGGCTCCTTCTAGCTAATATTCCGCATGTATCCTGAAGCAAAACAGTAGCTATTTTCATTAGATTTTGAACCTTATCGGCCCTTTTATTATTGTTACTTTGGACAACTAGCTTACGTTCCCTGTATTGCAGGAATTATGCCAAACGCATGTAAATAAATTATGGCGCGTTACAGGAGAGCAAGTACTAGTACAGCGCGTTATGCGGATTGATTCCGCGTTATAAAGAGTGTCAAATAACCGAACGAATAAGGTAAATGCAATCAGGAAAAATAAGTAACCACAGTCTTTAAACTGCTGCAAAATTTTTATGTGTTGCCATCAGCGTGAAATTGTAATTGATATAATATACCACTAATGACCCCCTTAATCCACTTGGCAAGTAATACAATGGTTAATACACGCAAACGTCTGGTATTATTTTTGCTCAGCGGAGCATGTTATAGGAGTTTAGTGCAATTTTTAGAAGCCTGTTAGGCAAATACTACTTCCCCAGGAAGAGCTTTCAGTTGGGGTTAAGATAGCGAATCATCAAAATGGAATTTCAGGCTGCTTTTACCCCTATAATCGCAGTCTGGAGCATAAATGTGAAATTGATTTTGGACTAATTTGTTCCGCTGCTTTGTGAAACGTTTGAAACCTGAGCTTTTATGTAGGACTATTTATTACCCCTGAATATAACTAGGAATAATATAATCAATTTAAAAGCTTCTCTCTCACAGCAAAATGAAAGCCTGAAGTTAAAACCATTTGTCTGTTCTGCGGTGAGGTCTTATGTGCGTGTGTGTGCTTCTTGTGCTTATATCCCATAATGTTTGGTCCCCAGCGATGTAATATTGTTTATGAATGACGAAATTATATGATTTATGATTTGTCTATTACCGATGAAACTTACCCTAAAACTTGTTTAATCACAACTTTATATATCTTAGTTTTGTGCCTCTCTCTCTCTCTCTCTCTCTCTCTCTCTCTCTCTCTCTCTCTCTCTCTCTCTCTCTCTCTCTCTCTATATATATATATATATATATATATATATATATATATATATATATATATATATATATATATATATATATATATATATATATGCATGCCTGCCTGCCTGCCTGCCTACCTACCTACCTACCTACCTACCTACCTACCTACCTACCTACATACATACATACATACATACATACATACATACATACATACATACATACATACATACATACATACATACATACATACATACATACATACATACATACATACATACATACGGAGACATAGTTTACATAAATCTAAGTTTTTTAAATTAAAAAAAACCAGACTTTTGCTACAAATTAATATTGACTACTTCATATCCTATTTACATTTCAGTTAAGAACAGTACCTTGAAAAAAAGACTAATTTAAGCAAATCATTTAAATCACTGATCAACTAAAATGTTTTAGTTTCAACTATCCAGAACTTTTTATATTCATTTTCAGCTATACAAACAATATATTTGGATTTAATTTCATATATCTAGCCAGTTTATTTGGATTTATGTTTAGATGAGATACTATAAGGACCTGTATTCGGAAATATGCCACTAATAGTTCAACAATGTCACTCTCCTCTTTTATTAGTCAGATCTTGCTCTGCTTTCTGTTGGATACAGAGTTACGTCTATGTTATTTGCTTTTGTTACGTCCCCGGCTTAAAACTTTATCACTGTAGTACGTAACGTAGAAAAACATTTTTAAAAAAATTACTGTGAACAGATCGCTGACAACAAGTTTTCTCAATAGTTTAACCAAACTGAGAAAATGTTGGATTAATACTGTTCTCAATATCTAGCCCTTGTATGTACACTGCGATACAGTTGGTTACTATTTAAATGCGATATTTTTTTTGGGGGGGGGTGGAAACATAATCAGTGTAGTTTTTATTTATTTATACAGCTATAAATTACTTAAAATGAAAAACTGTTTTTATTTGTTTTAATATATTTGGCGTCCCAAATGTCCAATCTAAATAGCAAATGGAGATAACTTGTGCTTGAAAGGTCCCACCTTATCTTTATTCAATTATCTCCCTTTACATCGTTCTTATTAGAGGGCGCTCTGCTAATTTATATGCGTCTGAGTGATTGGTATAAGATGAAGTTGTTTGCATTTGCAACATGGAGAGAATTTTGGCTTGCCTCTATGTTACTTTCATGTACTGTGGTTGAAATGTCTTTCAGTATTATACCTGTGGAAACTGCATGATCTAAGCATTGCTAACCAAATTGTGCTCGAAAAATCAGCCTGAATTAGTCTAAAGTACGCTATATTTAGTAGTTATCTAAACAGAGAAAACGAAATTTGCCGGACAAAGACAAAAACAGTTTCTGAAAGCGCAATAAATGAATTGCACAATATATCAAAAGCAAAAAAAAGTGTTTTTATTTTATTTTTTAACAATTTACTTTTGATGTCTAAGAAGTGAAGATGACCAAGCGCAGCTAGCAGTTTTGTGTTTATTATATGTACACATCTGAAGTAATGTCAAGACGTATATTCCATAACCCAAAGTACACCCATCAATCGTACACCAAACTAAAGGGAATTCAAAGTTAGATTTAAAATACCTAAGATTGACAAGGTCTTTTTTTATTTTATAAACAGACATGATAACCAAAGAGGAAAACCTAAGAAATTCTCTTTCTTTAAAATGCAAAATGCAAAAAATGATGAAACTATATACTTTACACAAAGTGTGGATAAAAGGGTTGGATATCAAAACTGTGTCAAGTCGTTATGGAATAAAACGTAATTACGAATTCTTAGACTACTAAACCCCTAGAGGCTCAGCAATTGAAAGGGTTTCGGGTTTGAATCCTGCCTAGACTAGGTCTGGCTGGTCGCTGCGGTGCGTTTCTATGTCAGATTAGTCGCTGTGCTCCGTTTCTATGTCTGATTGGTCGCTGTGCTCCGTTTCTGGACATGGTGTCTTTTTTCAATACTTCAATTGCCTCAGCGCGGTATCATCTAACGCATTGACGCACTCTTAGCCATAAATCAATCAATTAATAGAACATTTTGAATTAGCCACAAGGGATAGACAAGAAAGAAAAAGACAAAAATATTGTGCTAGAAAGATGATTTATGCGTCTTTTTTTTCTTGGAAAATATATTTAAATTTTATGTGAATACTGAAGGCATTGATAATGTATGACTCGCACCGCACTTATATATTGGTTAGTGTCCTATTAAAGTATATGTACTAAAGTACATCACAACCCCATACACACACAGAGAAAAGCAGTGCACACAAGACAGAAGCAAAATAACAAATTCAAACATCATGGTAAAATACAGCATGAAAGACAACATAAATGTGCATTTATATCTTAAGTAAATTTTTTAGCAATTTAAAAACTTCAAAAGAAAATTTGGACTTTTATTCAAAGGCATTTCCATTAGCGTTACTTTTACATTCAATTCGAAAGTAAACTTTTTCTTTTTTAAAACACTCAGTTCAAAGTTGTGCTTATAACACTAGAAAGCGTCTGATGTGACTGAATTAAACTGTAATAACGTCAGGTAGTTAGTGATAAATTAATGATTAACAATACGACATTCTAGATATCTCTCTATCATTTCCCAATGAATCTTGTTACTTTTACATTAAAAGTGAGACATAATAGCTGGCGAATATGATCTTGTATGAAAAATATACTCGAAACGGTACACGCACCAATTGTGCAATGTCATCATCAAATTAATATCAATTTGTAAGGTTGTAATTCATCAAAATATGTTTTAAATGTTTTCTTTACTTTATGAATCAATCAAAATATTCGTCAAAGTGAAAACACTTTGATAACTTGCTTCTACCGTGTGCCGTTCCGCTTCTTAGGTTCTCGTAGGCCATCAAAAGCTGTATCGAAAGCAGTAAACATGTCACGTCATTTGCGAGAAAACATAAATATGTGATTTACATTTTTATTTTTGCAGTATTAACCTCTGACTGGTTCTGATCTTAACGATATATATTTTTCACTGCCCACAATATATGTCCGAATGATAAAAATCATTGATACACTAAAATTTAATTTGTATTGTCCTACGATACATTATTGTCGATAACACGTTCTTTGTATTTTGTTGTTTTTTTTTTAGTTTCGCACGCCCCGTATTTGACATACATCAATTTTGACATCAAACATAATTTGTAAATGCTTTCACGTTAGGATAATATGCAAATATTACTGATGCAAGCTTACATTGTTAAATACTATATTAATTGCAAAAATGTTGATAGAATATTTGCTTCCAATCATATTCAAGTTACAAGAGAGAAGATGAATGTCAGAAAAAAAAAAACATTTCAAGAGAAGCTACAAACATTATATATGGAAAATTAATAGTTGGAACGAAGATATTATTTGTCGAGTCATTTATTTATGTCTCTAGAGTTTATTTCATACTCAGTACGCTGGCCTGAGTGATCAAAAGGTCTTAGGCGATGGCATTTGCCGATCACTGCCATCTCAACTTTGTCCGTGTTGGATCTAGTCTTGGGCTCAGTCAATGTGGCTAGGTGAGAAAGCTTGCCAGTAGTTTCTCGTGGATCGCAGGTTCTTCTCTGGAATTTCCCCCGGGGGGGGGATACCTCCACCAGTTATACTGACCACTATTTCTTATGCTGACAAATGGCGTTAAGATTACACAACCCAAAAAACTTTCTTACAAGGTTCAGCGGATTGGGTTTTATTCTGTGAGTTCTCTCAAGCACTTGACAAGCTGAAGATGCTGTGATTGACCAATCACAAGGACAGAGGTGTGAATACTTAATCGTCAGCATATATCCTATAAACTGAACTATTTTTTAAATTTTATTTTAAATTAAACATTTAGTAAGAGAAACATATTCACGTAAGAGCGAGCATTGAAAAAAAAAGAAAACTGGAGGAATGAAAATGAAATGAAAAATTTTAATTTCAAGAAGTAAGGCAAACGTGGTCGGTAAGACCGCTACAGCAATATTTTGCATCATAATAATACACTTTCTAAAAAATTATCTACCTTAAAATCAAGTACCCGAGATCACCCGAAAACAAATACCCAATACGTCATTAAAATTCGAAATAGATGTTTTTTTAGTGTTTACAGCGGAAACAATTCCCTCTCACCTACTACTGGATAGAATCGCCGTACAAAAGGAAACTCAGCGGTGACGATACTGCGTACAAGTGTTATTTGAAAAGTTATAAATATTCTGGTGAAGCATTTATCTTCTTCAACCTGTAAATAAACTTTAAGTCTACCAATAGACAAATATTGTTATATAAAATTATATGCAGCTGCACGCCGACATATCTACAGATATAAGCTTGTGACGTAGCATATGCAAATTAGGTCATCCTAATCCAATCAGAACACTAGTTAACAAGAGTTCTCCATTTCTTCTTTTTCTATAACTTTTCCTTTTGCTGCTTTGACGGCGAGTCCCATCTGATTTATGTCATCTAGCATTGCGCTTCTCCAAGTCTGGTAAGGGCTTATTCTTCTCACTTATTCAGAGGTGGGAGTCCAATCTATGGCCACAGTTACTGGTCTTGTTAACGGATTCCTCGAGTTGTACCCGATCCATTTTATCGGTTTTTTTTTTCATGGATGGTGTCAGATAGAGGTTTTTGGCTTTCTGTGACAGACCTGTGAGACGTGATCTTTCTATGTCATCTTCATAATGTGCTTTAGGCAGCTTTGTTGGAAAGCTGAATGCTTACCTTTCAAAACTGAATGTTTACTTCTTATTGTTGCTGAATATCACGTCTCTGTGATCTTAAACTAAGTTAAAGTAAGAAGCGAAACTTACAAGTTGAGTAAAATTAATAGATTTACCGAAATGCGAATTAAATTACAATTATTCCTAAATGTCCTATCACAAGTCCAAAAATTATAAAAAAATATGTAATGTTCCGAATTAATTTCAATATGTGCTGATATACCAATAGTCGAAATATATCACAATCATATAATCCATAATGTCTTTGAATGAATTCACAATAATCCCCAAACGAGTCAATGAGCGCTTTGTAATGAATAATTTAAATAAATGATTCCTCTCAAATTATATCTAAATAGAAAAGTAAATGATTCCACAGACTGAACTCAAAGAAGAATGAATAAATATGTTTACCTCATCCTATATATACTAAATTCACTTGATCCAAGGTACAATAAAATGCCCACATAGTGTGGGTCTTTTGAAATGAAAAATTACATCAAATTGTATATAAGTTCGCTTCTAGAACATTCTAAGTTTTTTAATATGGTTATGTTCAAACATTCAGTTTAAAATTAAGAGATGCCACCCATTAATCCGGTCACAGAAGTCGCTCCTAATTCCGTTCTTTCTCGGGAGCATTCTAAAAGTAGTAATGTGATACAGTCGACAAATTCAGTTAGTGAATAATCTAATAACAACATTCGCATGCGACGCACCATTCGATTTGAGAAGGAATGAACAGAGGTTGACCAGCTTTTTCAAGCGGATATGAAAAAGCGTGCATTAAATATAAATATGACTGACAAATATTAGTTATTAGCTGGGGCGCTGGAATATTTTGAAAAGTGAACTTCAGCTGAAGATATACCCACCTATTGGGTATGTCCATATTAATTGGTAAGCATACGACACGGATTTGTAAAACAAATAACGTACTTTAGTTATGCTTTGAAAGAGAACATACCATACCCGTAAATGCTAGGCCGAGTACTGCATCATATCAAACGCACAATTAGATTAGTGTCACATAATGATCACAGACCGTATCCGACATAGCGTGGTGTTGGGTTCTTATGCTTAGAAACACAAGTCAAAATATCCAAATTTCTCTGTTCGAGAAACACAAGTCAAAATATCCAAATTTCTCTGTTCGAGAGAGGAATTGCATGGCTCATGTGAGGAAACGTTGATATTACCTAGTTTTAATCGAACCTTACGATGTTTAGAGCCAATATCTTTACAGATTCAGTATTATTCGGATCATTTCGCGGCACTGGGGCTTAAAACGGTGTAGTTTACAGAGTAAATAATTCAGCGCATGTAATAAGCATCGAAGTACGCTTGTCCAGGAAACTTCACGTACAGACTAAAGTGAACGCGTTTTAATACGAGAGGTGACAAAAATTTCAATTCGTAAATGCTTGAGTCAGAGACGCTACAATGTATAATCTATCAAGATGTCGTTGTTCTCTCTATTTGACAATTCATGGATTCGCACAGACAACTGGCAAACAGGTGATAATGTACAGATGCATAGGTAGCTGTCAACCCGATTGGCTTATTGTTCAAACGGATTACTCATACGCCATATTTTTGATTGATAGTTGTCGATAGGCCAGTTTTAAATTAATGGTTTCGTCACTTCTGAGGACGGTTTTTGATATACCTTTTTATGATGGTATTTTTCTATTTTAGGAGGGTACATTTTGTTAAAATTTAAAAAATACAGTATATATGTTGACAACGCAATTTTTCAAACTTTATTTTACTATTTAAATGTTCTGATGGATCCAAATAACTGTTTGAACGGATTCAAGAAAGCTTCCCTTTGTGTGGAAAGCAAAAATATCAAATCAATGTATTTGCATTTCTCGGCGGCAAGGTGAATAGCAACTCTCAAAATCCTATCTTTAAGAAACAGGCACACTGTAAGCAAGTTAAATAACAAATCCTTTCGCATACAATCAAAACTTAAAAGCGATTGGCTTTAATTACAGACTATACGCTCCGACTCGCCAAATTGCCCCTTCATACTTATTGACAGAGCCTCAATCAATTGTTCATTTTCCGAAACACTGTCGAATCTGGAACAAAGAAAAAAAAACACTATCGCACTTGAAAAAGAACATAAAAGCTGGAAAAGAATTCACAAAGTATCTAAGGGCTGAGCGATCTCTTAAGACGGGTGTGAACTCACCCCGTATCTATTTGAAATTTATCTTCATTTCCTAGTAGTGGGCTAGTACTTGGTGACAGGCAGAGGGTAATAAACATACATAGATTCACTTTGGATGTCGTGCGTGGGGTCAAATGCCACGTCAGTCACGCCTTGTGTGGGATTTTGTCTGCACCCAAAACTCCGTATATCCCCATCCGTGTTGCATATTTGATGAATGTCGTAAGAAACAGTGCTGTGGAGTCAAAAGCTGCAAAATTATAGATCTAATGTGCGATGTCATATTTTAATATTTCAGAAACGGTTGAAAGCCTGACCATAAGTCCTTGAGATAAGTTCTGCTTCTGGCAGTAAAATATCCGATACACATGCGTTAGTGCATACCAGCTTGGGTGAAGCACACTCACGGGTAGTGATATTTTGCGAATCTGGAATTGGTGTATCAACTAGATAATGCATGTTAGACACTCGAAATTCTTTTCACCACACTTTGTATGCAAACACTGTAGGTTGAAACAAATGATGTTACAATATTAAATACTTAAGCATCTTTCACGTTCGCCCATATATTTTAACAAGCGGATGATATAATAGTTAAACTTATACCATAAAAAACTCTACAGAGAACATAAAAAATGATACTTTCCTATTGATAGCGGATAAGCGTTGTGGCATTCAGTACAGGATTTAGGCATAAGCTAAACAAGCTACAACTTAGGGCCCCAAAGTCTGAACTCAGTCTAAAGTGGCCCCTCAAATTTATTTTATACAAAATATGGCCTCTATAGCTTCCCATATCTTAGGGCCTCGCTTTGTCTAAATCCGGCACTGGTGGTATTCACTCTGTCTATATTTCCGTGGACCATATAAATGATGTCTTTGACATCAATGACCCCTACATAAGCGCGTTTGAAGCGGTTTGCTATTTCGCACTTAGATAGAATCACCAAAACAGACTGCTTAAATAAATCTAGATATTTTAAGGCAATGAATTTTAACAGAGATGGTTACACTTATCAGAAGGGAACGTATACAGCATTCTTTGAAGACTGGTTCCCTTTTCCAGCTTTAGCACTGACAATATATGGCCTTAGTACACAATTAATTTCACTATATTGTCTCTACATTTGTTTCTCAATACTGAACTTTCCACTGTGTGACAATCAATACAAATCATATGTTAATCTAAAATACCTTCAAAGATGACTTTACGGTTTAGTTCTTGTCAAGGGTTGACCTGCATTTTTTGGAGAGGCTGAATTGTAAACAAAACACCAGGCAACGGAACACATATTTCACTTCTGGGTCATCACCATGACCTTATTACTCAATGTGCACTTATTTCAAAATACACACAGACAACCACACCATAAGCTCACATTTTAAAGAATAAACAATTGCCTTTAAATCCTTACCAAGAATTCCGAAATCTAACTTTAGTATCACCACCAATTTCAGACAGGAAAAAGTGATCTAAAAATAGACTGGGACTACATTCGTGGGTACTGAACCGGATTTTATTAATTGTGTACTGATTCCTGAATGGGTCAATATTTTTGTCAAACTTTATATTTGCATTTTATTTTGCATGCCACTACTGTTTCAACTTCATACATAAAGTCTTTTGAAATTTCCTTGCAAGCAAGACATGTGACAGCTGTCAGAAAGTGTGTAGTGCTGGTGTTCTATAGGGTGAAATTTGAGGTCCAATTGTTCTTAAGAAACCAAAACTAAATTTGCTATATCTTCCCTAATTATAGGAATTTTTCAATGCAGTAAAAACCTAATTGTAATACTTGATAAGGCCTGTCTGAAAATATTCTTGAAATTAAAAAATATTGATATATTAAATTTTAAAGAAAATTTAAATAAATATTTAAATTTTAAAAACTTTTTATTTTTAAAAAATTAAATTTTCATACAAGTTATAACCTTCAGTTTGACAAATTTAAGGCAGCAAAGTTGATTAATGAATGGTGTTTAAAACAAATGGTATTTTGGGTTTGTACAACTGATAATACTATTCCCAGGGGTAATGAAGCATGACAGTTCGCAGTGATTTGGACGGCAAATTGCAATATACCTATCCAGCTGCATATAGGTGTACATACTTAAGAAACAATGACAGGTGCTATGTTCCACATTTATTGTTTCAGGTACTTGGGCAGTTGTTTGTATAACTAATAGCCCACTCAAATTTAAAGTTTTGATGGGACCACTATCATGTTTTATAGCAAATATGCATTCCATTTTAATGCCGATAACTACAAAAGTCAACATTGCAATATGAAAATACAGTTTCACCTTACTGAAAAATGATGTGAATCTCTCTCATGAAGATCCAAACCATGTCTTTGAGATGCTGTATATCAGTGTACTGATATGAACTCATCTTGGTCACTTATAGCAGCACACTGCACATGTCCTTATGAGACCTTGCTATCACCATTGGACTACTGGAGAGCTTCCAAATTGATCCAACTCTAATACTTTGTTCCAGATACCAGACTAGACCTGAAAATATATAACACGTTTCACTTAATTCTAAAAAAGAAGATGTAAGCAAATGAAGTTAAAATGTGTTAGATATAGTGATTTCAAAATAACATTCAGCTTGCAAATATGGGCAAAAAAGGTAAACTTGACAGAGTGACACTCAAAGATGTGAAGCACTGGGCATGTATTAAAGTGATATATGCATCCTAAAACTAGATGAAGTTTCTACAAGCATATTTAGCCATTTGCAGGTTAAATACCTAATCAGACAGAGTATGTATCATAAAGTTTAAGGCAATGTTGGAACGGTGAGGTTTGATCATTAGTGCAAACATTGATACATACCAGTATAGTGAAAAGTCAAATGACAATGTACCAAATTAAAATTTATTACTATATGCAAGCCTATTCATGAAGGAAAAACAATTTTAGATATTGTGAGTGAATATAGCAAAATGTGGCCACACAGATCAACTATAGGTACCAACAGATCCTATATCATCAACCAAATGTGAAATTTTCATCCCGAAAACTTGTAAACAAGGATGGTTATTTGTATGTGTGGGACATATGCAATGTACTTGTTAAAATCACATGTGCAAACATGATTCAAATAAACTGTTTGAACATTTTTAGTTTATTTTTAAGAGTCTTGGCTACCAAGTTATTAAGTTCAATGATTTAATGGAATCTGATATCAGCTGATGCTGCAATACCGCCCTCTGTCAAAGTACTAAATTGAAATGTGTTACCATATAGAGGCATATTCATGATGAAAATAACATCTTGGGATATTTTAAGTGCACACAGTCAAAACTGAACCTTACAGATTCACTATAGGTACTATGTCAGCCTAACAATGTCAACTTTTGATTCCAAACATTACAAAATATATGCATATTTGTTCATGTCAGCTATGTAACCATGTTAGGATCAGTTGTAGAAAGTTAAATTCAAATAATCTGTTTGAATATTACTTATGTAATCTTTAAAGTGTCAGATAACAAATATTATTAGTCATTAATAATGCATAAAGCAAAATGGATCATGAGAATTCCCATAATATCATCTGGGCCACAATGTCGCACTACATCAATCAACATCTTAAAGAAACTGAACAAAATGGAATGCATTCTGTGTTCAACTTACATCATTTTGCTGTTTTCTTATATGCAATGGTAAATATACCTGAGTAAAGTATATTTTACCCCTCTGACATGTATTTCATTCTCTAACAGCTTAATATGATTTTGTAGAGAACTTGAACAGGTTCTAGTATAAAGTCTTCATCTCTGTCTTCTCACTAAATACCCTATAACTATGTTTATAAACAATTACTGATAGCTATACAAGCAGATATGTGTTACTGGGGAAGTCACCCCATTATAAACACATAAATTAACTGTTTGGACCCCAAATAAATAGTTTCAATGACCTAAAGGTACAAAGCAAAATAGAATTTTGTCTTCATGTATTTTAAATGAGAGTCTCATTTTGACTAATAAAGATATTTTCTCTGATCAGATTTAACAAATATCCATCATTTGAGCTTGTATATGGTGTAGGAGTATATATATGCTGATATCATTTAATATCATTCCCAAAAAATATTATATATGTGTATACTTGGTGGAAATTTTTTTTTAATTGTTTTTTAAATTTCATTAAAATTTTTAAAATTAATTTTTTTTTATTTTTAATTTCATTTTATATTTTTAAAGTCAATATACATAACATATTAAAATTTCATGTGTATATCATTAATAATAAAAATTTTATATCAGTTTCAAGTTTTTACTGACAGGCCTTAGTACACAATTAATTTCACTATATTGTCTCTACATTTGTTTCTCAATACTGAACTTTCCACTGTGTGACAATCAATACAAATCATATGTTAATCTAAAATACCTTCAAAGATGACTTTACGGTTTAGTTATTGTCAAGGGTTGACCTGCATTTTTTTGGAGAGGCTGAATTGTAAACAAAACACCAGGCAACGGAACACATATTTCACTTCTGGGTCATCACCATGACCTTATTACTCAATGTGCACTGTCGCCGAAATACACACAGACAACCACACCATAAGCTCACATTTTAAAGAATAAACAATTGCCTTTAAATCCTTACCAAGAATGCCAAAATCTAACTCTAGTATTACCAATTTCAGACAGGAAAAAGTGATCTAAAAATAGACTGTAACTACATTCGTGGGTACTGAACCGGATTTTATTAATTGTGTACTGATTCCATATGCGGCAGGGACCAGATTACATTCTTGTCGGTCGCTAGATGGCACGACTGTGCTTTGGGATGACTAGACTGGTTCTTTGTTTCAGTTGGTTTTGATCATGGCCAGAATTTATTACACAAGTAACTGTAATGCTGAAAATGAACAAACACCATTTAAAATTTGCTTTTGCATAAAAAATCATTTAAACATTCATTTTAATTCTTTCATCCATTAATAGTGTTGTTCCGTACATAAAAGGCTGACATTTTCAATCATACAAGCTATCATAAAACGGAGCATTGGAATAATTTAATCACAATATGACAATATATCCCATTAAAGGCGAAATACGCGTCAGTTTACAAACTCAATTTATATTACTTTTCAAGAACTATGGTTGCGGTTTGATTGTAATTGTAATTTGAGAGAAAATACGTTTATAAAATTTACCTTTCCGCATTCCAATGAAAAAACAAAGCCTTTGATATAAGAGGTATGTTCTGATAAAAGCTATTTCAGTCAGAATTTATGTTGTTTTAAAAGTTACATTATGTTCGTTAGAGACTTGACAACAATTATTTGCACCTAGCTGTTGCCTATGGTATATTCAAAGAAAATCATTAACAATTTTCTTCTGAATTTTTGTGGAGACCTGCTGACCAGTACAAGGAAAGAAGTGTGTGTGTGTGTGTGTGTGTGTGTGTGTGTGTGTGTGTGTGTGTGTGTGTGTGCAATAAATAGCACATAAGAAACTTCGACCATTTCATTCAAATGCAAATATTGGTAGAAAACGCATAGGCCTAACTAATATTGCAACGCATAACCAATATTGAAACCCATAACCAATAATGAAACACATAACATTGAAGCATATAACCAATATTGAAACCCATAACTAATATTGAATCGCATAACCAATAATATTGAAACATTAAACCAATTTTGAAATGCATAACTAATAATGAAACACAAAACCAATTCAGACAATCCTGGATCTGTTCTGTCCATGTTATTGCTTAAGAAACGTAAGGATGTCTTGGAGTAGCATAATGCATTGGAGACCAATAAAAATAGGAAAAATGACAGAAATAATAGAGATTATAAAATCGTCAGAAAATGCAAATACTATAAGAGTTCCAAAATTAGTAACATAATATCTCATGACTAATCAATGCGTATCAACTCGTGAACAGAATGAAACGTGACCTTTGATTTCATTAATTTACGTCAAATATCGTGACCTTTGATGTCATTAATTTACGTCAAATATCGTTGAAAACATAAACTATCCGAAGTCTCCGATCAGTACGTGACATAGCTACAAACACAGTCAAAAAATGTACAAAGCGGGTGCAACTCAGCTATACTTCTTTACTTCTTCGTGTGGTCATCAGCGTCTATTGAAATCGTAAAATAAAGGTGTATATACAAACGTCGTTAAATCATACATGTAACTACATTTTTGTTAACCTAAATCATCCATTTAGAAGCATATTTAATCGTTATCACTGAGCCAATGCACGCAGATGACGAATCAATTAGGATGGGGATTTTGCTCACAGAGAAGCGAGACAGGTTTAGATAGTAAACACCTGATATAAAAGTGTTGTTTTCACCAACCTACGTGTTTTAACCTATTAAGAATGTGCTCGGCAACAGAATATGTATACTGTAATATAAATTGCTACAACGAGGAAGTAGAAGATTTTTCAGTACGATACTCAAAATCGTCTTTTTCCCTTCGAGATTTAAAATTTTCCAGGTATGTCACCATTAGTATTTGGTTAGTTATACTGTTAACCTTGCATTAATGAGCAAATGAGAAAACACAAAATTTTGTATTGTAATAAAGACATGTTTCTTTTTATAGAGGTATATTAGATAAAGTGGAGAACAGGAGCTTATATACGATGGCCTGAATGAGCAGGTGACTTTCTATTGAGGTAATCTGGAAAATAATTTTTTATATATGATGACCCGTATGAGCAGGTGACTTTCTATCGAGGTACAACTGGATAACAAGGGTTTATACATGATGACCTGAATGAGCAGGTGACTTTCTATCGAGGTACAACTGGATAACAAGGGTTTATACATGATGACCTGTATGAGCAGGTGACTTTCTATCGAGTTACAACTAGATAACAAGGGTTTATACAATGATGACCTGTATGAGCAGGTGACTTTCTATCGAGGTACAACTGGATAACAAGGGTTTATACATGATGACCTGTATGAGGAGGTGACTTTCTATCGAGGTACAACTGGATAACAAGGGTTTATACATGATGACCTATATAAGCAGATGTATTGATGATGAGGTGCCATAAAGCATTTGGAGGCAAAGTGTTAACACATGATGGCCCGTATAAACCCTGTACATATATGTCCTCAAAAAGTACTTTAATTTTAGATAATAATTATAATAGGCATAAGCTTTTAATATATACTCAGAGAATGCACTAAATAGACAAATTTCTAATGAAGTAACGTTAGACAATAAAACATTTCGACTTGTTCAGTAAAATAGAGACTTTCAATGATTCTGAGTCATTGAATCACTATTGTACTTGAAATGGATTTCAACACACCTAGCGTGTAGTTTAAATTATAAAACTGAAGGTAAAGACCATAATCAAGCGATATATTAGCTGTCTGCAATAGAGCTTGCCGAACTTTAGAATTACATCTAAAGATAGCAAACTCAGTTTAGCTATCACTAACATTGGAAAGTTGTTTCTATTGGCATAAATCTATATAGCAAGCGAAAGAGAGCTTTTATGTCACGATGTCTTGGTTTCTTTTGATATGCGCTTGCAATACCTGCAATCAGACAGCTTCTTAAAGAAATGAAGTTATTTCAGTCACATGTGAGATGATTTCTCGAGCGCTTCCCTTAATTACACGGTCATTTCAATGAAAGCAGATTTGATTACCTGTTATGAGAAACTTCATTAGACTTATTTAGACAGTCTTTAGAAGTAAGAGTTCAACTCGATTTATCAGTCAAATTTTAAAAATCGAAATGAAACATACGTCCAGTCTACGAAGGTTTCAGAGATAGCGTCCTACCAACAGTTTAATTTTTGAGATAGTTGGATAGCAAGATTGTTCTACCGACTCAAAACGGCAAAACATGTTGACAGTCGGGCAAAAAACATCCTACCGTTATGGAATGTATAAGGGGGCAGGGGCCAGTATTTATGTACAAATTTAATGCCGCAATCAGTGACCTAGTACAAAAAATCATAAAAAATCAAATACACAAGTGAGGTCAAGAATGCCCATATTTTGAGATACCTATATTAAAACAAAGCATAAAAATATTATCCACTTGACCAGAGAAGTCAGTGGCAGTTCATAGCAGAAGAAGTTTATGCACCCCAACCCCAAATTTATACCTGCAATTTTCATGTCCGAAGGTCATTTTTGACACCATGTGGTACTCACAGTGCAAACACAAACCCTTTTCCTAGATTACAATTCTGCCAAACAGTGTGTACTAAACAGGCTGATGCAGTTGAAAATAGTTGTCATCCAAGCCGTTTTTGAGATATGCTTCTTGTCCCAAACCCACATGTTTACTGTTACGAGAGGCTAGCTCTTCTTCGTAGACAACTATTGGTATTTCACTATCAACATATTGCAGAGTAACTATGGAAGGTGTACATGCCTGACATCAATTTCAAGAACAACACAAGCCCGAAACACCTAGCTCACAAATATATCCATATATTTAATTAGTAGACAATAATTGCTGAAAAAGTCACACCATAGCCTTAAGTTAAGAAATTTGCCAGGGGCCAAAATACGAAACTGTACCCTGCCTCCTAAAGCTGCTGACTGCCAGATTGTTTAAAGCTGGCAACAGCAAAAGAGCGAGAGCATCCTATAGAAGTGAAGTGTGTAAAACATGTTGACAAGCGGACAATGAGAGCAACTTGGGCTATTTAAAATGCTGACATCCAAACTCTTTAAAGCTGTTGATTGCCGGAGAGCGAGAGTATTTAATCGACATGGACTGTTCTGAGCTTCAATAGTCAGATAGTGACTGTATCGTATCGACATAGACTGTTTCAATCCATTTGCAACCTGACAGTGACAGCAACCTACCAACTTAGAACGTTTAAACCTTTGACTTTTGGAAGAACATAAAGCTGACTTAGCTTAAAACCAAATGCCTCCGTTTGTCATATATTTCCCAATTCTTCTAATCTAACTAAAACTTGGAAGGAAGGTAACTATTTGTTAGGAAAGCTATCTGACACAAACCGTTCTTTAAAATAATCAAGATTTTAGGTTTAAACGGCGCTCAAATATTCAGTTTAGGAATATGAAGTGCCACCCCTTAATTCAGTCAACAAAGTTACTCGTAATTTCCTTCTTTTTCATGAGTGCCACAAAAGTAATGTTGTGCTACATTCGAAGTATGCCATTAGTGACTAATCAAGTCACAGCAACATTCACACGTGGTGCAATCATTCATTCGAGAGGGAATGAAGAGAGTCAGGCCAGCTTTTTTTAAATGGATCTGAGACGAAAAGGCGTGTAATAGATAAAAAAAAGACTCGGGTGAATATAGACGATCAGCTGGGACGCTGAAATGCATTGAAAGGCGAATTTGGGCTGAAGACGATAATAATAATAATAATAATAATAATAATAATAATAATAATAATAATAATAATAATAATAATAATAATAATAATAATAATAATATTATTATTATAATATTATTATTAATAATATTAATAATAATTATTATTTTTATTATTATTATTATTATTATTATTATTATTATTATTATTATTATTATTATTATTATTATTATTATAATCATCATCATCATCATCATCATCATCTTTCTTTTACGAGGATAACACAGTTGTTCATGACTGACCCATCTGCCATTTGGTCCTCAGTTTTTGTAATTGGCTATGTTAAACAAAATATTTAAAAAATACAAGACCATGCACATATTCAGGTATCGTCGCACACTCATTCATATATATTTAACATGAATGACTATGTGTGACTTACTGGGAAACACACATATGAACAATATTATATACACAGGTGCATGTTATTTATGGATATAATGAAAAGGTTTTATATTCAGAGCTTTTAATATGTCACTCCAGCTGGTCTATAAAGAATTTTTAATGATATTATAAAATAAGTAAGGGAATTTGAATTATGTATCCTCAGTGGTAAGGAATTCCATACAGCGGATGCAATGAGAGTTGTAATGATTGGTTTTCGACCATGGAATCTGGAGATAGTTTTTAGTCGTCAATCTGAGATTACACTCAGTATTTAATGATCTTAGTTCAGTTAGGTTAATTCCTTTAAAATAAAGAATATGTTTTGTATAGGTAACCACAGCAAACGAGAAAAAAAAAAAAACATTCGAGGGAATCAAAACAGGAAGTTGTCCTTTTCTGGAATTTGCCACTTCCCGACAAATTATGATTGGATGTTTTTCCCCATATGGTACAGACGTAGTCTAGCAGTGGTAGTATATAACCCAAAAAATAAATACATGACTTTAAGCATAATATCACTGATCTTCAAGTGATTGGGGAGGTAGAGATTTCGAAAGCAAGTTTATCAGTTATTCTTTTGATTATCGTTGCACATATGTGATCGATATGCGTATTCCAGCTAAGATATTGAATTCCATCTAGACCAGTTGATTTGATTGTGTCATGTTTATTGTGAATATCAAAAGTGTTATTTGTTGTTATTAATGGAATGTTAAACCATATATGACCGATTACCGTTGCATTCACGAATTTAGTAAGCCTGCCTAAATTAGGCTCTGTAAGATTAGACATGTCAAGTGTTTGGGTTATATTAGTAAAAGAAGAGGTTCAGTTGGTATACAATAACGAACATATTAGTATAATTAGTTCCATCAACTATAATTTCACGTGGATCTAGATGTGTATGCATCGTTGAAGTTTGATTTCTCAAAATTTGTTATCGGAGTTTGAGGTGATGGCTTCTTTGAAAAAGGAATGCTTGCATTTTACAATGAGTGATTTGACTTTGTTTACACAATGAGTGATTTGACTTTGTTTACAATGAGTGATATGACTTTGTTTACAAAGAGTGATTGACGTTGTTTTACAATGAGTGATTAGACTTTGTTCCGACACAAACAATAGTTTTTAAAGTCTTTATATTTATGACATTAGTTTCGTTTGAGCTGTCCTTCTGGGATTTCATTGGTATACCATTCTGGCTGTTTTGGCCATTTAATTCTTGTGATGTGTATGGGAGTGTGTTTATTTAGGATAGCAAGAAAACAGTGGTTCCAGATAGACAAGTCATTATCTGGGTCTATGTTAGGGAAAATTATTGAGTTAATGTTTTGTGATAGTTCGGCGAGAAATTCATTTTCTGCAAAGTTTTTAAACATATGTATTGCATACAGGAGTGTAAGCTGATTTTCTTTCTGCTCTGTTACTTACTAGTTGCACATATAAAATAATTATCACTAATAGGTACGTTTATCCTGTAGATATTGCTAGGATGTGTAGTGTACATATGGACAATCATAGTAAAAGTACCTGCTGTGTAAGGTTATGTATTTGTATCCTATGTAGTCATTTCGTGTTAGTATCCGAATTGTATCCAATGTAGCCATTTCGTGCTAGTATCAGAGTTGTATCCTACGTACGAATTATGTGAAAAATGGACAGGTTTCTCATTTCATGGGAGAAATTACATGGCTCATAATGTGATGAAGAGTCGATATTGTCTGGTTTTAATGGAACACAACAATGTTTAGGACCAATATCTTTCAAGATTCAGTATTATCCCGATGATTTTGGTATATACGACTTTTTGCACACAACGGTGGCATTGGCGTTTTACAGCAGCGAATGGTAGAATTTGAATATATAAAACAAGAATTGTACGCATATACTGTACAACTATTTACTGTTATTTCGCTTTTTATCACAGCTGGTCTGCAGATTCGCTGAGCCACCGCTTGGCCGCCCTGCGGCTCGCAGCTGTTAAGCAATAAAATCGTTTTTAAAAACACCCCCGCTATCATGAAACTCTGAATTTATATTCCCCACATGAAAGACAAATAGTGCATAATAAATGTAACGACCAAATGGACGAGAAAACAATGATTGACATGTCTTTTGATGAGGCATGGTATTCATTTCTATTTTAATTAATCTTTGGAAAATATGCAACTGGTTTTCATTAAATAAATGGCGTGTTATATTGAAATACGTCCGGTACTCTGGAGAATTTGATTGAACTTTTCAAAAAAGGTTAACTAAAACGTAAGAAATAATTTAAATCTCTAAGGTGTAAAATAAAAATTTAAGATGAAATTACAGTATCGTGAACTAAATCCTAAATGATTTAAATAGGATATATTGCAATTCCGAAAGAATAGTGTTCCGAAATAATTCCATGTCTTGTGCTGATGTAACAATATTCTTCCATATTCTAAAATGACAACTGTCTTATATCACAATGGCGTTGTCGAAAACTCTTTTAAATGAATACACAGTAACATCGAAATGTTGCTTTAGTCCAGACATGTTATTACTTTGTAATTCCAATGAATAATCTAAATAAATGAGTCCTTTGGAAATATATCTACTGCAACATTAAATACACTTGCAAACTGATTTTAAAACAAGAACATATGATGTAGGAATGCATTAAATATCCACTTATTCGACCTTATATACCTTCAACATCTCTAAATCGTAATATTTTTCTACACTTGTCGCAAAATGACAGATTTTACAATGCGTCTTCACGTCACAACAGAACCGACTTGACTTAATTATTCACTGCGAAAGTACCCAAACTGGTAAACCGGTTCATTAAGTTTTTAAAACTAGTCAATAAGCTGTTTATAGCTTACTGCAATCTACAGTCCTGTACCAAAAAATACATGATATAGATACACATAACAGCACCAAGTCAAGATTTGACAGAGATGAATATCTCAGTATCATGAATGAAAAATTCGCCTCTCGGTACCAGGTCATACGACTGGGTACAAACAAAACGGCTTGTAACAGTGTTGAAAATAACGATAGAAAATGCTTTATCTATGCAGTCAGGTCAACATTAATTAATCATATATGGTTCCACAATGGTCAATCACAAGTTAGTTTGATACATGTCCCATTTTCTGTGAAGACACTAATAATTTCAAAATGAACGCAATATCTCTTTTTATGTTTGTTCTTTTTTAAAATTGGAAGTGGGATAAAATATATATTTGCTAAACGCAACAAAGAAAACCCAGATTAAACCAATAAAATTAATGTAATGGAACATTACTGGTTTGCTAATCCTTTTTAATGGCGAAAGTAAGAAAGTATAGTACAGTCATGTAGACATGAATAATTTACTGAAATTGTTATCGTCCCAAATTACAAACGAACAAAACTCCAGATGCAAGAATGCTTAATATCTTTCAGTATTTTACAAAAGACATTAAATGAACCCAAAAGATTATGTTCCAACGATCATATTCAACTTCAACACATCCGAATATCATATTAAGGAACATTCTGACTTGAACACGTTAGGTGATCTTCAAGTCTGCCATGTCCAGAAAGATATATTGATGCTGTGGTACATTTTTATAATATATAAAACATCCGAAACTTGACCTGCGCGTTATTACCGTGTACTTAGTGTAGTTCATGATGACAGTTTGCATTAGAACTTATCATAGGGTATGACATGTTTTTAATGATTGAAATCGGTTTCAGTGGAGATGTCAGTACGATAATAAACCTATATGCTAAATTAAATCATAATTGGAGAGACGGTGGATGGAGAGACACATTTCGAAACGAGGAGTCAGCTATGACGAGTCAATATTCGAATTATATACCACGCATCTTCATTATCAAACTTGGTATGATTGGGCGATTTTTAAATACAAGGCAGTGAAATAACGTAAGGTAGACTAACAATGAAAGCGTTCAATGGCCAAAGAAAAGCATAATAAACATCCCTGGTGATAATATTTGATACATATTTAAAGTAGACACGGAAATTCTTATAAAGCTGCATGCCTATTTCAAGGGCTCTCTTTTAGTACCTCATAAACTTGTCCTAGTGTAACTATTTTTGCAGAACTTAAACACAATATATTGAAAAATGAAAGTCAACAAAGCCAGCTATACCAAAATATATATGTACATTGAAAGCTATTTTGTATACAGATAGGTTATCAATTAATAGGGGACACATAGGGTCGTCTTTTTTAACAACTTTGGCAAAATTAGACAGAGCTCAATACAAGTTTGAGGCAAAAAGCAGCTAATGTAAAGGACTTATTTAAATTATTTAACAACTCAATGTTGTGAAAAGAAGACAGAGACTTCCAGTAAAATGCAATAATCGGAGGAAGGTATATTTTATCTATTCAGGCTCACTATTTATGAGTGTTGAAATAAGCATATGACATAAAGCAGAAGACTACATTTTACGACACTGGCGACTTCATATAGGACATTTTACGACACTGGCGACTCAGAGCCGTCTTAGGTGGCACTCACCAGTTATTATGTACTTTTGAGAGAGTGATGTATGGAATCATTGCACAATTAATAAAATCCGGTTCAGTACCCACGAATGTAGTCCCAATCTATTTTTAGATCATTTTTTCCTGTCTGAAATTGGTGGTGATACTAGAGTTAGATTTTGGCATTCTTGGTAAGGATTAAAAGACAATTGTTTATTCTTTAAAATGTGAGCTTATGGTGTGGTTGTCTGTGTGTATTTCGGTGACAGTGCTCATTGAGTAATAAGGTCATGGTGATGATCCGGAAGTGAAATCTGTGTTCCGTTGCCTGGTGTTTTGTTTACAATTCAGCCTCTCAAAAAAATGCAGGTCAACCCTTGACAAGAACTAAACCGTAAGGTAATCTATGAAGTTAATTTTAGATTAACTTATCATTTTTATTGATTGTCACACAAATCAGAAAGTTCAGTATCTAGAAACAAATGTAAAGACAATATTGAAAATAAATTGTGTTCTATGGCCTGTCAGTAAAAACTTAAAACTGATATACAATTTTTATTATTAATGACATGCACATGAAATTTTAATAGGTTATGTATATTGACTTTAAGAATATAAAAATGAAATTAAAAATAAAAATAAATTTAATTTTAAAAAATTAAATGAAATTTAAAAAACAATTGAAAAATACAATGTTTCCACCAGTATACACATATAATATTTATATTGAATGATATTAAAATATATCAGCATATATATACTCCTACACCGTATACAAGCTCAAATGATGGATATTTGTCAAATCTGATCAGAGAAAATATCTTTATTAGTCAAAATGAGACCCTCATTTAAAATACATGAAGACAAAATTCTATTTTGCTTTGTACCTTTAGGTCATTGAAACTATTTATTTGGGGTCCAAACAGTTAATTTATGTGTTTATGAATAGGTGACTTCCTGAGTAACACATATCTACTTGTACAGCTATCACTAATTGTTTATTAACATAGTTATAGGGTATTTAGTGAGAGGACATTGAGTAATAAGGTCATGGTGATGATCCGAAAGTGAAATCTGTGTTCCGTTGCCTGGTGTTTTGTTTACAATTCAGCCTCTCAAAAAAATGCAGGTCAACCCTTGACAAGAACTAAACCGTTAAGTCATCTTTGAAGGTATTTTAGATTAGCATATGATTTGTATTGATTGTCACACAGTGGAAAGTTCAGTACCGAGAAACAAATGTAGAGACAATATAGTGGAATTAATTGTATTCTATGGCCGTATGTAAGGTGTCAGGTGAAGTGATGTCATGACATCAAACGATGCCCAATTTTGACATTAGTAATGTAAATACATTACCTCACATCTATTTGAAATAATGCATTTTTGCATTTGTTGCAAATCAAATGAGCTAAATAATATGGTGAATGGAACAAGTATTTCTCAGAAAACTGAATTTTGCTTGAATTGAATGCCGTAACTGACCTCTATAAACGTTCGTTAGTTTTGAACGTGTGTCTCGTGTTAGAGATTGTAAAAATTCTGGAGCAACAAGCATCAACATATTTAAAAAAAAGCGTTTGACAATGCCTCTTTTGTAGGAATCAAGAAAACAAATTAGAAAATAGTTACAGTTTACGCTAAAATTAATGTTGCATCTTTGAAGCGGGTGAGAACTGAATGTGAAAAGAGTTTTAAAGGAGATGACTTTATTTAGAAAAGAGGAATATAAGATATAGAATCAATTGATGACGGGCAAAAAGACATTGTAAACATTTCACCATTCTTCCAATATTACTAATTTTAGAAGAAAGGAAATGATTTGTAAAAAGAGCTATCTGACATAAACCGTTCTATGAAATAATTAAGATGTAAAGTTTAAGCAACATTCAAATATTCAGCTTAGATTTAAAGTTCTACCCCTTGATCCAGTCGCCCATTATTATGTTCTAAATAATTATAATAACAGCCCCATTCGCAATTCGCGCACAATTGATTCGAGAGAAAAAGAAGAAAGACAAGCCTGCTTTTATAAGCTGATCTGAGATGGAAAAGCATGCAATGAATAAAAATAAGACACGGGTGAATATTGGCGATCAGCTGTGGTGCTGTAAAGATTTCAAGGGTGTATTTGAGCGGAAGACAATGAGACATCGTCGTTTGGCTTTCTATATCTACAATTATGATGTCAACGAGTTTGGTTTTTTTTTCAGCTTTTGGCTAAAATTGGTTGACCCACGAATGTCGCTTATATTGGTTAATTCGTGCACGTGTGAAAAATTGTCAGGCTTTTCAGTTCGATTCAGAAATTACAAAGCTCATAATCAAATGAACTTCGATATTACCTGGTTTTAATGAAACCCAACAATGTTCAGGTCCAATATCTTTCAAGATTCTGTATTATTCAAATGAACTAGTATATACGACTTTTAGCAATCAATAGACGGCATTGTGGCTTTAAAGCAAAGAATAGTAGAAGTGGTAGCTTATAACGTAATAGTTGTTCACAAACGCTATACAAACTATTTTCTGTTATTTCGCTTTTTATCACAGCTGGTCTGTAGATTTGCTGGCCCACTACCGCCTTGCCGCCTCTGTAGATTTGCTGGGCCACTACCGCCTTGCCGCCTCTGTAGATTTGCTGGCCCACTACCGCCTTGCCGCCCTGCAGCTCGCAGCTGTTAAACATAAATTCGTTTTTGGTTTCAAAACACCTCAGCCGGAATGAAGCTGAATTTAGACTCATCCCATGAAAGACAAAATATTGCACAATAAATGTAACTACCAAATGAACGAGAAACAATAATTACCATGTCTTTTGGAGAGGCCTGGTGTGGATTTTTTTATTAAAAAAATATTGAAGTTAACTGACTTTGATCTAATAAATGGAATGTTATAGTGCAATATATCAAATATGCAAGAGAATATTAATGAACAAAAAAATGGAAATATATCATTAATGGCACTGTTATGAGTCCATGATTTTAAATAAGTAACTTAAAGAAGCAAAACCAAGACGTTTTGCAAAACTTAACAAAAAATTTAATAATAAAGTCATAAAATGAAAATTTAAATGAACTTATAATATCGTGATTTAAATTCAAAACGATCCTAAAAAAGTTATATCGGAAGTCCGAAAGAATAGTGTTCCGAAATAATTTCATGTCTCAAATGTGCTGATTTAACAATATCCTGTAATATGATGGGCCAACAATCTTAAAGTGTCACAATGGCATCGTCCAAAACTCATTTGAATGAATTCACAATATCCTCGAAATGTTCCTTTAGTCCAGTCATTCAATTACTTTGCAATTCCAAATGAATAAGCCAAACAAATGATTCCTCTCAAATTATATATAAGAACAGCACGAAATACATACAGACTATTTATAACAAGAACATAGGATAAAGGAATTAATTTTTCACTTCGTCGACCTTATGTACACTCAGCGGCTGCTCTACGTGGCAATATTTATCGACTCGATCTATGTCGTAATACCTCCCACGTGATATATTTCGCAATAAAATGTCCACGATGCAAGTGACTTACATGTAGCTTTGTCATACTTTAATATCAAAAGATGCCTTTTAACAACATTTTTTTGACAACGTTGACAAAGCAAGCACGTTACCTTAGAGCTATTTGAAATAAGGTCTTTTTGTGTTTGTAAAATTAAAGATTTATTGAGCTAATGAAACAAACATTTTTCTTATAAAAGAACTTTGCTTGAATGGAATTATGTGAATTAAAAATGTTAGTGGTTTTACTAACGACTACAAAATTCCTATAGGGTTATAACGACTCAGTAATATTGCCTAACATATTGTGACGTAATGGTCCACTCATGTTGAATTCCCATGGATGGCTATGCCGATCCAAATTTTTGTCATTATGATCATTCTTAAAGGAGACCATGCCGACCAGAATAAAAGCCCTAATGTTATTCCCATTGGTGGCTATATAAAAGCCTTTCCAGGAATGTTCCCATGTATGTCTATACTGGACCAAATTTTTGCCGCATTGATAATTCCCAGAGATGGCAGTAACGACACAAATTTTTGCGGGAATGTTAATTCTCATAGGTAACCATACCCACCAAAATTACTGCGTTAATACTAATACCTATAGTTTCCCATATGCACACACGTTTTTGCGGTAATATTAGTTTTTATAGGTGTCTATACCGACCCAAACCTTTCGCCATAATGTTTGATTCCCATTGAAGTAATAACGACCAAAGTTTTGCCGTAATATTAATTCTCATATCTAGCCATACATATCCAGATTTCTGCCATAATGCTATTTCGCATAAGTTGCCGAACAGACACCCTTAACTACTAATACTAGCCTTGCTGTTTGCTCAGATGCTAATCTGCTACGACTTTGTAACAAAACATACCGTCAATACTTGCTTACATGTGGAGTGAAACTGCTGTAGGATAATGTAACTGCTGATCAGGGTCTATCTTATTTTTTCTACTGATGACTCCTAACAAACTGCACAGCTCCAGATGCATTATGAGACGGCACGTCTGGGTCTGTGTAATTTTAGTGGATTTGACTAATTTGTTAATTAATTTGAATAAAGGAATTCGGTTTTTAAAGGCATTTTAATAGTTCGACCACATGTACAATATATATATATATATATATATATATATATATATATATATATATATATATATATATATATATATATATATATATATATATTCTTATTTTGTCTTATTCCCTCTTTTTTAACAACAGTTTAAAAATTTATTGCATTTACCCACTCCAGCTATTGATTCAACCGCTCTGGTGGCCTAGTGGTTAAAGCGTCCTCCATAGATGTGTGAGGTCGCGGGTTCAGACCCCGACTGCGACATACCAAAGACTTTAAAAAATGGTACTAAAAGCTGCCTTGCTAGGCGCTCAGCATTAATAGGTTAGTGTTAGGAATGGCAGTGGTAGTTTATAGTGATGTGAAATAGTGGGGCATCATGTAGCAGACACATGGCATGATGTCCCATCCAGTCACATTATCCTGACATCGGGCCGACCAGTCATAGTAATGAAATCTGATTCGTCAAAACGGTTATAAGTTAAAATTCAGAATAAATTCGGAGACCGATCGAATAAGACATTCCGCAACCTCTGATAGATTCAGTATTCAGTATTTCAGTATTTGACCAACCATCTCCGCCTATAACACCAATAACAAAAAGAACATAAACAAACGCATCAGCATCAATAAAAAGAAGTTGGAATATGGTTCTTCATGTTTATCTCAGCTTTTACACAACGCGGAGTTAAGAATGATCTTACATTATTACGTAGGTGATCTGGTTTCTTCTGGCTGACTAACACAACTGCTTATGAATTTGGAGACAGAAGAAAACGTTTACTTTAAACAACCGATTCAGAGTCTTCCGCATTTCTAACGTTCAAATAGTTCTCAATTTATTGTTACTTATTTTTCCACTTGTCTTGGTAACAGAATCAACACCAAGGAAGAGAACGGCCATAATTACAGGGTTGATATCTGAGGCAGACGTTTTATACAAAACTCAATAGCTGATACAACATTAAATCGCGAAAATTCCTGTATACCAGACAGTAAATTAACCACATAACACCTTGACGATTCAGCAAGTAGATGGTACATTGACGAAAGCTTTGTCAGCGTGAATTAGAGGAGTCTATTAAGCCTTTAGAAAAGGATTAAATTAAATTAAAGTTACGTCGGTGACCTAGAGGTTCGAAAGAGGAATATTTTAAAGAAGCCTATAAAGTAACAAAATGTTACCTTATTTTATGTACGGTCTTGGGTCATATTTTGTATAATTGGCTTATTTTTAGGATATGTATCACAAATAATGGCTTCTTCTTTTTAACTGTGATTTTCAATCATTGAATCACTTGTCGTTAATGGGCGTTTTTGTTATGGGGTGGAGGGATGGGGGTGATGAATTCCCTGTCACTAGCAAATTTTTACTGAGAAAAAATATCAAATTTGGTTGCTGTTCTGGAGAATTTTTCTAAAGATATAATCAAAATATTTATTAGTGAAGGCTGACTACATAAACTTTTAAATTTATTTATTAATTAATGTATCTATTTATTTTGTTTGTTTATTTATTTTTCTTTTGAAGAAAGGTAATGTATCTGTCAATTTAAGTTAGTTTTATGTACTACTGAAAGTTCACTATTAAGCAGTCACCTCTAAAATGTTAAAGAAAACTTTCAAAGCGGGCAGCTGCATAATATAGGTCGTTTTAACTAAAATGAATTAGGTGAGGCGTAAAGCAAGTGACTGTTTTAGAAAGGGGATTGCTTATTAGGCGCGTTCTTAAAGGTGTGTCTTACTCTACATTCTCAGGAATACGGTGCAACCAAGCATAACGGCCACCTCATTAAGCAAAACCTTTTCATATCCTGCCAGGATGCTGTTGTTGTTGTTGTTGGGCTTAACGCCATTTTTCAGCACATGATAGGCTATTCATGGCGGCCAGTATTAATGGTGGAGGAAGAAACCGGGAAATCACCGGAAAGAACCACCGACCCACGAGAAGCTACTGGCAAGCTTTCTCACATATCCACATTCGCCGAATCCTAGACTCGAACACACGCAGACAGAGGTGAGATGGCTGTGATCCGTAACGGAGAGCGCTTTAGACCACTCGGCCACTCGGGGCCCCCCTGCCAGGATGTATGTATGTATGTATGTATGTATGTATGTATGTATGTATGTATGTATGTATGTATGTATGTATGTATGTATGTATGTATGTATGTATGTATGTATGTATGTATGTATGTATGTATGTATGTAATTTGAGGTAAGTAGGCAATTTGTGAAATTCATACACTTTCTGGTTGGTATACGAGGAGAGAGTTTACAAAGTCTGGCAAAAGGAAAAACACTGCAAAATAATTATTTTAGAAAAACAAACAACAATAACAACTTCTTAACGATTTTCGGGCCCTGTTGATGCCAAAGAAATAT